>JAQFVV010000824.1:108028-198515 GCA_028023455.1 Epiperipatus broadwayi | reverse complement strand
TTCAATAAATGCAATTAATGTTCATTTCAACAAAAAATTTTATTAGTAATAAATAGTGATTACATTTTGATAATGGATAAGTTAATGAATAAATTGTACAATAATATTATAAAAAGTTCTGATTAACATATGGCTAGAATATGTTAGTTAGTAGTTGTTATACACTTATGTGGTTAGGTATAATGAAGGGTTTGTGTAGAATATGAGAAACTGAGAACTTGATGAATGTTATTAGCTTTTTTTTTTTTTTTTTTTAATAACACGACTATTTTCTTTTTAATATTGTCTATTCTAGAATTCTGGGTAGGTGGGAGTTGACAATCAGGAAAAGGATAGAGCGGTTAGAGACCAGGTGTCGTCAAAGACTTTACTGGAGGCAAGGAGCTGATCACGTTTCTTGATTTTTTTGAGAGTCTGGTAAAACAATGGTATGATTTGTGGCGGGGGTAATTCCATGAGAGTTTTGCATCTCACTATCCATATGGAATAAAGGACAAAGATAGAGAGCCTTATTATTGAAAAAGTTCCACTATTAATGGCATTTTCAAGTGAGAAAATCATTTCAGATCTTATGTAAGAATTGATTATGATTATATCTTTCAGTATTTTAAGTCTTGGACAGCGGTGTATAATATGGTCTGTGGTTTCATCTTCACGAGCACATAAACCACATATAGGGTCAATGCTAGTAAAACCTCTTCGGTGATAAAGAAACCAATTTGTGGGAAGCGCATCAAGATTAATTTTAATGATGAAGTCCAGGAATTTGGGTTCAAGGCTCCATCTTTTGAAGTGTGTAATGAGTCTTTGGTTGGTTATTTTTAGGCTGGTTTTAATGGGTTGTTGATTATAGTTGATTAGATTGTATGCTTCCCACAAAGTGATTTTTTGGTTAAGGTTAGAGGACATCGTCGGGTTATAAAGTTGTAGATGATCTATTAGCAATGATATCCATGAACTGGAAAAGGGCGGGGGACGATCAGTTGGTGTAATTTTTTTCATAATGTTGGAGTATCCATAGGAGAGGATCAGATTATGTAGAATATTGTGAGTTTTTTGTAAAATGATTGCCTGTATTGAGTGGAATGACAGTCCATTGAACCTGCGTGGTCGTTGGATACCTCGCAAGCTAATGGCAACAGTCCTTCCTCTCCAGAGAAGTTTGGTGCATAATCGGTTAATTTTATTTTGAAACTGTTTAGTGATTTTAATGAATGGAAGATAATATGAGATTTTTGGCATTATGATCATGTTGAGGAGGCTAACCTTTCCATATAATGAAAGGTATACTCTAGAGAGTGAAGTGGTGATGGCTTCAGTTGATTGGAGGATTGCATCTTGAATCATTCTTGCCATTGCAGTTGGAGGTTTGAAGATTGGGAAGCCAAGGTATCTTTGTGGTTTAGCAGAAAAGGAAGAGTTGATTTGTTTACTAGACATTATCTTCCAGATGGAAGATTTGTTAAAATTTATTTGTAGGCCAAGTTTCACTGTATTTCTGTTTAAGATGTTCATGAGATGGGGAAGGTATTTAATGGTGGGAAGCACAACCATGATGTCATCTATGTATGCGAATACATTGAAATCTTTATTGAGAGAAGGAAGGAATATTCCAGGGAGGTTTTTTTCTATATCCACCAGAAGAGGGTTGATGTATGCTGTGAAGAAAAGGGCACTGAGCGGAGATCCTTGAGGGATCGACTTGTATGGCTTGAAACCTGGAGTGATCTTGCCATCAAGAGAGAGAAAAATCTCTCTGTTGTTGAGCAGATTGCTGATAATCTGAACAATTGCAGCTGGAATGTCGTATTCCATCAGAATATCCAGAAGGGTGTTGATCTGTACTGAATCGAATGCTGCTGCAACATCCAGTTGGACGGCAATAGGTTTGGATTTACGATGTACTCTGATATGATTGAACAGTGCAGTTATATTGGACATAGCATGCGAGGTTGATGATCCCTTTTTTTCCGTATTGGTTTGGCGAGATATTGCTAAGAATTTGAGGTTGGATTTGGTCCTTAATGACTGACTCTATAATCTTGATAAGCAGTGGGGTCATGGATATTGGTCGGATACTGTTAATGTCGTTTAGTGGTTTTGCTTTTTTAATAAAAGGCACAAGTGCCACAGGGTAAAGATCTGCTATGTTTCTGTAGCCGGAAGCTAGGTGATCTATCATTTTTTTAATAATTGGAACAGTGAATTGACTGAGGTGTTTGAGAAGGAAATTTGGGATGCCGTGAAGGCCAGGATGAATGCTGTCAGGGAGTGATGATATCTTCTTTTTAATTTGGATTTCTGTGATGCCATGTTCGCTGGGGTCTCCAGCATCCAACCAGCTGTTTACTGGAGGGGCTCCATCTTTTTGCATTAATTGGCAGAATTGTTTGCTGATGTGCTGCATCATTGGATAGCCAATGAGATTGGTACCATTAGTATAAATGGATGTGGGAGTGATTTGTTTTTTATTGTAACCCAGTGCCCATCTGAGGTAGTCTCTCGTCCAGCAGTGTTGTTGTGCTAAGAAGCATTTGGCTCTTCTGATGGAAATATATTCTGCAAGGGATTTTTGCTTGATTTTGTAGAGGTTTTTAAGGAAGATAATTTTTTCTGTATTTGTGAAATTTTGCTGTGATGCTTGAAGTTGTATATTAATGTCTGTTAGGTCATTTAGAAGACCATTTGGTCCTTTGATTTTCCTGGTGTGGTGATTTAATATGGACTGAAGAATTCCGATGAAGGAAAACCAGCCCTCCTCAGCAGGGAGGGAAAGGATGTTTATTTTCTGGAAATAGATGTATGACTCAGACACTATCGCTTCGGTCATGTTTGATTGGGTGATCATGCGCATGGTTTTTCCAGGTCCATCTATAGGTGTAGGGATTGAGATAGGCGTGAGTTGTAAGATCAGAGCCATATGATCGGAGAAAGCAACAGGGGTTAAGGCTGCATCAAGGTTGAAATGGAGGTCTGGGGTGTAGTAAACCAGATCAATTAGGGACTTTTTAGTTTTAGTATAGAAAGAGTAGGCTTCGGGTGGGAAGAAGCCCTCTCCACACATTAATCTGCGATTTATTAGATGCAAAAATCTCTTGTTGAAGTCATTGTAGGTGGTGTTAAAGTCTCCGAGAAGAATGGTAGGGGAGGCTCTGCTAGCGTTGATGGCATTTAGGATATGAACTATTTTTAGATATTGAGAGGTGTCTTTGGCTGTATAAATATAAGCTATGATGATCGGATAACCCCAATAATCTATTTCTATAATAATAATATTGGCATCTAGGAATAGAATGTTGAAACTTTTTGGTGGTGCTGATTTGCTAAGAAGAATACCGACTCCACCTGAAGCTGAATGGCCGATGGAAAATCTAGTAAATCCGAGAGAGGAGAGAAGAGATATTATTTTATGGTCAGTCTTATAGTGATGTTTGGTTTCGCCCATAAGAAGTATATGTGGGGAGCAGAGTGAGAGCCAGTTTTTAATAGCAAGAACTCTATCGATTGAGTTGATGTCGCGAATGTTTATGCCAGATATTTTGCAGAACATGATAGATTAATCCAAACCGTCCTCAGCAAAGTGATCCAAGTGAATGTGGGACATCTCTATATTAATGAGGTCTGATGTTGTTAGGCAGTCAGAGACTTGTGATTGAACTTGTAGATGGCTTGGTGATATATTTGTTGGTTGAGGAATCGCATCCATGAAGTCTTCGGTGTCTGATGGAGTAGAGTAATCTGTCTGAGATTCATCGGGAGAATCAATGGTATCTAAGGTTGTAAGATCCATGGTTTTCCTCTTTTTTTCTATGGATTTGTGAAGCTTTGAGTTGGATTTATCGGAGATTTGTTTGTTAGAGGGGGGTGGTGAGTAAAGTACCGGGTGGGAGCTGTCATCATCAGAGCTTGATTTATCTGAGCGAATTGATTTTCTTTTAATTTTCTTAATTGTATTTTGGGTATTTGTTGTGTCAATTTTTTGAGGATTTTGAAGTTGATTAGTGTTGTTTTCCTTTTCCTGTTCTTTTGATAGTAGTGTTATTTTATTGTCATAAGATTTTTGTTCGAATTTTAGACTTGAGACATTCTCTGTTTGCTGTAACAGTTGTGAATCTTCGATCATGCTGACTTTCGGGTTGGGTGTTTGATGGATCTTTTCGTCTGGTAGGTTAATTCTTGCAGGAGTTGAAGAATTGCAGATAGTTTGTGGTTCACTCTGTTTAGGGTTGTTATCAGTTGTTTTAAGCTGGTTAGGAGTTATATTGGAAGAATTGTTTTGACATTTTTTGAGTGTATTTTCTTCATCGCCTGGGTTTATCTTGTTCTCTTTAGATGGTTTGGTCATATTATCTTCTTTTGTAGAAAGAGTTTGACCTAATATTATTTCTTGGGGATTAGTATAAGTTGTTTCGAATGTTTGATCTTGAGTATTATTAGTTTGCGTGATTGGTTTAGGAGCAGTATTTGTTGTTGTTTGGTTCTCTGATTTACTACTATTAGTGTAAAGGTTGACGTTTGTTCTTTCTTGAATATTTTCATTTTGAAATATAGTTTTGGATGTGGAAGGTTTTGTTGGAGGATTTATTTGAATCTGAATATCTGGGTTTGTGAGGTTGCTGTTTGAATTAGTCCTATGTGATGATTGTCTATTTAAGGACTTGTTAATAGGTCTACCAGGACATTTGTGAAATTTATTCATTTTAATACCACAGTGTGTGCATATTCTTGCTGCACAGTCTTTAATGAGGTGTGTTCTTTGAAGGCAGAAGAAACATTGTGGTTGTACTCCTCTGAATGTCAAAACCATAGGAGAGCCTCTTGCTGTAATAATAGTGGGTATGTCAGTGGGTATAATGTTTTTCTTTAATGTAAGTGTGAAGGTAACTGTATTGGACAGGATTTGATCTTCGAAGTGAGGATTTAATAGGTGTTTAAATTTGCTAACTGAACCATAATTAATAAGGATGTCTTGTATTTCTTGTTCATTTAAGTGGGCAAGGCAGTTTTGAATTCTGCCAGATAGTGTAACTGGACGGTTCATATCTATGGAGCATAGTATATAATTTCCTAAAGATTTGTAGTTATTTTTAAAATTCATTCGGTCTGCCCACGTTTTAAACTCTACGATCACATAGCGGTCATTGGGATGATTAAGGATCATGTGAATGCCTCTGCCTAATTGCTTTTGATTGATTAGACTGTAGAGTTGTTCTACAGGGAATTTATATAAAGCACATTGATGATTTGTTATGGCTAAGATTAAAGACTTATCGCTGTAATAGTTTGCAAACGATTTATATAGAGAGTTGGGTATCGTTTTGTTGAACTCATTGTTTATTTCTAGGAACATATCATCGTTAATATTGTTTATATTAAAAGAGACATTTTCCTGCGTGTTTGATTCTTTTTCTATGTCTAATTCTGTGAGATTCAAATATAATTCGTTGAGATTATCGGCCTTAATATTTTCAGAGATGCTCTCAGAATTTTTTGACCTTACGATATTTGCGTACGTAGTGGGATTTTCCAATATTGATATTGAGGTAATTGGTTTAGCTTGCACGTTAGCTGATGTAGCAATGGATTGTTCTGAGCTAAAATCTTTGATTGTTTTAGAATGAAATTTATCAGTTTTATAATTTATTTCTTCTTTTTTATTTTTAAATTTACTGTTGACAAACGGTACTGACACAGTACTGGTTTTGTCGACCTCTGGTGGAAAATGTTTTACTTTAAAAATTTCGTCGGTATCATTTTGTTGGTAATTTTGTTTATTTCCAGATATAGTTTTAATTGAATTGTTGGGCAAAGGAAATTGCTCATTATAATCTTCTGTGGTTGAGTAAAGGCTTCGGAGAGGTAATGATTGGTTTTCGCTTGTATCAATAGTTTCGCTTGACGAGATATTTATTCTATTGTTTGTATTAGGGGTAAGTTGAATATTTTCTAAACTTTTGTTGATATTTGCAATGGAATTTTCTTTTGATTTACTCATTTGTGGGTTTTTATTTGTTGTAACGGGTGGTTTAGATGCATTTAGATTAGATCTAAGGCTATACAATTTACGGCCGATGACCGCATTGTTGGGTTGAATGCTGAGATCGGGGCTTACTTTATTTTTAGTTTTATCGGTTATATTATCACTTTCCATCATATAAAATGATTAAAAAGTTGACTTACCTTGAATAACAGACGTAAAGGTAAAGGGACAGTCGTCCCGTCTTCCTAAAACTGTAAAACACTAAGGGACGCTTTTTAAGACTAGTTACGAAGATGGCTGCCAAAAGCGGAAGTTTAAGATTAGATTAGAAAAATTTTAGGAATTTAGTACAATGACTTTCACATTTAGTATTTGACTAAAACTTAAATAGAAACTTTCAAAATACAATTGATCCCCTAATGTACATATAAATACCAACTTAATAAAATAAACATAATATAGCTCTACAAATATTATAAAATAAATAATTATTATAAAAGGTTAGTTTTAACCACAAAATAAGAATAAAATATACAAGATTATAATATTAAAATATACTTCCACCTATTATGAGATGGGTGTCAGTTAATAAGGTTGGGTTTAAACTCAGACTAGTGCTGATGACATTGGCACTAGGTGAAGCAGAAATATGTACTATATCTCCAGCTTCAATAGGTAGCTTTTGAAATTTAGTTTTAAAATATTGTTTAATTGGTGGAAGCATATTTATTCTGGTAATCATTTTATGATTTATTAATATGGATGAGGGTGTGGTTATATTAGAGTTATAGCCTAATGCCCATTTGATATATGCCCTTGACCAGTCATGGGTGTTTTTTAAAAAAATTTTGGCTTTTTTAATAGAAAGATAATTAGCTAGTGTAAGTTGTGTCTGTTTGAACTCTTGCTTTATTAACATTATGGTATTAACTGAATTTGAGCTGGTAGGTGTGCTTTTTAGCTTCATATGCAGTATATCTAATTTTTTGCTAAGTGCAGTAGGAGAAGGATTTCTTGCAGTATAATGTTTGATGTTAGAAGCTAAAATATTAATGAAAGAAACCAAGCTTCTGTTGGTTGGAGTGAAAGTATGTCAATTTTTTTAAAATAAATGTATGCATTAGATATTATGGCTTCAGGAGCATTTGTTTTTAATAATAAATGGGTGGTATTGTTCAGTAAAAGTGTTGAGTGCATCTGCATATCTAAATTTAATATGACATTAAGGGCATGATGGTCAGAAAAAGCTACTGGGTTTAGGGAGGGTGTAATTATAAAGTGCAATTCAGGAGAGTAAAATAGTAGATCTATTAGTGATGAATGATTTTTAGTGAAAAATGATATTGTATTTGATGAAAAGAAACCTTCTGAGCTCATTAGCCTTTTGTTAATTTTATGAAGATATTTCATCGTAAAGTCTTGGTATGACATATTAAAGTCACCCAAGAGAATTATGGGGTGTGGATTTGTTGCTAGTGTTAAATTAATTACGTTAATAAGCTGGTGTATGAGTATTGGTTGATTATATAAGTATAATGCTATAATATTTATTGTGCATGCTGCATTATGAAGAGTGATGATAATCATGTGTTGATCAATACATAAGATGTTGAAAGATTGGAATGGAGAATTCCTATTGATGAGTACTCCTATTCCTGCAGCTGAATAGTTTGATGTGGAAAATCTGGTATACCCAAACTTGGCAAGATGCTGCTCAGGTTTAAAAGGAGAATTTACTGAGCATTTGGTTTCTGTAAAAAAAAGAATATGTGGTGTGAATTGCCGAATCCAGCTGGTAATGGCAAACATTCTATGGGGTGAGTTTATCCCTCTGACATTAACTTCAGTAATTGATACTAGCATGAGTAATTCTAGATTGTACTATGATTATGGTAATTTGTTGTATATGCATAATGTTTGTAGTTGTTAATGATCTTGGTAGTGGAAAGTAAGATTTTATGGAGTAAATATAGTCATATGAAGACTGGAACAGTCTATCCAATGTAACAGTGGGATAGGATGTTAAAGGAAGGTAATAATGTTGTATAGTATATAATGAGAATAGATATAGCATGTTTAATAATAAAAGGAAAAATGTATTAGTGAGTTTATAATTTATAGATATATGTGTCTGTTTATTATAATGTTTATGTTTGTTTAGTTTACGGGTATAAGATGTAATTATGTGTGGTTGTTTGTCATGTAGTTTGTGTTTAATATTATTAATGTGATATATGTATTTTAGCTGGGTAAGTGTAATCAGCAATGAACCCCTACCAAACATAAAAATTAACAAAAAAATCATTACAACAGAGTATTTAACACAAATTGGATAAAATAAAAATAAAATAAAAACGGTTGGATATAGTTTTTCATTCATGATATATCACTAAGTTTTGTTTGGTTTAATGTGTCCAGGATAATTTGCATTAGAATTATCTGATGTGTGTTCAGTATTAACTTTTATTTTCTTATGTGTTCTTCTGTGGATATCAACACCAGCTAAATATACCTGCTGTTGTGGTGTTGAAGTGGAAGCAACTGAACGCAATTGTCTATCCGAGTGTGTGTCCGTTGGAGTTCCTGTTATTTGGAGGTCAGAGTTATTAGATTTTATTTTATTTTTAAACGGAATGGATTGCTTTGTTGGAGCATGATTCACTGGTGATTTACATTTTATAGCGGTAGATTGATTATTATTATCTTGAATCAATTCAGTTACATCAATTCCCTTTTTTCTTTTTGCAATTTTTTTATTTTTTGTTACTAATTGAAACGGAATGGAATCTTCCGTGAAAATATCTTCAAGCTCACTTGATGAGGATGAGATAATATTCTCATCATCAAGTTCTGAGTTACTAATTATTGGTACATCCAGGTGTATTGGTATTGATTGTTTGTCAGAGATAATCAAGGTTGATGAATCCCGGGTTTGTGGTAACTCCGTTTGGGTATTATCATTATCTCCTGTTTGACTTAAAGTTGGTGTTATTTTGATGTTGATATTTTCGTTATATTTTGTTGTATTTAATTGGCTCCAGCAACGATGTGTTCTCGAGTGTTTTAATCCGCATTTTTGACATACTTTGGTAGGGCAGTCTTGTATTAAATGCGATCGTTGTTTGCAATGAAAGCACTGGGGTGGTAAACCTCTGAAAGTGACAATTACTGGTGAGATGTCTGTTTCATGTATAGTTGGTATATCACTAGGTGTAACATTCTTGTTTAATGTTATGCTAAACATCGCAATATTTAAAAATACTGAGATAACTGCATTTTTATCAAGCAGATATTTAAAGTTTGTTATTTTCCCATATTTTGACAGAATTAATTGCAAGTCTATTTCATTAAAATCAATGTGGCAGTTTTTGATTCTTTCTTGTAGAGATAGGGGTCGCTCCATATCGATGTAACAAAGGATTCTTGAGTTCAAAAATTTAATATTATTTTTGAAAATATTCCTTTGCGTTTTATTATGGAATTCTATGCATAAATATCTATTATTAGGATGGTATAATATTTTATAAATAAATGTCCATAATTTTTTTTCAGTCAAAAGTTGATAAAATTCATCCATAGGAAATTTAAATAAATCGCATTCAGTGTTTGTAACTGCCATTATTAACATTTTCTCACTATGAAATTTTTGGAACGATCTAAAGAGACTTTGAGGTTATGGTTTGGTTAAAATTATTTGTGTACTGAGCATATAATTCCGAAGTAATTAATTGGGTATCATCTGGTATTATATTTACATTATTTTGTTCGTCTTCGTTATCATTTTCTAGGCCTAATACTTCTGTTAAGTATTCAGTTGAATTTTGCACGTTACTGGTAATATTATCGGCATGAGATTTAACTGCTTTAGCATACGAATTATTTTCTTTTATTTGATTTTCCTTTAGATCTTGTTTGAAAAAATGTTGATTATTGTCTGATTTTTGCATAAGGTTATTAGCATTAATATTATTAGTTGTTTTCGGTAATTCTAGGAAACTGTCCATGTTTTCGATAGACTCTTGCATGCTCGTTTGAACGTTAACAGAGCCGAACGTTTTTTTAGGTTTCATTAGCTTTGCTTGCGGTTTCACTTGATTGCTAGTTTGAATTGTGTTATTCGATTTATTTTGGTTATTGATTGTAATTTGAACATCTTCAGTTTGAAATAATGAATTATTATTAGACATAACAGAATTATGTGTAGGCTCACTTACATTTGTCATTTGATTTAGAAGCAATGAGTCTTTCGACTCCATAGTTATATAACAGATAAATTAAATCTGTCAGATTTTAAAAAAGGAAGTAGATTTTACCTATCTAATTGTTTATTCCGGTGTAATAAACTATAATGATAAAAGTATCAACCACAAGTAGACTCAAATAGTAGAATTTCAATGAAAATTTTAAAATTATTTTGGAGCCAAAACGACATGCTTGTGAGGCATGGTGGCCATCTTGACTACTACCTACTACTACTACTACTACTACTACTACTACTACTACTATTACTACTACTACTACTAGTAGTAGTTTTAAAATTAATTTATTACATAAAAATATACATGATTTGATTCTACAATGAAGGATATACATGATTTGATTCTACAATGAAGGATATACATGATTTGATTCTACAATGAAGGATATACATGATTTGATTCTACAATGAAGGATATACATGATTTGATTCTACAATGAAGGATATACATGATTTGATTCTACAATGAAAGATATACATGATTTGATTCTACAATGAAATATATACATGATTTGATTCTACAATGAAATATATACATGATATGATTTTACAATGAAAAGTGTACATAATTTTATTTTACAATCTGGTTTCACATTTTTTTCCTTTATTCATCTTAAATTAAAGTTTTGCATGATTATTAAGTTTAATATATGTTTGATAGTCACTTTTACTTGCAGTATTACAATTGTTTGCAATTATGTTTTTATTATCCAATTAATGACTTGCAACTAGTCGTTCCTAATTTTGTGGTAGTTTGGTGTTTTCTTGCTTGAGTAAGTAGAAACAATTTTTTACTCTTCTTTTTTGATTACTACATCTATTTATATTTGATTAGAGCTAAAGTTTTATTAGACTCCAGGTTGCTGCCACTATGTCAACTGGGGCAATGAGCCGGTCCCTAGTTTTAATTTTCTCCAATTTATTTAGGAACAGTGACTCCAATTTGCGGGAAGTGGGGTTAAATACAAAGTGGCATCTAATGAACCATAATGTAAATAGCAGATAAATAGAAATCCTGATTGTTGGGAAAAAGCCTTTTGAAAAACTGTCAATTAAGGTATTGATGGTAATTCTATTGTTGTGTGAGATTGTGGTGATCAGTTGCCTATATTTTGTCAGTGATGAGCAGTTCAGCAAAAAATGATTCATTGTTTCTTCCTCTCTGTTGCAGATGGAGCACACAGGGTCTATTTTTGCATATCGCATTTTCCTTGAGAGAAATTCATTTGTGGGCAAGGCCTCTAAATTGATTTTAATCATGAAATCTAGGTATTTCGGTTCAAGATTCCAGTACTTATATTTAGTAATAATTGCTTTATTGTTTATGTTGAGAAAACTGTTAAGAGATAATTGAGTGTCCATCTTGTTCAGGATTTGATGTGCAGTCCAATAATCAATCTTTGTGCTGAACTCATTGTTTGTTGGATTCCTGTTAATATGTTGTAATAGTTTATTTAAAAACTTGTTCTTGCTAGGTGGGGGTGTATCAGTTGGTTCTATTTTTAAGTATGGTTGAAAAATAGGGAAATTGGTGGCAATTTTAACTAGAGTATTATGTATTCTTTGGTAATAGAAGGTGTTTATTGAGTGCAATGATAATCCATTAAACTTTGTATGCTTCTGCAGGTTCTTGATGCTTATTGAGACGGCTTTCTTATTCCAGATCAATTTGCAACATAATGAGTTTATTTTTCGAATAAAAGCCTTGGTAAAACTAACAACTGGCATATAATAGTTAATTTTGGGTAGTATCAACATGTTAATGAGTGTGGTCTTACTGTGTATTGAAAGGTAGGCCCTAGAAAGAGAGTTCATAATTTTAGTAATTGATGCCATTAGCTGATTTTGAATGGCTGTCCTTCTGGCACCCACTGACAGGTGGAAAGGGATTCCCAAAAAGGAATGTGGAGGGGATTTAGTTAGAGAATCATTAGGTTTGCCTGTAAGAATATTCCAAGTTGCCATTTTACCAGTGTTGAACTTGAGTGAGTAGTCATGTGTATATTTGTTTAGAATGTCTATTAGCATGGGTATATATTTCTTGGAAGGTAGGAAGACTACTATATCATCCATAAAGGATATGTGGTTTATAGGGAGATTAGTTTGAGATAGAACCACAGGTGGCAATTTTTTTTCCATTTCAATCAACAAAGGGTTAATATAGGAAATAAATAAGAGGGCACTAAGTGGCGAGCCTTGTGGAATGGAGCTGTGTGGAACAAAACTGACAGATGATTTTCCATTTAATGTAATATGAATGGACCTATTGTACAATAGATTTGCCAGAATGCATCTAAGTGATAAAGGGATGTTGTACTGTTCAAGAGCCCCCAAAAGCTTATCAATTGGAATGGAGTCAAAAGCCGCCTCAATATCCAGCTGGACCACTATTGGTGCTGCCTTTTTATTAACTCTGATTTGATCAATCATGGCTCTGAAAAGGAAGAGTGCTTCAGGAATGGAGCTTCCCTTCTTTGCGAATTGATACTTTGAGATTTTTTGCAGGATGAGTGGTTGAATTTTGTCTTTAACTAATGCTTCAGCTACTTTAATAACCAGTGGAGACATGGAAATTGGCCTGATATTGCTTAGTGGTGTAGGATGAATGGGTTTTTTGAGAAAGGGAACAAGGGAGATAGGGTATAATTGTGGAATAATATGTATTTGGTTTGAAAGATGGCTGAGCATCTTTTGAATTATTGGTACAGTGAAGTAGTTAAGGTGTTCTAATATAAATTTTGGAATTGCGTGTATTCCAGGATGTGCACTATTAGGGTACTTTTTAATTTTATTCATTATTTCTTCATTAGTAATATTGTGATTGTCCTTAAAGTTGTTGAGCTTGAGATTTGTCATGCTAGGATGGGGGCATGACTGGAGCTTATTTTTAAAATAGTCAAGCAAAGGCGCAATCATTCCTTCCCCAGTTATTATTTTTGAGTTGTGCAGAATTGATGTGGGCGTGAGTTTTTTACTAGTATATCCTAGCGCCCAGCGTATGTAGTCTCTAGACCAGTTATGCATATTTTTTAAAAAAAATTTTGCTTTTTTGGTAGCTAAGTAATCAGCCAAAACTAATTGTGTTTGCTTGTATTCTTGCTTGAGAAGTAGAATTGAAGGTATAGAGCAGGTATTGGCTGGTGTGCTTCTAATTTTTTGGTGTAGCAACTCCAGTTTCTTCATCATATGTGTAGGTGTCGGATTTCTGCATGTGTAATGTTTAATCGTGGATGAAATGATGTTTATGAAGCTGAACCATGCTTCTTCTGGTGGAAGAGTAAGTATATGAATTTTATTAAAATAAATGTAAATCTCAGAGAGGATGGCTTCTGGTGCACTGGATTTGAGAAGCAGTCTAGTGGTATTAGTTAGTAATGGAGCTTCAAATACAAGCATATTTATTTTAATAGTGACTGTAAGTGCCAAATGGTCTGAGAAAACAACTGGTATTAGAGATGGCTGTATTAGAAAATGTAATTCTGGGGAGTAGAATACAAGGTCTATTAATGAGGAATTTTTCCTAGTGTAATATGAGATAGAGTTTGATGAGAAGAATCCTTCACCACTCATAAGTTTTTTATTTAGTAGGTGAAGGTATTTGAAGGTGAATTTAGAGTATGGCATATTAAAATCCCCAATCATGACTGTGGGAAAGGGATTGGTAGCTAGTATTGCATTTATATTAGTGATTAGCTGATAAATGAGACTCGGTTGGTTGTATAAGTATACTAGGATAATGTTAATTGTGTAAGCTTGATTATATAAAGTTGTTATGCACATATGTGAGTCCAAGTATAGTATGTTTATTGATTGAAAAGGAGAAGCATGGTGATTGATAATTCCAACTCCTGCAGATGAGGTGTTAGAGTTGGAAAATCTATTAAATCCAAACCTCTGAAAGTATCGGTCAGGCTTGATTATTGAGTTTACCGATAATTTGGTTTCAGTGCATAGAAAGAGATGCGGTTTGTATAGTTCAATCCAATTGGATATTGCATAGATTCTTTGGAGAGAGTTTAACCCTCTGACATTAACAGCTACTATAGAAAAAAGCATGTTAGTTGATTAGGAAGTTAGAGGAATGGTACAACAAGGGCCATCAGCAAATGCCAATTGTAATATTTCTTCTAAGTTATTACTTATTGCACGTGTTATACCCATCAATAGAGTGTTTTTGAGGGTTTTAAGGACCTGATTACCAACTATGGACCGGTTATGCTCCATAGCAAGGCAAAGGAAGAAGGAGTCCAAATAAATCAAATCGGCAAGCCAATAACAGATCATTACCAGAATAACTGATTCCATAGTGATAATAAAGTTTAGAATTGCTAGGTTATCTGGGCGGCCACTGATGAGTCACCCTTTGAACCTCTGGAAGCTCTCCTATGTATGTCCATGCCTTCCTTGTAGACATCAAGTTGACTAACTTCATCAGAAGATTCCTGCATTGATTGTCTAGTACAATAAGGGTTTTCAGTGTTGTCATTATTAACTGGGGATGTGTTAGTTGCCTTCATTTTTTTCTTGACTGGTGCAGAAATTACACTTTGGTTCTTATTTTTAGGGGCTTGGTTAGCCTGATCCTTGTCACAGTTTGAATTTTCACTGGGATCGACCTTTGGAATTGCTCCATTGTTTTTATTTTTTCTCTTGTTTTTCTTAGCATTTTGAAAAGAATTACTACTTTCAGTCATTGTTGACATGGAGTCAGCAGAAGATTCTAAATGGTTAGTGGATTCTAGTGGACTGGCCTCACTCATGGATTGCTGATCAGTATTAAATGATGTTAGCAACCCAGCACTACTTTCCATACTTGATTGTTGATCAGTGTTAAAAGAAGGTATAGACTCCGACCTGGTTTCAAGAGTGGATTTTAGGACTGTGTTATATGTTGTAAGAGAGCCGGTATTAGTATGTGAAATTATTGCCGAGTGTGTGTGTGTATTTGGTTCTTGGGTGGGAATTTGATTTGTTTGTGATACAATACAATTACCATTATTTTTTTGCGGGTATGTGGTTAGTTGGTTTTTTGCATTTATATTATTTGAGCAGTCGTGTAGCTTGGTGATTTTGAATCCACATTTGTTACAATATTTATTAGGACAGTCGTTAACCAAATGCGTTCTAAGTTTGCATTCAAAACATTGAGGTGGAATGCCCCTAAACGTTATTACCAGTGGTGATGCCTCAGTGTCATGCATCGTAGGAATGTCGTATGGAGTAATATCTTTTTTCATAATTAAACTAAATATTGCGGTGTTAGAAAATACGGGAATAACTGCTTTTCTGTGATTAAGATATGAGAAATTTATAACTTTGCCATAATTTTTCATTAGCGACTGTAAATCAGCTTCATTAAAATCAACATGACAATTTTTAATTCTCCCGTACAAATGTAGGGGGCGACTGGTGTCAATGTAACAAATTATTTTTTTCCCCAGAAATTTAATGTGTTTTCGGAAGATTTGTTGTTGAGTCCTATTGTGGAACTCCAAACAAAGGTATCTGTTGTTCGGATGCATTAGAACTTTATATATGTATGACCACAGATTCTTATCTGTTAACATCTGGTAGAATTCATCAAAAGGAAAATGACCAAGATCGCATTTAGAATTAGTAACCATCATAATGACGGTTTTATTGTTTTCGAATTTTTTGAACGAGTTAAGAAGACTAGCTGGTATTGTTTCATTAAATTTGGTATTAATTTGATCGTATACTTCAGGAGTAATATTTTGAGGCTGTTCTTCTGTAGATTCGTCATCTAAACAGCAAACTTCCATTTCATCGTCAAGGCCCATCACCTCTGCCAAAGAATCAGAAGTGGTAATACCACCGGCGATAGGCGATGAAGGGGAGGACCTAACGATTCTGGCGTAAGTATTACTATTTTCATTAGGTGTTCTACTGTATATTGAGTTTCGTGAAAAGTGATTATTTTCTCTATTGTTATTTTGTACTTGAAATTGTTTCGTTGTTATAGGCTCTGATTTTGATTGACTATTTTCCTTGTTTTCTTTCACTTGATCTTGACTCGCTATTGTAAGCTCTGGATATTCATGCTCGTTGTACATGAGCCCTCCTATTTTCACATTTGATTGTATGGAGTTTATGAATAGTGATGAATTAATAGAATTTTGAGTTGTGTTGCTTGACGCAGAAACGTTTAGCGTGTTGTTTCTAGGCCCTCGTATTTCTGCGTCAGAGTCAACATTAACTTCCAAATTTTCTGTGGAAAAGAGATCACGATTATTAATTGATTTAGTTGATACGGAATACATTTGGTTACTATGAACTAAAGATTGTGAATTTTGATTAATAGTAGGATGATTTAAGGTAGGATTAGATTTGGATTTTTCAATTTGGCCGTTAGAAGCCGCCATTTGTAACGTATTTGATGGATCGTTGTAATCCATCAAAACAATAAAAGAATTATCTACAATAGCACAAGGGTTTACTTACCCCACTGCCTCACAGTGTGTCAGTGATAGGTTTATAACTTGATTCAAACGTTTTCAGGATACAGATTTCACAATAAATGAATAAGAAAAGCAAATAAAACTGAGCAATGCTAGCAAGAATTACTGCTTGTCCGCCATCTTGTCTATATACTACTACTACTACTACTACTACTACTACTACTACTACTACTACTACTACTACTACTACTACTACTACTACTACTACTACTACTACTACTACTACTAGCACTACCACTACCACTACCACTACCACTACCACTACCACTACCACTACCACTACCACTACCACTACCACTACCACTACCACTACTACTACTACTACTACTACTACTACTACTACTACTACTACTACTACTAGTTTTAAAATATATTTTATTCAGTTGATATATAAAGGAAAGTTATACAATTGAGAGATCAGTTACATCATTGTGTATAATTAGTTACATTTAGATCATTAGTATAGAAGTGTACAAACCATGAAAAAAAGTTAATACAATCAAAATAATAATAGAAAAAAGTTCTTCATATCCCAGGTGACTATACAACTTCTGCTAATATCCTGTTCAAAAGTTATGTGATATGTTTAGTCAAATGCTGAGTTGTACTCAACTGGTATGGGTAAGATTTTCTTTTTTTATATATTAGTATATTAGGATCAATTAAGTTCCATGTGGCAGAAACAATTTCAATTGGGGCCAATAAGAAGTCTCTGTCCTTTACTTTCTTTATTTTGTTTATATACAATGATCTCAGTTTACGTGATGTGGGGTTGAATACGAAATGACATCGTATAAACCAGAGAGTAAAAAGTAAGTATATTGATAACCTAATTGTGGGAAAGTAACCAGTATTAATACCATCTATTAAGGCAGGTAAAATATAATTTTTATGCTGAGTCAGGCTGGAGATTAACTCTCTATAAGTTTGAAGTGCTGTACAATTTAATATAAAGTGTTGGGTAGTTTCCTCATCTCTATGACATAAGGAGCAAATAGCATCAAGGTTGGCATTCTTCATTCTATTCGCAAGAAAAGCATTGGTAGGTAAGGCATCAAGATTAATCTTTATTATAAAGTCAAGATACTTGGGCTCCAACCACCAATGTCTGAATTTTTGAATCAATGATTTATTAGTGAAAGATAGTGCAGCAGCATGGCTGCTTTGGGATGTGGAGGCTACAATTATATGATGAGCATCCCAATATTTTGACTTTATATGAAATACGTCATCTAATATTTTTGACTAATAGGTTGATTAGGTTACTTGTAAATTTATTTGTGTTAGGTGGTGGAGTGTCAGTTGGAGGTATGGGAATAAATGCGCGAAAAGCCTGAAAATTAGTGGAGATTTTTTGAATGGTATTGTAGGTTTTTTGAAAATAGAATGTGCTGATGCTGTGTAAAGACAAACCATTGTTTTTGGTACTACTACTACTACTGCTACTGCTGCTGCTGCTGCTGCTGCTGCTACTACTGCTACTACTGCTACTGCTACTGCTACTGCTACTGCTACTGCTACTGCCACTGCCACTGCCACTGCCACTGCCACTGCCACTGCCACTGCCACTGCCACTACCACTACTACTACTACTACTACTACTACTACTACTACTACTACAAATTTATTCTGTTTTATTTCTACTTTTATTTTATTTTACGTATATATTTATGCACACACATTATATTAATGTATGCTATGTAAGCCAACTGGTTACTATATATATATAGTTTATACTAAACTTAATGCAATACAAGGAATTTGAAGTCAGACTTCCAAACTATCTACAGCTACCAAATCCAATTCATGTTATACAACTGATATACATGACCACGTATATGTGAAAAAGATAAATAAAATGATCAACACACATATTTTGAGGTGAACCAGCATTCATCAATTGGTGCAGATCACCATCTCCACATATATATAGTCACTGCTCAGTTTATATTAAGATAGAAAATTTTCAAACTTTAATGGCCAAGCTTCAATATTCTCCACTCTCCAACTCTTCAACCATCCATATCATTAAAAATTCAACATTGAAATATCCAAAGCCCTTGATGATGCCAATATTATTGTCATATTCATGTTTACCCTAAGTTAATCTGACCCCTCACACATAGGAACTTAATATGTCCATTCAATGATACAGACGAGGGATGGGCAAAATACAGGCTGAATATGTAATATTTAAATAAATATATAGTAGTGACATACACATATAGTAATGTTCCAAGAGTCAATTGTATTATTCATCACTAATCACTACTTCAGCATTTTGTACACAGATCTGTCAAAACTGACAAGTCAACACACTTTTTATAATTGTGATCCAGATGACAATAAGTATTATAAAACTATCAAAATGTTAAATTGATGTTAGTGATAAAAATCACACCAGGTATTAATGATATTTCTTGATGACCATTCACCAACTCAATTACCAAATGGACAAACGTTTCTCTCATTGTGTGGTATAAGTTAACTGGTTCCTGTGCATCATTTCCTATTTGGCAGGAGTGACTTTGGATGTGCTATTCTCCTGGTAACACCATCTTCAATCTCCATTAACACTTTTGGATCTATCCTACTCAAAGCATCATTTTCTCAGGACTAGATTGACTTATATATATATGGAATGAGATTAAATAGCCCGGACTAGTTTATTTTTTAAAAAAAACTTATTTACATTGAACACTTTAGGATAACTTACTTACAGGCTATATTTTATTGCAAATGATTTTGGTATATCTATCTCAGAAGCCATAGAAAGGTGAAAATTGATTTCATAATTAATTTCTAGTCCCCTTTGTTTATTTCCAATGCACACACATGAGTAAAATAAAGTATATTATTTTACAAATAATAATGGTTAGTGAAATCATAAATCTACAACTTCATTGCTGTTATTATTATAATACAAAAAAAATTAACTAAATAAATAAACAATAAGTACAATAATGAAAAAAAGGTAATTACAGCCTCATGTTTTAGTTCAAACATAATCTTGCTATGTTATTATTTGTAATATAATTTTTTTAATATCTTATCTTTTTTTTTGCACTTGTAACTTTAAACATATAAATATTCATACATTTATAAAGAAAAGGTAGACTTATTATTTTAAAAATGGCTTTATTCATAATGAACATGCTACTAGTACAAGGTGTATCATAATCATATATTCATGCTTAGCATGCTTTCAGTAAAATGTATACCATAATTATAGCCATGATTATGGTAGGCATTGTAATTGTATTGAAAATATGCTCAGCATAAATAAAGACAATTTTTAAAGTAATACATTTAGATTTTCTTTATAGATGACTGAGCATTTATATGTTTAAAATTGTTTGTAATATAGTAAGGTCTATAACTAAGTATAAGTTTAGAACTTTTTTGTACTATTTCATTTTTTTCATTAAGGCATCATTCTTTTGTTCTGGCAGGCTAAAAAATACATAACTGTAAAAAGTACATAATTTGGACTTTTATCTAGTGCTGTTGGACAGATTCTAGACTATCATGTTGAAAGTTACCATTGTATAAACTCTCATCATGTTTGTTTTGTGTAATAAAATATTTTTTTAAAATCACTGTATATTCTTTAGCCTTGAAAATAGTTTTCACATTTCTTTAGCTCTAATGCAAATATCATGAGGACTTGCTGCATTTTTAAAAAGCAGTGCCTATGTGTAAATATTGCTACAAATTAACTATTCTCAATATGGATCATTCTCTCTCTCTGCATATTTTTTTTCTGCTTCTCAGAATTGGTTCCCTTCTCTTTACTTTTTCTATTTATAGTATGCCAATAAGAAAATGTCTTCCAATCATCTCTCAATCTTAATGTCTATGATTGTATTGTGATTACATTAATTAGATAATTAATTCAACAAATGTGTTATCAAAAATACTATTTAGGTTAATTAGTTATGAACTTTTCATTGAACATATTTAATCTAATTTACATGTTTAGCAAATAATTTGCTTCATGTTGTCTTGCAAATTTTACTTCTTAATAAATACTATAATTCATCTATTACTAATTTTCTTTTTTTATGAGTTCAAGATAATATTTGGTAATTGATTAATATACTTACAAAAAAGTAAAGAAATACATTTTCTGTGAGTATATTCATTAATTACCAAATACTATAATTATACAATTATTTGTATAGAGTTTTTAATTATATTAAAAATGTTTTCATCCAGTTTTAGATAGACCAAAAAAATAATTTACCTTTGGGAAAATAAAGTTGGAAAATTTATTATCAACTTTTGCAAATTAGTCTAGATTTTATTTATTGTTGTTTATTTTAATTTTACCATTGCAATATATGTATTTGTCACTACTTTTACTACAAAAATGTGTCAATTACTTGTTTATACCACCTCCTATTTTAAATTAATGTTTACATAGTCTGAGAAATACTAAATAGATATATCTGTTTTAAATGCTCAAATTAATGTCTAAAATAATTTACATTTAACTATTCTGATTTTTCTTTCTATCATATGTCTAAAACTTTTATTCTATGGATTATTAGCTTAGCTCTTTATTCAAAGATAAGGCAACTTTTAATGATATTTGGACTGAGTTCAAAACATTGCAATAACCTCTCATAAAGTACTGTGATAAAAGAATGGTGATTGCCATTTCTTGTTTTATTTTGCCTATATTACATCATTTGATCATTAACTTGATCATTAGCAATTACAATAGTAAATTCGAAAATATTAAAGTAATGTTAAATGGATTTTCTCAAAAAAAATAATGTTGATAATGATGAGTTAAAAAGATGATGAGAAGTTAACAGTTATAAATATCTTAACCAGATTATTAATACAGATGAAAGCTAATGCATAAAATTAATGTGTTTTAGCACTTCTTATTTATAGATATAAGACTTGGATACTTAACAGAAAAATTACAGAGAGACTTCAGATCATTCTGAAAAGCATGGTGAAATGTTTATTAGGAGTAACAAGAAGGGATAGAAAATGAAATTCATAGGTGAAAGAACAATCAAGTATGTTGCAATCATTAAAACAATTACAAGACTAAGTAGATTAGGTCTCAACATATTTCTAAAAGAGATAATAGTATATGACTATTTAAATATTAAACTATATACCAAGAGATTATGAAAAATCTGGAAAGAGGCCTCTAAGAAATGGATGGATGAAATAAGATATGTTGCCATGATGTGGAGAAAAGTAACTAGAGATCAAAGAAACTGGATTAAATTTGGAGAGACCCTCATCCTGCAATATGTCACTAAGGGTTGAAAATAATGATAATGATGAATATTAAAATGAAAGATCTAAAATAAATATTTCACTATAAGATTAATAAATTATTATATCTGATTTTGACTAATTTATAAATATCATATAGAAATTGATTATTAACTGGAAAATAAAGCCATAAGTTCAGTATTATTATTTAAATTGAAAATCCATCTATTTATATACATATAAATAGTCAATACAATTAAATAGGATATATGTATTTTAGTAATTAAATATATCTGATTATTTAATTAAATTCTTAAATATTTCAATTATTAATTTTAATGTTTTTAAATTTACACTAAATTATTCTTTTAGCAACATAATTCCTCTGAATGTACATGCTTTCATATAGAAATTGTCAATATTGATTATTCTTTCAAAATTTAAATTTTTTTTTTATCCACATATGCACATATACATATGAAGTAGTACCCAAAATAACTGGAATGTTATAATACAAATATAATACTTAAATATAACTCATGTATATTGTCTATACTAATTTTAATGTAACTAGACAGGACTTAAACTCAAACTTTCCAGCTCCCTATAGCTATACATTACATCTTATAATATATATATATATATATATATATATATATATATATATATATATTATCTTTTTACATATATGTTATAAAAATGGTTATATAAGATATAGTGGATAGCTATAGGAAGCTGAAAAGTCTGAGGTCAATTCCTGTCTAATTACTTTAAGTGTTATAAATTTAGTTTCCTTCAAAATACTGTCCATTTACTACAATACACCAGTTTAAATGTGTTTTTCACCTTTAAAGTGGTCTGGAAACACAAAATAAATACTTTTAATGCCTGAATTGTTTTTTCTTCACCACTACTTAAGCCCACAAAACAATTTTTGAGATACTTTTTCATTCTAGAGAATAAAAAGAAGTTAAATGATTAATTATTGAGTGAATATGACTGATAGATAAGTTGAGTCATGCTGAATTTAATTGTTTTACATTCAATGCTTTGTCCACATAAACATTGTCATGTTGAAGCTTGCAGTCCTCACTTTGTGCAAAACAGGATACTTACATTTTACAACACTATGCAAATGTTTTAGAACTTATAGATAAAATGTCTGACTATAGCAAACTAATTCTGAAAGATGCCATTTGTGTCAAAAAATCAGTATTGTCTTAACCTTGAACTTAACTTCCATGTTTTTTTTTTGACATGTATGAATTAGACATTTTCATTAAATCATTCATAAACTTATATTTTCCCCAGAACAGCTTTCTTATAATCTGTTTCAAGCATTACAATTGTTTCTCAGCCATTTTCTCTGAAAGAAAACTGAAATTTCCCATTACTCCAACTTTTCAGTCATTATAAAAATCAACAAATCTTGTGAAATTCACATTACAGAAAATGTGCCAATAGTTGCCATGATTTCACACAGTAATGTCATTTGGCAGATTTATGCATAAGGGTCACCACTAGAGGCATATAGAAACAGAATCTTATATGACAACAAGTGCACTTACCAGAGAATAATTCTGGCTATTTTGGAGGTTCACCCTCATAGTATTTCAGTTATTTATTTTAATTTTCCTTCAAATTATAGGCTAATTTGTTTTAATAATATTTAATTCTTCTACATGTAATTTATATATAATGGTTAAATTGACCTAAATATAAATACCTATATTGTGCACATGTGTGTTTTATAATATAAATTATTTAATTAATAATTTTGCTTTAAATTTTAGTCTAAATAATTTTAATGATATACAATTGTTTCTATGTTTATTTATTTAAAATGTAAGTATATTGATTATTATTTTAGAATTTAGATTTGCATTTGTTCTTTAACATAAAATAACTTTGGGCGGTAGAAATATTTTTATCACTCTGTTACATTTTTCTAAACATATACTAATCAATATTTTTTATAAAGCTTTGTATGATAAAATTTTTAAAAAAACTTTTTATTTTATTTAACTTTTCTAAGTTTCTTTTCTTTTGTGACCTTAAAATGAACTGTTGCTTTATTTTTTTCAATAAATTCAAACTTTCTGAATACTTGTTCCATAAATATCTGTAGTATGTGTCAACTATTGTTACTTTATTCAAAAAATTTTATCGGTTCTTTTAATATAGGCAAATAGATATGTTTTTAAATTAACAATGGCATTAATATTTAGAATAGTATATACTGCATGAATATATGTTGATGATCTTTCTTTCAACTCTGCTTTCATTCATAGGACATTTATACAGATAATATGTAAATGATTGGATTATGCCAACAGATTTTTTTATCTATGATTATATATAAACAAATGCAGGCTGACTCTATATAACTCTTTATTTAATTTACTAATGCAGTATTTATGTGTAATTTTAATTAGAAGTCAATTACACTCTATATACCTAGGATGTAATGTTAATTTAATACCTCAATGATATTTAGTTGAGACAAAAGATACTCTCAAACCAAAGCACAAAATAATGACTTTGAAAAGATAAGAGTGGCATCTTATCTTTGTACCTAAATTTATTTATATACGCCAATTTAAAGCATCATGGAATGAGAGTGTGAGGGTCTGACATTAACATTATTCTGTCTATTAACAATCATAAAATCTTTCAGTTCACTGGTGTTAATATTATGAAATATTAAAATCTATGTAATTATTTAATTTGCTATTTCAGTATTTGTATGTAATTTTAATAAGAAGGGAATTACATCCTATAAACATTTGGTTTGAGAGTATTCTTTATACTCAACAAAACATCATTGATGTATTAAAATAACATTACAATGCATGGTACAAGGTGTAATTTCATTCTGATTAAGATTGGCTTTATATATATAGCAAGTCTTATAAAAATATCATGGTTAACTAAAATATGCAATTTAACTACTCAATACTTTCAATTCACATTTAACTTTAATACTGATTGAACTTTAGACACAATAATTGTTGTCTACAACACACCGTAAGAAATATGGTATAGAAAGAGTGTCAATCTTTTTAAGAATTTCTATGTAACCCCAAACTGTAATCAGCATATAGCCTTCATAGGCACAAGACTATATTTAACTTAAAATTTCACAAAGTTAATATGTGAATTTTTTAATTAATGTATTTCACCATTTATATCTATTGTAACCTATAAAGTTTGCATAAATGTGATGCAAACACCCAAGGTGTTTAAGCAGAACTCCTTAATTAACTGAAGGCCATTTAACATGTTAGGTAAGCCAAAATCATATCTAATGATAACACTACTAGCTCAAAAATATATGCCAATAATAACATTAATAATATAGTATAGGCTAAGATCAGAATTTAAATGCACATATGCCACAATAGTAACCCAGTAAAATGATAGCAAGAAAATAGCAGTCTTACAAATATATAAACTCATATTATTAACAATATAGTATACACTAAGCTCAGGGTTCAAATGCACACATGCCATAATAATAAGAGGAATAGTAAGTGTAAACAATAAGCATTAATAAGGTCAATGCAATAACACAGTAAACTAAGAGGAGGAGACTTATCATGCTCTCTCTTTTAAAGTATAATATAGCTTTTAAAAATTTAAAGCATATGGCATAAAAGTATTAGATTACTTTAAATCTTTTTACACATCCTCAAAATACAACTGCATCTTATAATTATCATGAAGATCTTTACAAAATGATCAGATATAATATCATATTTATCATTTCATGCCTTTCTCATGCTTTGCACACAGTTCCTTCTTAAAATAATGATTTGTTTTAAAATGTAACAATTCTTACATAAATAATCTTATGCATAAAATACATCTCTGGGGCTCTGATAAAATGAATAATCTTGTAATTTATAATGTTTTTCTATTAATTTTTAAACCTAGCAAAAAATGTAATCTTAGAATATCACAATAGTAATAAGATATATTCTTACACTTAAGATAATGTCTCATTAAATTACAATTATAAAATTTACAATTTAAGTTAAACAGGAAAACCTCTTAATTTAAATTAAAGATAATACATTAGGATGACATTTATGATATCATGAGTAGATAAAAGATTTTATGGCTACCCAAAATATCATACAAAATAGATTTACTTGTAATCTAAAATAAAACCAAGTAATCTTATCATCTTTACTTGATGAATAAAATCAAGTGATTTTTTTCAAATAAAGCTAAGTTATCTTACACATAAATTAAATATTCAAGTGATCTTATATCAAATGGTGAAATAATTTTAATTATTTTTAATTAAATAAAAATAATCTTTCTCATTGATATTTTTTAACATCAGAAATGCAATTTAAATAAAGTGACCTTTTTGTCAAATTTTTTTAATTCATGTACAATCAATGCAAATAAACAAATATAATTGTGTGGTAAATATAATGATTATGCAGATGATGATAAAATGCATGTAATCTTAAATTAATAATAGAAATAACATTTCTTAACATTAATGACATTTATGGTACAAATATTGAACTGTTTTATCTATGGCTTACAAATAATTTTTTTAAATAAGTTTCCCAAGACAAAAATAAAATAATATCAAGACAATTATGTTTTTCAAATTTAGAAAGAATAGCAGTGGTAATCAATAGTTAAGAAATTCTTCTATGGCTTTAATAATTACAATAAGTTATCACACTGAATTCTCTATCATACAATTATACAGCCCCTAGGTAGCAATACTTAACACCTAAATTAAAATTTAAATTTACTAATGAATGTTGAAGACGATGTATATCATAATATTGAGATACTTATACAATTAAAATTTAAATATTAACCATTTTATTAGATTTTAACATCTTGAGATGCTAGTTAGGCACAATGACAAGATATACACATCTAAAACATTCATATTAATAAAAAACATGAACAAGGGTATAGATAACATTCAACAGTACTTTAAAAATATTAATTTCCAAGATAAAATCATGGGGATGTGTTTCACATGGCTTAAAATAAATGTGTAACAAACCTAATCCTTATTTGGAATGAAAAAACAGGAAACATAATATAGTGACATGAACTCAAAAAAGTGTCTATACATGAGAAGAATACCATTAGTCAGAAAATGAGAATGAACCAACAGAAAAGAAAAGGGCTTTGCTTAAATAAAGCATTACATGCTTAAATATCAGATGAATAAACAACAAACTTACTGGCAAGATATAACAAAATATAAGAGAGATCCTAATGCTACTACCTCTTTTAAAATACATTGATAAGATAAAATAATCAATAAGAGAATGACTAATGCTATAATCTTTTTAAAACAACAATTACTAAATGTGTAAAACTAATAAAATGATACATATAGCAAAATAGCCTATAAAAGTATGAATAAATATAAAATTGTGGCATAATAATTAAATAATAATGAATATACACCAGATTCTGTACTCTTTAAGCATTTTAAATACACTCACAAAATAACTTCAAAAAGGGACAGCTAAGCTTTTAAAATAATAATATTCTGACAATATTCTAAGAAATTAGTGTAAATATCTGTTACATTACATATAAAGTTTATCAAAGTGCATAGAAATAAAATACCTAACATTTCAAATATAATACATATTTTAAATCAATAATTATATCTGTTACCAAAATAAAATGAAATAAAAACCTTTTTCTCAATATTTTTACCATTACCCTGGAAACAGTCATTAAAAGAGTTCTGGAGTATCTTACAGACTTTCCATATAATGGTAATAATATTCTATATCAAATTTTCACACACACAATAGTTTACAAAACATGAAGAAATATTTGAAGTAACTAACATGAAAAAATCTAGTCATTCAGACTAGATAAATTAATAAATATGACAAATATTAATTATACCTTATAACACATAGTATACATGATTGAGTATTTATTCCAGAAGCACATCTTTTATCATTTATTAATAATTATTATGAAGAGAAATTCTGAATAAATGGTTAAGTTAAATAATGAATTTCAAATTAATATCTCGGGAGCATAGCAATAATTATATAATAAAATTACTGAATAACAAATTTATTTAAGAATATTGAGTCAATAAATTGAAAATTATATGTTTCTTCTTTTTTTAAAATTTAATGTATACAGAATAAAATTATTTTTAACAACATTGTCATTTATCATATTTGTCAGGAATAAACTTCTGGTAAATATTAATAATTAATAAATAAATTTCCTACTTGACTTTAAAATAGCATTTGAAATAATCAAACATACTAAGCAAATTAAGCTCTTTGTTAAAGATATGCTGACTGAAATTCATAAGATCAAAGTTAAAGTTTGTACTTTTCCACTGAAATATCATTTCTTCTAAGGAGCACATATTCTATTATAGAATTCAGCAAGATTAAGTTTTATAAATGAAACTAAGGCATAATAAATTCTTTAATTATTCAATTATTTTCTTGTCAATAAACATAATAGTTTTAAAATATAGTACTTCTAAAATTATTTTATAACCCAATAGTTCTACATTTCCTGGTTAAAAGTCTTTATATAAAGTGAAATTATATCCAGAAAATAATGTATTTAATATATAATAAAATATTCAGTTTAGTTTAACTATAAAAATTGCAGAAAGTTCATAAGGAGAATAAATAGTCTTTTTAATATTAAATTGAAATATTTTTAAAGTTTTTCAAATATTGTAGAAATTATCTTTTCTAAATAACAATTTAAATATTGCACAAAAAGTAAAAATAATAAAATCCTTATATGGCAGGGATAATGTCTTTGGTTATGCTTTATTATTTAAGCACATTTAGAAGAAAATGATTTCATCTTTGAAAAACCCATGATAAACTTTCCTATAATACAATACCTTGTTGAAACTTTGAAGTGTTAAAATTGAAAGCTTGCAGTTAAGAACAGCCTAAATAAATGTTATTTTTTTAACAATGCATATTGTTAACTAATAAAATAAAATTACTTTTAAAAAATTGCAATGGACAAGAGATCAAGATAAGTATGAAATTAATTAACTGCAGAGATAAGATAGGTATGTGTGGAAATCTTCACTGCTTTTATAAGGTAAGTCATGTGATCGATTTTCATTGATGTAATTGACTAACAAATATGTCCCAATTAATCTTGCTAATCAAAAAGATCAAAATTATTCAATATCCATTGGAAATTTTCTAAAAATATGCTTTAGTTAACGTAATTCCATATTTTACTGATGACTATGTTTAGCAAGCAACTATAAACAATTAATTAATAATTACATCATCTTTAAACATAAAAAAATTTTAAACAAGTTATTTATAAAAATAAAATATATTTCATTTTTTTGATTAAGAGATAGAAATAATTTGATTGAAATTTATTTTTTAATCTCTTTTTAAATACAAAATATATTGATTTAACTTTTATAACTATGTGTACATTAAAACATCTTTGTTTCTACAAAATATTATTTTGTTTTATTATATTAATAATTCATATTTCAATGTTTTTGTCATAATCAGAAATAAATTAAATAACCTATTTATTAAATAGAGCTTTTTTTACTTAATTTTAAATAATTTATTTCAAATGACCAAGAATATTATTATCTACTTAATTAATATTTAAGTCATTCTGGATTATATTTTAATATTTATATAAGTAATTTTTATTTATGTACACTTATATATATATATAATCACATTTTTATGCACTAAGTTAGAAAAATCAATCAAATACTCTCAATTGTATTTATGAAAATTTTGGTATTTGCCATGCAGGTTTTTTAAAATTAAATTTGGTTTATGTATCTAAGAAAGTGATCAACTGAAATTGGACTGATAAACTAAAATCATATCATTCAGTAATAATACTATTTGTCTGATCCTCTATAAACTAAAAGATAAATTGCTTTTAGCTTAGTCCCTAGATTTTTAAATAAGTCTGTGAAGATATCTTTATGAGACCATTTTGTTTATTTGTGTAAAGACTTTGAAGTAATACACACGTTTTTATATTGATAAAATATCAATGCCTCATTTACATCTATTATTTAAAAATCAGAGAAATGACTAAAAGTGGTTCCCTCTTTTATACATAAAAATCAGACAAATGAGGTGTTTTAAGTTTTTTGTTCCAATTTTTAATTGGTTGTCCACTTAATTACATCACACCTAAATTTTATTTTAAAAATATCTGAAAAACTCATTAAAATTTTCAATATTTACATTTGTAAGGTTATCATTATTAGGAAGTAGTGAAGGAGATAGTGGTGTTGTTATTTCTATAAAATTCCACAATTCCTATGATAGTATATACATAATGATGAGTGCTGATCACCATTAAATAAGTCAACATCCAACTGGTTGCTGGATTAGCAACAGAATTCTTCCAAGTTTGCAGATGTGATCTTATTGAAAAAGAAGCCATAAATGAATGTTCAATTTATGAGATTTAGTTAGCACATTAAGCCTGTTATGAAAGTTATTACTGAGCTAAGAAGGCAATGGGAAAACACTTTGCTTTATAATTCCCTTGGTTTTATTATAAGTATGTTTACAGGAATCATAGCATTTGGTATTGATATCTTAGTTAAAAATAGCTTTGGTATCTTGTCTAGTAGGAGTAGGCATGAGGTTACTCATGTTATAAATGTGTAAAATCCTCATAAACTTAATCCATTGATAGAAGACACATTGAAAATTGGCATATGGAATGTTAGATCTTTGAGAAGAGCTAGGAAATTGGAAATTTTGAAAAGAGAGTTGTATATAAATAATATTAATGTTATAGAATTAAGTGAAGTAAGGTAAAAGGGAATATGAGAAAATAAGTAGTGGAGATGTTAAATTATTTTTTCAGATGGTGGTAGATCAATTAATAAACTTGGCATTCCTGTGGGGAAAAAAATTTGGAATAGTAGGACAAAGGTTGATTGTAGTGATGATAGGCTGATGATGATGAGAATAAATGCAATTTCTAGAAATTTGGCAATCATACAAGTTCTGTTGTATGCACATACATAAATAATAAAATTACTATAAAAATAAATTTATATCAAAAATACTGGAACCATTAAAACAATACTGTTTACCAATCAATGTTTAGGGACATAAGATATCAAAAGTGTATGGACTTTAAAGGTAACTTTTATTATCTTTGCATCATCTAAATAAATCTACAGAGAAACATAGATATTCACAAAACACATGTCACACACACATTCTGTTCATGCAAACTAGCTGTCAGATCATAATGATTCTGGTGATTGTAAACAAGAGAATATACATGCAGTTAATCTATTCTATTATTAAATAACTTCACTGCAATAAAATAATGATTAATAAACTTATTTATAAATAATAATAATAATAATAAAATAGAAGGTCTGATAAATCATCTATAATATAAATATATCATTCTGATTTTGATTTACAAGTATCAGATATTTCCATAAATTGATCAACCAAATTATATATAAATAGTATTTAAATTATTAATTTATAGTTATATAAATTATAATAAATATTAAATATGCATATCTAATAATTGCTAAATAATTCAATCATTAATAAATCAATAAATATTCTATTTTATTCCAATATAAATGAATAAATGATTGAATATAAATACACGTACATCTTATTCTGCTGTAAAAATATTTCAGTTATTAATAAACTTAACATTTAAACCAAAATATGTTTGCAATGTAATTATAACAATACAAATATATTGAGTCAATAGAAAATCTGCATTTTAACTCATTGAACAAACACATTTGACGTTTATGTTTTAGTATTAGAAAAGCATAATTTTTATGAGTGAGATAATAAAATTTTAAGAAAATATATTTAGAATTTCTATACTCTGGAGAATTTTAAGCTGATTCACTTTTTTTTCTGAATTTTTTTTTGTTTTAGTCTGCTAATTTATTCAGTTTATTCAGAATTTTATTTTTAAAACCAATCAGAACAATACAGATCAATTAAATATTTTTTCTTTATAATAGTAAAGAGAAAGAGATTTACATTAATGGAAGAGTCATTATTTGAATTCACAAGTCACTATTATTAATACTTTCTAACCAATTTTTTTTCATATGTGATTTATATATTTGCAAAATGGATTTCATGCATTAACAGTATATATATATATATATATATGCATTAACAGTATATATATATATATGAGTAACAGTAGATTTCTTTCATCCATATTTCCATACTATAATGGTCAGGGAGTTTGGCACACTTACCGTATCTGACATACAGAGCACCACTAGGCCATTCGAACCTAGAAAATTTATAATGTAGGCAGATACTTACTGTTAAGATCTAATTTTATTTTATTATTGACCATTAGCCCATGCCATTAACTCAAGGAGTAGCTGAGATTTATAATACATAACTTCTTAAACATATTTAAATATTTATATAAATAAATAAATAAAATAAGCCACTGCAAGTAATTATCACACAAAAACATTTATTGTTGCACACATATAAATTTGAGAAATAAATTTAGATTTTATTATTATTTTAAATTTAAATTGTTATTTTAGTAAGTCCACACAGATGGACATTTTATACAATAGTTTTATTTTAAAATGTTGAGTGTAGATAAGCTACATATATTACACAATTAAAACTTTTCAAAACATCTAACCTCAGGCAAAATGTTTGTAGCCAAACCAATGCTCGCTTCCTGATATACAGATGGAACCAATGCAATACGAAAACCATGCTGACAGGAATGTGCATTTGCAGCATGATATTATTTAAAAGAAATGACCCTCATCCAGTACAGGAATGTGCATCTGTCTGGTGAGAGAATCATGTATATAAAATATGAAAGAGAAATGCTGCATATGGAGGAGAGTGGTACTTTTGCTGATTTATAGGCCCTATCCATAGGACTAAAGGAAATCAATGTTGCAGGGAATACTCTGCATCCATTACAACATGAAGGCTACATATTTGGATCATGCATTCAATTGGCATGCTTGCCCTGTATGCAAACACTCTTCGCATTATACTGATATAAGCATCCATATATCCCTCCACCAGCACTGACTTAACTATGAAACAAATAGTCTGAAATTAGCCTCAATGACTTAACCCCAAACTGAACTACTCTATGCAGTCATCTACACCCAACTTTAAATGTAATATTTTAATTAACACATAATAATAATTAAAAGAAAATGGAAATGATTAGCAAACATATGCATAAAAAAATTAATAATTGGTTTAGAGTTCTTTTAAATCAGATAAGAGTTCATTTAAAAATTATATTTTCTTACTGATTGACTAGTTATGGAGGAGATATATTAAAAAAAGTTTAATTGATAAAAGTTCATACTTTCCATGAGATAACTTGGTGATTCCTCCAGAATTATGAAATCCATCACAGATCATATTATTTGCTAAAGTTTCTTATGAGATATAACTGCTACAAGCCATTTACTTGGTCAGGAACTGTCATTGGGAGGCATTGGCTGGTGCATGCAAAGGAAATTCATTTTTATTGCAAGACCCCTACATAACAGAATCTGCAATACAGCTGTAAGATTAATAGTCAGATTAAAACAACAACCACCAAATTCTATTATTTTGTCTTTTGTACTTTTATAGCCTCTTTTCAGCATTTTTATGGATCCATGAACATGATGTCACTGATCCTAAGGTCCAGATGTTTTCCATTCTGGCCTGTGCTGTGGTTTTGTGCTTGCATTGGTCAATCTTTACTTTTTTTATATCTCTTATCTGATCTTACAATTATTTAAATACCCCAAGGGCTAGTTTGCTTTACATTTTCATTAATAAAACAATCATTTCCATTTACTAAGATTAAATATGATTCTTAAAATAAAAATTCAATAACATATATTTCTATTTTCTTTTATATAAATTTTTAGTAAAAGTACTAATCTTTAGATCTTTACTTTGTTTTTAAATTTCGTACTTTTAAATACTTTTTTTTTAAGTTTTCCATCTGTGTGATAATATATATGTTAAATAAGTATTTTACTTTTCCATTTTTAAGTTTTTAATAAATAAATTTTATTTAAGATTTATTTCCCCCTTTATTTTAATTTTAAAATAATGTAATATTATACCATTACATATCAGTGAACTTCCTCAAAAAAAAACAATAAAAAAAAAGAATCTACTTAGTGTTAGTAATTACATTACACAAATTGATTATATATTAAAAATTTTAAAAGACATGTTTGGTTAGTAATTACAAAAATGAAAAAAATGCTGACTATTCTTTCCTTTTTACCACAGCTGAGATTATGCCTCCTCCCTCAAGAGTTTCCTTTTTCCTATGCTTCATTATTAATTAGGCAAGTCAAACAGGCTACTTATTAATTTTAATTAAGGCTTTTTTTTTAATTTGTTATTTATATTAATTTTTACATTTTATTCTTCACATTTATTCATATATGCACAATTTTTTTTTACTGGCAGTACTTTTACAAGATATTCAAACTATAACTTTACGTTAACATACACAAAAAAAATATATTCATTTCAGAAAAAATGTTACTGGCATAAATCTTTTAAAATTTAAAGTATTCATGGTTATAACATATCATGCCATGTTGGGAAGTCAATTATAATGGTCAAGGAGTAATATCTTTAGAGAATCTGCCATACAGGGTGCCATTAGACTATTCAAACCTAGAAAATTTATAATGTAGGCAGATACACATTGTTAAAGATCAAACTTTTATTTTATTGACCATTAGCCTGTCCACTAGCTCAAGAAAAAGCAGACATTTATAATAAATTCTTAAACATTTTAATAAAGAAGAAGATTTAAATTCTTAAAATATATTTTTAATATTAAAATAAAATAAGCCATTGTCAGTAATAACACACAAAAACATCTATTATTGCACATAGATAAATTTAAATTTGAGAAATGAATTAATCTTAAATTTGTTATTAATTTTAAATTTAAATTATTATTTTAGTAAGTCTGCACAGATGGACATTTTATATAATATTTTTTTTATTTTAGAATATTGAGTATAGATAAGCTATATAGATTACACAATTAAAACTTTTCCAAAACATCCAATCTCAGACTAAAAGTTCACAGCCAAACCAATGCTTGCTTCCTAATATACAGATGCAACCAATGCAATATGAAGGTGCTAGCATAAAACCATGCTGACAGGAATGTGTGTCTGCAGCATGATATTATTTAAACAACATGAGCCTTACCAGTATAGGAATGTATGTCTGTCTGGCGAAGGAATCATGTATATAAAATATTAAAGAGAAGTGCTATGTATGGAGGAAGAGAAGTGCTATGTATGGAGGGAGAGCAGTCTATTTACTGATTTATAGTCCCTATCCAAAGATTGAAAAGGAATCAATGGCAGGTAAGTACTCATTGTCCATTGCAATGTGATGACTACTTTTGCATGCATTCATTTGGACATGTTTGCCCTGTATGCTAACACACTTCACATTACATTGATATAAACATCAACATATACCTCCACCAATATCAACTTAACAATGAAACAAATAGTCTGAAATTAAACCTCTTTAAACTAACAAACATTTCTAAATATAATGTTATTAATTGAATTGTTTAGAAGAAATATGCAATAAAGTAAACCCATTAAACACTCATCATAAGGTGCCGCATTGATAATAATAACATAAAGGCTATATGAGTAAATATGTTTAGACACTCAGCTTGAGATGTCATATTTACTGATATATATCAAGTGGCTGTGCATGTACAGGCATATATATTTACGTATATGAAAATTTTAAAAAATAACTAACATAAATGTTAACTAATCTATGCAGACATCTACATCCAACTTTAAATTTAATAATTTAATTAACACATAATAATAAATAAATAAAAATGGAAGTGATTAGCAAACATATACATAAAAAAGTAATAATTAATTTAGAGTTGTTTTAAATCAGATAAGAGTTCATTTAAAAGTTATATTTTTTTACTGATTGACTATTTATTGAAGAGATATATTAAAAAAAGTTCAACTGATAAAAGTTCATACTTTCTATGAGATAACTTGGTGATTCCTCCAGAATTATGAAATCCACCACTGATCATATTATTTGCTAAAGTTTCTTATGAGACATAACTGCTACAAGCCATTCACTTGGTCAGGAACTGTCATCAGGATGCCTTGGCTGATGCATGCAAAGGAAATTCATTTTTATTGCAAGACCCCTACATCACAGTGTCTGCAATACAGCTGATAGATTAATAATAAGATTAAAACAACAACCACCCAATTTTATTATTTTGTCTTTTATAGCCTCTTAGCAGCATTTTTATGGATCTATCAATCATGATGTCACTGATCTTAAGATTCAGATGTTTTTCATTCTGGCCCATGCTGTGGATTGGTGCTTGCATTGGTCAATCTTTAATTTTTTTATATCTCTTATCTGACCTTACAATTATTTAAGTGCCCCAAAGGCTAGTTTGCTTTACATTTAATTAATAAAACAATCATTTTCATTTACTAAGATGAAATATGATTCTTAAAATAGAAATTCATTAACATATATTTATATTTTCTTTTATATAACTTTTTAGTAAAAGTACTAATCTTTAGATCTTTACTTTTTTTTTAATTTCATACTTTTAAATACCTTTTTTTAAAAGTTTTCTATCTGTGTGATAATATATATGTTAAATAATTATTTTACTTTTCCATTTTTAAGTTTGTAATTAATCAATTTTATTTAAGATTTATTTTCCACTTTTATTTTAATTTTAAAATAATGTAATGGCATATGTATACCATTACAATACATATAGAAATCAGCATTAGTATAAAGGACAGCAGTGGAGTTTTAATGTCAGAATGCTGGCTTCTTATATAGATTACTAGTGTGACATTTCTTGGATAGCATATATATATATATATCATATATATATATTATCAAAATATTGATATATATATATATATATATATAATAAAAATGTTGATAATCTTTAACTGAGTGAATTTCCAAACTTCACCAGTGGAATATGAACTATTTCCCATATATTGATCTATGAAACATGAAAAAGCTATGTCATTAAATTTTTTGTAAATTGAGACTGGTTTTCTGTAGTCTCTCAATTTTAATTCGCTCTCATCTAAAGCCATTATTTTCATTGATACAACAAAAATTAATAACAATATAAAAACTAAATTACCATTGTTCTGTTTTTAATTTAGATTATTTTTTTCAGCAAAAACAAATAAACTTAATTCTATAATTGAGGCATATTACAAAGAAAAAATGCCATTGTTTTATACAAAAATATTTTTCTTTTTTTATTACATTAAATATTAGATTTTGTCAAAATAAGAAAATGCAGTATTAAAATAAAGATTATTTCTTTGTATTTGATTTTAAATAGTTTATAATATTTCAAAATATCAAAAAAATAATACACCTGGGTCTTGTTTTATGTGGTAGATAGGTTCCTCAGAAAATGCACACAAAAGAAATCGCACAAAATAGATGTAACTTACCTTGAAAAATGGGGGATATGAACTGTAATTTTCCAAAAATCGCATAAAAGCAAAGCAACAACATAAAATTACTTTAAAATTCGCATAAAAAAAAATAAGAAAATAATATATGACTAATAAAAAATTTCAAATTTGAAAAAAATTGATACAAGACAAACTTTTTTTTTACTTTTTTTTATTAACTACAGTATTTAATTTTATTCAAAACAATATATTTTTATGCATAATTTAAATTTTTTTCATACATGTATGATATTTTAATTATTATCGCTATTTGAGACATCATATTCATCATGATGTGATGTGAGGTACTGTAGCTTTTCCTTAAACAAAATCAAGAGGAAATACAACTAAAACATTTTCCAACTGCTGTTGATCCTTTCCATTTCGCTAAGTGATCTAAAATGGAAATTTTTGTTTACAAAGAAATTCATTTTCTTGAGTGTTTTTTTCTCTCCATTAGAGTAAACTAAAGGTTTAAAATAAAAATAAGAACTTAGACTTACGATAATAAAAAGACACCGACTCATCACTGTTGGGCAAAATTTAATTAATAATTAAAAATTAAATTTTTATTTTTGTCTTTAATTTTTTAGTTTTCAATTTCGTTTAAAAATCAAATTTCATCCCCTTAATTTCAGATCACGTTACGTAATTTTTAAATTGTTAATTACAATTAAAAATCAGATTTTAATTGTCAAATTTAATTGTTCCCACTGCTGTTACTCACCTTTTAAAAATAAACTTGCAGACACTGAATGATTAATTGATTACGTACTCGTTTTATAAAAAGCAAAAATTGAACGTGATTTAAAATGCAAAAACAATAACAAACATTGTATAGGCATCTATAACGTTGGAACAGATTTACATTATAATCTTGTAAAATTTATTACTTGCAGACACTAAATGATTAATTAATTACGTACTCTTTTTATAAAAAGCAGAAATAGAATGTGATTTAAAATGCAAAAACAACAACAAACAGTATTTTTCATCTATAATATTTGAACAGATTTACATTATAGTTTTTAAAATTTAATGTGTGTATATAAAATGGGGAAATTCTGATTTTAAGTGAATTATGAACTTGTTTATTACATAAAATGTATTACAGTACTATTATACAGTGCTGAAAATATTGAAATTATTAGATGGAAGTCTAACTCCGATAATCCACTATTATTTTAAATATGACATGAGTGCACAAAATTTATAATATTTAAAGTAATAGCACATTATCAGAGCTCGACTTTTGATCTAATAATTTTTATCGCATAAAAGAAAACCACATACAAAGATATTAAAAAGAAACATGTATCTCATAACTTCAAAATCGCATTAAATAAATCCGCATAAAACGAGACCCGGGTGTATTTAATCAATCAATATTTAAGTCATTTTTATTTTATTATAAATAATTATGTATATAAATTTTGGCTATGTTCATTTCTACTTTTGCTCTTAAAAAAACTTTAAATATATATGTGCATGTGCCATGAGACTAAGCCATTTCAATATATGCTTATAAATAAATCTAAATTCAAAATTTAACATCAAATGCATTGCATTAGCAATATGCAAATAAGAAATGAAGTTTTTATATTTTTTTAGATTGGTCTTCTCTTACTGCAGTTAAATAAGCTCAGTTAAACATAATCTATAAAAATAAATATAATTTTTTCATCATATCAGTTTATTTCACACACACACAATCACACACATATATATAATCAATATTTTAAAGTAGGGAGAACTGATAAAATATTTTAGAAAAATGTACACAATACTTTGGAGATTTGATATTCAGTTTGTTTCAGATAGATATATGCATAGATAGATAGATGAATAGATAGATGGATAAGCAGATGAATAGATAAATAAGTAAGTAGATAGGTAGGGAGATACACAGAGGCAAAACTATCCATACAGTGGTACCATTTAGTGCAAGGTAGAGTCATCAATGGATGCAGGAAAGTTTGGGCATAAAATCCCTTACAATTACCTACTGACCCAATATCCACAGACTAGTTCCAAGCTTGTGCCTTTCATCAGTGAGGAGTCTTTGATCAGAGAGCACTGCACCTAGCCTTGGATTTGATAGCACTGCATCTAGATCTAGGCACAGTGCTTTCAAATCCAAGGCTCCTTACTGATGAAAGCCACAAGCTAAAAACTGTCTGGGATATTAAATGAGTAGGCACTAGATAGGGATTTTATGCACAAACCGGATTGTCCATATTAGTTTACAAATTAAAACACTCACAGCAATAACCAATGACATTGAAATATCAGCTTAGTTATAAATTATCTACTTGTAAAGCTCATAACAGGCTATTTGGTAAATACTGAAGCTGTCAAATGGAATTTTGTGCATTTTAATAACATCTGTCCATATGTTCTAATCCTAATTGACTTTATAAGATTTCACTATTTTATCTTTAGTGTATTAAAGTTCTCATCTTTAGAAGTGTTCATCTTTAAAATATTCAGTTTCTAATTTGGATTTATAGTTTAGGTTAATGATGAAAAATTTTGACTCTTTAAATATAAATGGATCTAATATTAATTCTCACATTACTCATGCCTACTTTTATAATAAAGGCTCAACTATCCATAGAGTTGTTCAACCAATGCTAGCTAGAGAAATCAAAGGATGCAAGAATGTTTGTGCATAAATTCCCTATCTCTTGCCTGCTCATCCAATATCCCCAAACTAGTTTCCAGCTTGTGACTTTCATCAGTAAGGAACCTTAGATCTAAGAACACTGTACCTAGATCTTATGATGTAATGCAACCCTGCAGAAGCCATCTTTTACTTTATTAGCTAACTATAAAGTTTAAGTACAAAATGAAAAAACAAAAATGTTTCAATTCATGCTTGTGTTTTCATTTTGGACTCAAAGCTTTATAGTTAGCTAATAAGGTAAAAGCTGCTGTAGGGATGCATTAGATCCTAAGATCTAGGTGCAGTGTTCTCAGTTCCAAGGCTCTTCACTGATGAAAGCCACAATCTGTAAAATAATATGGGGATATTGGATGAGTAGGCACTATATAGGGATTTTATGCACAAACCTTCTTGCAACCATTGATTACTCTGGCTTGCATGGGTGGTGCTACTGTACGGAGAGTTGAGACTATGTTTAAACAGTTTGTGTAAGCATAAGAAATGATAATCATGTGATAGTTAGTGGTTTAATATTTTCATAATACTGATGCCAACTTTTTATCATACTCTAGTTACTATATGTATTGATTTTTGAAATTAATTTTTAAAATGTTATATTTGTATGTATTTCCTGTACTATGTTACAAAATTTCAACATGTGATAATAATATAACAGGCTTATTACTTTATCCAACATAAATTTAATAGGTGAACCAGCTTCTTCAACACATCTCTTCAAATGAATACTGAACAATAATACATTAAATTATTGAAAAATAATTTAGAATAAGTTTTTCTGTTTTTATTATATTTGGAGTAAATCCTTGATTTTCTGAAAGAATTATCAATTTCCATTTGATTTTAAATTTGAATACATGTCCCTATGACACAGGTATACTAATCTCTAAACCATTAGACTTTTTAAATATGTATTTGACATTTATAATACATGTGTATATAAATTGTAATGCAATAAAAAATGTTTTTGCTTTATTATATCTATCAGAATCTGTTTCAGCATGAAATGCATCTTAGAAATTTTTAAATAACTTTATACATCATTCAAGAATTATGTGATAGAATAATAGTTTTTAAATAGATCTAAAAAAGATAATGCACATAAATATAGAAAAAAAGTGGATTAATGATACTATATGAATATATTTAATTTTTTAAAAAAAAAAAACTCTTATATTTTAATCTTTATTTACGCTTAAAGTTTGTTTTTGATGCCTAAACGAATGATGTGATAATCTGTAGATTAATAAATAATTATCAATAATAATTATAATTGTCAAGCGTTGTTAGCTGAGAGGTCATCGCAGCCATTATGCAAGCAAGTAGTTGGTTGCAGACGGTTATGGGTTCGCCTCCCGGCTGATACTATAACATATGGAAAAAAATAATAATAATTATAATTTAAAAAGTCATACTCTATATTAATCTTGATAAATATCATTTATATTTTTCAATTAATAATTTTGATCTATATACATATGTAATCCTTTTTAATGTAATCTAAAAAATAATACAAACATATACATATATAAATAGAGCATCAAAAAAGTGCTTAATTTAAAATATATTAATATGTTTGTATTATTTATTAGATTATGTGCCTTGAAATAATTATATAAAAAAAAACAATTGGCATGTCAATTTGTGTATAAAGAAACATAAACATGGTTTATTAAGCTTTATATGTGAATATGATTTTTTTTTAAATTATAATATATTGAGTCCAAGGAAAGACAGAATAAACCTGTTTCAGTATACTTTTAATAAACATATATAGTTTGAGATCATCAAATATGAAAATAAAAAAATAAATTATACTCTTTTTTCATATAAATTTATAATATAGTAATATAAAATACCAATATTACTAAAATAAAATATATTTATAATCATACAAAAAATATTTTGCAGCACATAATTTTATGATGTTTTCAATGTAAAATATTATGTTTTAAACATTATGCTATGTGATGTGATGCACTATGAGCTTTCCTCAGTCACTATGCCCAGAGAAACCTGTTAACCACCTTCCCTTCCCTTTCCATTCCACACCCTGTTTTTCCCATTTTCTATCTTGCGCCATCCCATTTCCACAACATTATCTTTGTCAACTCTATGGCCTTTCTATCTAAATCCCCTTATCTTTTTTAAAACAAGCATAAAAACCAAGAACTCACTTTCTGTATAATAATTTTGTTTATATTTATTCTCCCACAACTTCATTATTTGCACCCTTTCTGTTTGTATGAATTTATATTCAATTAAAAGATGCCTAATACTTTCTATGGCTTTCTTACATAACTTGCAGACTAAATCATCCACATTTATCCATTTATGTGTATATTCTCTTGTTGCTAATGATCCTGTTCAAGCCTTAAATAGTACACTACCTTCCTTGCTATTATCATAAATTAACTCACACCCAACATTCTGTTTACTTCAATATATATATTTAAACTCTTTTTACTCTCTATACTAGTTTTCAATCTCTCCAACTTCCTATTTTGTTATTAAGGCATCTATTCTTCTATACCATTGCTTGCCATTATAACACTCAACATTTCTCCTAACAGAATCATCCCATCTTTTGTATAAGTATACTGACATTAAGTCTTTATCCAAACTTCTGCATATTATATTACCTTTATCACTCATCATATTGCCTATTCTTTACTCCTAGTCCAATTGAATACTATTTTTGGCTAGTCTCTTATTATCCATAAATTGCAATCTATTGAATATTTTCCTTTTTCCTTTTGCATCTCTTATATAAAAACTTGACCATCACATTTCTCCTTGAATTGCCTCCTTTGGCAACCACACATCTGCAGCATTTGTTCCTACTTACCTTTGTACTTTTTTGAAGTAATCTAACATCCCTTTATTAACACATGACACATCATTGCCATAATTTTATCCTGCTATTGTCGTTCCCTTTCCTACAATTCTAGCTACATCTTATATATTATATGAAAACACTGATTAATATATTATTGCTTACATAGCAACATCTTTTATTTTATTTTAGAAACAAAAATAAAAATTGAATGAAAATAAAAATAAAATTATAATATGGCAATCCAAATTTTTAGAAATTTAATAAGCATGGAAATAAATAAATTATATACCATAACAATTATACAATATGAAAAAATCATATTTGATATAATTTTATATTTACACAGATATAAAAACTCTCCATACAGTAGTGCCACTCAGTAGTGCAAGTCAAAGTAATCAATGGATGAAAGAAAATTTGTGCCTAAAATCCCTTTCTAGTACTTACTCATCCAATATCCACAAATTAGTTTCTAGCTTGTGGCTTTCATCAATGAGGAGCCTTGGATCTGAGAACAATGAACCTAGATTTTAGGATCTAATGCAACCTTTCAGCAGCCACCTTTTACGTTACTAACAAACTATAAGGCTTTGAGCTCAAAATAAAAACACAATAATGTTTTCAAATCAAGCTCATCAGCTTGTATAATCATATAGATCTGAACTTAGCTCAGCATCTATACTTTTTATTGTCTTTAGTTTTTTAATGACTACAATCCTATTGGGTAGGATTGATATCAAACCAATAAACAAGGATATAATCTCCATTCTTTATGCTTACACGAGCTGTTTACACAGAGGCAAAACTGCCCAATAGGATTGTGGTGATTGTGATTATTAAAGAACCAAAGACATAAAAAAGTATAGATTCTGAACTGAATTCACATCTATGCAACTATACATGCCCTAAGTATTTACACACATTAACTTAAAAAAAAAATGAAACCCAAAGTTTGCAATTAAAAAATGAAACTATGATATGATTTAATAGTTTGGCAATAAGATTTATATATATATAACGAAACTTAAATATATTCCAAACAATGGTAAACAATTTATAATATTATATAAATAAAAACTCATAAAGAAATATTTTCGATTATATTCATAATCATTTTCAACTCATTTTCAAGTTGAGTTGAAAATGATTATGAATATAATCGAAAATATTTCTTTATGAGTTTTTATTTATATAATATTATAAATTGTTTACCGTTGTTTGGAATATATTTAAGTTTCGTTATTGTATTATTAATATTAGCGGACATTTATTTTGTTTTAATATATATATAAAATACCAAAAAGAAATTAAATGTTGTTTTATTCTATAACTTAATATATATTTATATATGAAATAAAATTTCTTTATCCAAAAAGGTATTTTGATCTCCAAATTTTATATGTAAACTTAATGAATAGGATCAATAACATTTAGTTGAAATAAAAAAGGATAGTACATTAGAACTTATATAATATTCATATCTGGTAAAAATAATGTAATCTATGAATAATTAATGACATTGCATGTGTAAATATATAGAAAATATTATAAATTTTGTATCAGTAATTATTGAATTACTTACTTCTTGTGTCTCTGTAAGTTTGTTCTATAAATTTAGGAAAAGGATTATATAATGTTTTAAGTTCATGGTAATAAGAATCTTTCCACATTTTTCTAGCTGTAACTGTTATCCCATAATCCACTAATACTTGATGAATAGTGTCAGCAATTTTTTGTCTTTCCTTTGAATGTAAAAATACAATTTTCTTCCAGTTGTAATGAAGAAGTACTGAAACAACAGACTTGGATATTTGGGTTTCTGGTGGTCTAGTCCTAGCAAAAGTTGGATATAAAAGTTTGTTTGAAGTTTCATACTGAGTGCAAAACTAAAAAAAAAAATTAAAAAAAAATAAAATGTTAAAAATACATCTCAATGTTCTATATATACATATATTATGCAAACACTGAAAATTAAAGTGAGTACAATCATGTAAACAATTAGAAATAACTTTATTTTTGATATTGCCAAAAAACAATCAATTATTAATTGACAGTCCTGAAATTAAAAAATTTTTCTCAATAATATATATATATTAAATTTGTTCTGGGCATAAATAGAAGTAAAAGATTCTCTTCTACTTCTAATCCAATTTTTTATAAAGAATTAAACCCAGATGTCTATTTTTTATAAATATGAAAATGCAAAAGACTCACATCTCCCTTGACATTTTGCAAATAATAATTAGTACTAATATAGTATGTACTCTATATTCATTGTTCATTTCAATTTCTTCTTTTATATAACATGTGAAGCCACTAAAGCCATATTAGAAGTATTCATTGGAAAAATGAATATTTTTCTGTATTTTCACAAACAAAATATAGGTCAACATAAAGTAATATACTTTTACAATAATTAAATATTATAAACTAAAGATTAGTCTTTCAAGCTAACGTACATGTGCTTTTTACGAATATTAATAATAAATGAATACTTTCATTTCCAACACAAGATAAAGTCTTTGCGAACGAATAAATGAATCCACTTATTCATTCAACCCAAATGCTTGAATATGGGCAAATCTTAAGTACTGGATATGAAAGTGTGAGGATAAATCAATCACTTTAAACATTGTTTACTATGTCTGAATGAATGACATCAATGAAATTATCTAGAATTTACGAAACGTCACTCTTAAATTAAACTAAACATATGTAAATTAGGCATTTATTTATATAGCACTTTCATATACAGTACTTAAGCTTTGCCCATATATAAGCATTTGGGTTAAATGAATAAGTGGATTCATTTATTTGTTCACAAAGACTTTATCTTGTGTTGGAAATGAAAGTATTTGTTTATTATTAACATTCATAAAAAGCACATGTATGTTAGCTTGAAAGGCTAATCTTTAGTTTATTACAATTTATAAACATATCGCTATATAAATAAATGCCTCATTTAAATAATTAAATATTGTTTGATTTTTATAAAATAACATAAACCAAAAAATACATGAGTATTGAATATATATTTGTACCATTACAATGTAATGCATAAATACTAATCCAAAAAATTAACATTTCCCCTTATTTTATAGTACATATACACATACATTTACATCTATATACATTACAGCTTCCAATTATCTAATAGTGACAATTTCTCTCTCAATTTTATAGAACCATTGACCATATTAATACATTTAACTATATTTTCTTGTTTTAGAATATTTTCTTTCTTTAAATTTTTATTATACTTTATTACCATTATATTTTCCTTTACAATTTATTATATTATTATTATTTGACATTATGATTGTATAATTTACTAAAAAATAACTATAAAAAATAAAATTTTATATATATATAATGGTAATTAACTATTATATACAGTTTTTCATTTAATTCCTTAATTTTCCTCAACTGCCATTAAATTCAAAATACATAATGGGAGCAAACACCATCAACTCAAATTCCATGAATCCTGAATTTTAACATTAGCAACTTGTCTACTAATTATAATCATTTTATTTCTATTTATTAAAATTGCCTCCTTAATTTTACTTTTATTATGATTTCTCTCTTCATGAAGAATCTTAATACTTTCAACATCAAATTTAAATTTATATTTACATGTTCTTTTATGATCCAAGAAAACTGAAGAAGTCATTAAATCATTATTTTTACTTTTCACATACTTGTCCTTTAATCATTTCTATATACTGCACTGCAATTCACCTATATATGATATCATACATCCACAAAAAATTTGATACACAACATTAGTTTTTTGCTTGATAGGTATGACACTTATAGAATTATTCACTAACTTATTAACATTATTTGTAACACAAAATAAAACATTAAATACATTCTTATATATATATATATATCCTTAAAAAATTCACACAAAATAAAACATTAAATACATTCTTATATATATATATATATCCTTAAAAAATTCACTTGGGCATTTGAAATACATGGAATAGATATCTATTTTTTATTACCAACCTTTGACTCCTTTAAATCATTATAATTATTTTTAAATTGACATAAAGTATTATTAACCTGTTCAATCTTATAACAACTTCAAGCATTTCTTTGGCAAATATCTTAACATTTTTTTAATACATCAATTTGGTAATATACTCTATTTCATCTCAAATAACATACCTTCCATTCTTTTTCTCTTTTAGTAATAAAATTAAATACTGGCAAGCATATGAAATTGCACACAGACTAGAAAATGTGGACATTCCTCAAATTATTATTACTTTTACCAATAAACAAATAATTAAAAGGTTTATATATTTATATTGGGAACAAAAATGTTTTGAGTTTCTCATTAAAGTCAATCTTGATTCACTATCTACCAATTCCTTCCTTGCTAAAAAAGATGATATGTGCTAATATTAATGCTCATTGGTCATTAAGAAAAAATACACTAAAACATTTTATTTTGTTAACTTAGCATTAAACATGTATTACAATCTCATAGCATCAATTATCAAATCATCAATCTCTTCTCTCATCATACTAACCATTAATATTAGTAGAAAACTCCTTCCTAATATAAGAAATAACTATCTTTCTCCTTTTTACTCTCTGTTTTTTAAGATGCTATTTCTGCTTCAATCTGATATCTTAAAATTTTACTTCTTTAATTTTTAACAAATAAGGAAAGATCAAAATCAAAGGTTAAACTTTAATAGCTTCAGATATGTATATTCCTACTTGTAATTTGGTTTTATTATCCAATTCTTGTGGTTTTAAAATTTTAAAATTGTTGTTTTTAAAGAATTATACATACATATACTTTATTTAATTTAAATTATATACTTTTTTACATGTGTATATTTAATGTTTTCACGGTTATATGATGTAGATAATACAGTGTTTTGGGGTATGAACCATGGATTATTTTTTATTACAATCCAATATTTTGGTGGACTAGAGACTGCCATTATCAAGGTTAACTTTTGAAAGAACAATCTCATTAGATCTCAAAGAATCACATGAATGAATGTAAGATGAGAAGTGAGATTCAACTTGAAGTAGTTCAGCATTTACAATATGAGGAATATCAAAATGTTTATTTCCTTCAGTTTTTTCATCTATTAATTTCAAGTTAATATTAGATAAAATGAAAGGTTTCCACATAACTGGAATACGTTGTGCATCATCAGCCTTATTTAAACCAGTAGGTCTCTTTAATATTTCAATAGACTCTCTTTCTCTCATGGATCTTAGATCATATCGTTCCAAATTTGCAAGTATTTTTGTATTGTCAAAATCAAGTTTATGACTAATTTCTTAAAAATGGGAAGTAAAAACTGATGTGCTAATTTTTTGATTAAAAACATTTCTTTGTTCCTTAATTCTGTGGGTCATTCTAATAGATGAATAAATGTCAGAATTAAGGAACATAGAAATGATTTTAATCAAAAAATTAGCACATCAGTTTTTACTTCCCATTTTTTAGAAATTGGTCACAAACCTGATTTTGACAGTACAAAAATACTTGCAAATTTGGAACAATATGATCTAAGAACCATGAGAGAATCAATTGAAATATTAAAGAGACCCACTGGTTTAAATAGGGCTGATGAAGCACAACGTATTCCAGCTATGTGGAAACCTCTCATTTTATCTAATATTAACTTGAAATTAATAGATGAAAAAACTGAAGGAAATAAACATTTTGATAAGCCTCATATTGTAAATGCTGAACTACTTCAAGTTGAATCTCACTTCTTATCTCACACTGAGTCATGTTATTCTTTGAGATCTAATGAGATTGTTCTTTCAAAAGTTAACCTTGATAATTGTGTTTGCTAGTCCATCGAAATATTGGATTGTAATGAAAAATAATCCATGGTTCATACCCAAAAACACTGTAATATATATATATATATATATATATATATATATATATATATACATATATATATATATATATACACACTTTAAATTAGTAGTAGTAACAGAAGTAGTTGAACTATTTCCATCATCTAATATGAGTATTGAATGTTTTTAGAAAATTTTCACTTTATTTAAATATTCCAAATACATTCAACTGTTAGTAATAGCACACAGTTTAGTATATTCACAGTGTTTTGAGAAATATTGTTTTCCATTTTCTTCAGGTGTTTCTGATCTGACAAGTAACACTACTAGGGTGAAAATCAAACTGGAATCCTTGGATTCTTGAGTATTGAATTTTAAGGTAACATTTTAACCAATTGAGCCATACTGCCAAAGGCAATAGTCATGTAGAAATTTTGAATGCTTATCTATGAGGTTCCTCCTGATTTGTCCATTTTTTTCCTAAGAGGAAAATTGATTAGTGGTTTACATACATTATGTACAATCACACTAGGTTTATTTATGAGATTGTTTACCATTCTTATGTGAGCAGCTTCTTTAAATTTTCTTCTTTGTATCTTGTGTGCTATTACTAATAGTTGAATGTATTTGGAATATTTAAATAAAGTTACATTTTTCTAAAGACATTCAATACTCATATTATATGATGGGAATAGTCCAAAATATAAATACAACTAAAACACCATCATCACAAACCTTCAGAAAAATTACTATATAATTAAATTTTGATCTTGATTGCCATTTAATAAAAAGTGTAGATATCACATTTTCATCCTAGAAGTAGTAACTTTTTCTAGTATGAATATTTATATATCTGAGATACAGTTAATTGCTTTAGTATTCATGTATTTCATTTCAATATATTATTATGTTTATCAATTATTGCAGAGTAGATCAGAGTTTATTATGTCATCACTCATCTTTATTAGTGTGTTAGAATTTGGATTTAATTCTCTCATTAAATTCAATGTGATATGGAATTTTTTTGCATAACTCAATTATCATTTTTTCATGCATTTGATATCAATAAAAAAAATGAATTAGAAAAGATTCTATAAATTATTTTAGTAATTCAGAAATATTCTTTGATTAGATTATAAAATTATTTATGATATAATTGCTTTATTTATTTATTTTTTGTGTAAAATTATTAAATATTTGTTTTTCAATAAATATTTAATGTTTGTATTGAAGTATTATTTCATTCTAATAGCTTTTTAGCAAAAATTAAACAATTGTAAGTTTCCATGATAAAAACCAAGAACCATTCAATAAAAAAAAAACTTTCTTATTCATTTTGTTTGAAAATTGGTTTTCAAAATGGTGAAGATTTTTCTTATCTGAATGTAAGTTTTATTAACATTTTTAATAAAAATATAGATGTAATAAAAAATCTTTATTTTGTTAAAATTATATTTTTTGATTGAAGCCAAAATAGAAATCTTTCCATTTGACTTTGATTTCTCTTTATTGCTCTTTTTAAATACATAAGGTTGATATTTTAAATTTTTAGATTATTTTCATTTCTAAACTTATGTTGTTATAAAATTTTCAAAAACATAAAGACAGAATGAATAATAGTTTTTATTTCATTAAAAAATAAAATAAAAAGATAAATACTAACTATCTTTAGTGGCAAAAAGTTGGCTGCCTTAGGTTTAGTCATTTTTTTTTTTGGCAGTATCTGGATTAATACACATTTTTCTGAGCTTTTATATTTGAAGTATTATATGTTTGAGATACTTAGAATGAGCTTTCTATATTTAAGATTTATTATTCATTAGGCTCTTGATTGTAACATATTGTGTAATAGAAATATTTTTATGATTAGTTAAACATAATATCTAGCAAATGTGAAATACAATATTATTAAATGCTATACATATTTATCCTATTTTTAACTACTACTGTTGTTAGATAACACACACATATACTGTATATACGCAAATATAAACATGGCCATTTTTCTTAGACTGAAATAGATGTGAAAGTCATAAAATATTAGCCAATTTTAAATTTGAAAAGTATGAAAGTTATATATTTCTATTTAATACTACATAATAAAAAGTATTAATATGATAGTTGATGTGCTTTATTAATTATGATTTTGTTAGAATAAATTTAAAATCATAAAGTATATATTTTAAATATAATTTTTTTGAAAAGCTGAATAAGTATTATTCTATGATTTTTTTTTTTTTGATATGATCTTTTTGGTTAACAGACAATTTATACATTTTTATTTTCATTTCTCTTCAGAAATAATTAATTCTGAATTATAAATAGTATTTTATGTTGCAGTAAATAAGTTATATATAATCTTGAAGTCTAATCGTATTTTATTAATTATTTATTAAATCTTATTTATTTAATATTATTACCTCATTAGCCCCAGCTGCATATTTACATTAGAGTACTAAGTTATTTGTATGGTAGGATGCTGATTAAATAGAGTTCAAACTCGGCTCTAGAACACTTTTATTTAAAATTTTTGATGAGTCATATCTGCATTATTTAGAACCATTAACATTGTTAGATTAATGATAAATTTTGCACTATAATATAAAATTAAAACATTCCTGAAAGAACTTCCCTTTTTGTCAGTAACCTTAAATATTTTAAGATTTATTTTCAGAAATTTGATAAATTATTTTTGTGAACCAAGTTTAATGTTTTGTAAATGACTTGTGTATACTTTTTGTTTTGAATGTTTATAAATTTACAACTCTTTCTTTGATTCTCCATCATTTTAGATACATCGTAAATTACCATTATATTATGTTCATAAATATAACATTAATACATGAGTATACTATTAATCATCTATATAAAATGAAAAAAATACATGTACAGTTTCATAATACTAAATCTTTGTTTTAATATGTTATTAGAAATAGCAATGTACAAGACTTTCTTAATTTTCCTTTTCTTAATATTTGATTTATTATATAGAGTATTAATTCTCTGAAGGCAGCAACCAAGCCAAGATTATTTCTCGTGACAAAAGAAAACGGGATTAAGTCAAGGATTATTTTTAATTTTTTAATATTGAAAACTATGATACTTAAGACAGCAAATATTTTACTCTTACTTTTACTATAGTAAATATTTTAACAATTAAGTCTCCCACATAAATAGAATAAAAAATTTGAAGTTTATCGGTTATTCTATTTTTAGTCTTATTTATCAATCTATTAAAGTGGAAAGGAGATCTAAATCCTAATATTAAAATCTTGAAGATATTTTTTTATTTCAATTTTAAGTATAATTTAGAAATCATAAGCCAATGATATTGATTCTTTAGTAGTTTTTAACCTCACTATGTTTTAAATTGACCTTATTATCAAATAATTTTAAATATCTATATAACAAACTTTCATAATCTATTTTTATTAGATCTTAATAAAATTTTCAATATTTTGCTTTCTATTTACCTAAAATTTAGATAAATAAATATTACACATATAGAAACATTTAAATTCTGAAAGCTAATACATTAAAAGATGACAGAGTAAAGGTATATAGATTTCATCACATTCATTATGATCATGTTAAAAGAAAATTGATTATTATTACTAAAAACACATACATCTAATTACAAAAAAAAAAATCAAGTCAGATGTCACATGACCTAATTTAACAAGCTTGTATTACAAAGTTATAAGAGCTTATTTGTGAGCTTTATATATAACATAGATCTAAATATTTTAAACAATGTTCATTTTTATGTTCAATCATTTCCTATAAACTTGAATTCTCAGTCAAAGGTTTAAACATATATTTATTAAAGTTTTGGACTATATTCAAATTCATAATTAGCAGCAGTAGCTAGATTATATAATCATCATTTCATGACATCATCAAAGTGCAAACAACTCCATTTACTAGCAAACAAATTTTATAGCGTCAGATATAAAAATTATACTATATATCTGGTGTTATAATAGAAATTATTATGTAATATATAGAAGATATGTTGATGATGTATTTGAATATGATTCCAACAACAAATGCATATTTAAATGTTTGAATGAAAACTCAGATTTATGATGGATGATTGAATCTGAATATGACAAATATTTAAAATATCTAGATATATTTGTTTCTAATAATAGTAATCAATTTGATTACAGTATGATTGTAAAGTCTTTAAATGTAAGGGGATTATGTATTCATTTAAAATAGAAGCTTTCAGGATTTAAAGATATATTTATATCTGTAATTTTTTATTTATGTAAATTTAAGCTTGAGCAGATAAGAAGCAAAATGTTAAAAATTATATTAAAAATTTAATAAATGTAGATTATAATGAGAATTTCTTATATAGATATTTAAAGTTGTTTCATAATAAAGTCAATTAAAATATAAAAAGATTTAAATTAGCAAGATATGATTATATCTTACGTTTTTAAATTATATTCAAAACTGGAAAAAGTTATAAATTAAATATAAAATTTGAATCTCCATTCTTAAATAAATAAATAAATAATACTAAAATATAATCCATCAGGTTGATAAACATCAAATTGTGTATTCAATTGGCTGTGGGAAATCTGATTGTTCAGCCATTTACTATAGTGAAAATAAGACTACTTTTTACATGTGTATATTTATCAACATAAAACAAATCGATTAATTCAATTTTTTTGTCATGAGAAAAAATCTGGGCATGATTGTTGCCCTCAGTATAAATGATAGAAATAAAAAAGAAAACCTCATAAAAAAACATCATACTTTACTTATTCTAACTATATATTAAATCAAATATTTAGTAGTCAACAGCTGAGCATGCTCTGGAATTTTAGTCACTAATTAATAGTTTTTTATTTCATCACAATTGATTGCCATGTATCTGGTGAGAATTTTGCTATTAATATTTTACATAATATTTATTCTATTTCACACATTGCCCTGTGCATGTTCTATTATTTACAATATATATATATATATATACATCCTGCTTAACACTATATTTACAATATATATATATATATATACATCCTGCTTAACACTATATGAGTAATTATAAATAAAATAGAAATTTATATAACTTTACAATACTAGCCAAAAAAAATGCTATATTTTTTACACAACCAAGGTTTCATCTATTAATTATTTAGATCTTTTCAAGTGAAATTTAACTAAACATGCAACATATATAAACAAAAAAAAAACAACCTTCCTATCATAGACTTCAAAACCAACTTCCTTTAATATCTAAGGATGTCTTCATGAGATTGATGGTCTCATATTCCAAAACTTTTATCCCAACTGATTGAAAATCTAATCATGAGATAATTTATAAGATTCATTGCAGATGTCATAAAATTGAATCATAAGAGTTAAAATTCGTAATAGAGTTAAAAATAGATATAACTCATCTATATATATATTTCATTAACCGAATGCAGGTTATAAAATGTTATTTGACAATTCAGAGATTGTCTTTTATGAACAAAGTGAATTGAATGACGATAAAAAATTTTGAATCTGAGGCCATCAATTTCATGAAGACATTCTTTGATATTAAAGGAAGTTGGTTTATGAAGACAACAATGGGAAGACTATTTTGTTTTGTTTATATATGTTATATATTTTTGAAAAAAATAATGGGAAAGCTACTTTGCTTTGTACAGTACATTTAGTTGAATTTTACTCAAAAAGATCTATTTGTTAATAGATGAAACTATGTTTATGGAAGAATTTGAGTAAAATTTTACTTTTTTGGCTAGTATAGTAATGTTATATAAATTTCTATTATATATATATGTAATATACAAATCAATATATATTTATATCAAAATACAGTACAATTTACATAAATTATATTATTTTTAGAAGTACTTTCGACTATACATTTTGTAGTCTTTATCAACTATATAACATTAAATAATCAAAACGAGACAAACTTTAACAATACCCATAGTTCAATTCAGATTTCCCACAATTCTGTTACCTTAACATTTGATGACTAATGATTCATTAACATTTGACAATTTCTTGAAATCAACATAGCCTCTTTTATTTTACGTTTATTATGACAACATTCAATTTGAATAATTTACATATTTTTATAATCAAATTTAAATCCATATTGACAAGATTTATTATGATCAAATATAACAGATGATGATGGTTTATTTACATATATTCCAGATTGTTTCTCTTTTTGAATTCTATTATATAAAAGCATATGCTCTTTTATTCTCTTCTCAAATGTACACTTAGATTTATCAATATACCGTAAGCCACATCCACATATCAATCTATATATAATAGAATTTTGATTAAAATTTGAATTTTGAATTTTAGAGTTATTAAGTAATCTATTTATGTTATTTGTTGAGAAAAAAGCAATATGACACAAACCATTATAAATTCTCCTAATAAACTTGACCTGCTCATCCGATATAAATGGCATTGAAATCCATTTCATTTTCATATTTTTATTTTTAATTTTATTATAGTATTGATTTCTTTTAAATCCTTTAATAATATTAGTAATAGCATTTTTATAATAACCAATTTTCAACAAGTCATTAACAAATAAATGTACATTTTTAATTTTATCACTAGAATATTTGCACAATTTTTCATTTTGAAATAAGAATGATTTCAATCCAGATAGCTTATGACATATAGGTGCATGTGATTCATATGGAATAAAACCTTTAGTTTCAATTGGTTTAATTAACATAAGATAATCCAAACTGTAATCATTATATGTAACTTGAATATCCAAGAATTTTATGGAATTGTATTTCTCTTTAGTTATAACCCACTTTATATCTTTAATCTCATTTAATTCATTAAATAAATTGATTATTAATATATTATTAATATATATATATATATATATATAGAGAGAGAGAGAGAGAGAGAGAGCTATTAGCAGGCTCTTTATATATTACATATCGGTATTACAAGCTACATAGGTCATGTGACATATGACTGATATTTTACTACTATATATATATATATCTTGAAATGGACTCTTTTACAATACCATGATCAGGCCACACTTGGTTATAACTATAACTGACTTACTAGCCCAATCATGTTATGATGAGCACACTGAGGGGCGCTATCAGCTTAAAGCCTATTGGTGATAATGTTAACTCTACACAGTAATATTTATGGCTCGTCATATAGATATAAACTATACTATCTAAGGCATTTAAATATATTAGTTTTTGCTGGCAATATTATTATCAACCCAGAATGGCACATCTAATAATCTAGGTTTAAACTTATACTCTATGAAGAGACCCTGTTTGCTTTGGATCATAGATGTAAGGCTCATGAAACTCACTGCTAATATTGTATTACATAGTTAACTTGATGAAATGCACAAATGAAAAGGGAACAAAGCAAGTCAGATATAACAATAACAATAACAGTTTTATTCCAGTAGTAACATGCAAATTGTCTTTACATCCTCTCATATACTTAACATTAATGCCCTTAACAAATTTTGTTTAAGTCTGGTAAATACACACATTAAGATATATATATACACGTAATTAAGTTCCAACCAGTAACCAGCTAAACATTCACAATAAAATATAGTAATCAATATTTGTGACTGCTGTCAAGGCAACTTATATATATATATATATATATATCATTCATTACCCAGATTATATATGTGGAAAAAAATAATCATATAAAAAATATATATAATGCAACACTTATAAAAAAATTACAAAATATATATAAATATTTTACTCATATATATATATATATATATATAGTAAATGGATTAATATAAAGAAATTAATTAATATTGATTGAAGATTAACAATTAAGAGAAAGAAAAAAACAATATTTATATACGTCTATAAATATAGTGACAAAATAAATAACTCTTACTTTGAGTCTTTTTCCTTTTGTTCTTTGATACCTTTCTTTGTCCTTTGTCAAGAAAATGTAGTTATTCCAAAACAAAAAATTAATACTTTTCTCTAGTTAATAATTCTTATGAAAACATTTTTTAAAATTTTCTTCTTAGAGTTTAAAATATAATTCTTATTCATGAGTTTAAAAGTTATTGACCCTCTCGAAAAATGTGAATTTTCCCAATTAATAAATGATTTGTGACATTTCTTCAATGATCAGTCCATGTGTTGCTGATAATTCTGAATAAATTTCCTTTCTTCTTTCTTAGTAAGACCTATTTAAGTATTTATGAAAGATAGAACTAGAATGGAGCAATTTGGTTTATTTCATCATACTAGGTTATGCAGGCTGAATAATATTTGTTTAATACTTACATGTACAAAGTACAAAATCATTCTTTCTTATTTTCCAACTTTCAGAGTGTATATACATGTTCTGATGGTTTTCACAAAATGTAGACAGAACTAAATTTTTTATGTCAATTATGTTCAACAGCAGATGAAACTATCACTCACCTACTTCATATCTGTCCTTGTCTAAGCCCACTCAGATCCTTAATTAGTGAAAGAGTGTCTCTCTACTATAGAGACACTTTCTCTATCCAAAACACCATCAAGACTGGCATTTACTCAATTATCAAAATTTCCATATTTCTCTCATTTGCAGTCTGGCTTACCAGGTGTAAATATATATTTGATCATGCAAACTCCAATGTTACTGAAACTTTCATAGGACTATTGAAGAGTATATGTATCAGAGATTACTTACTAACCCCTGATTGGCTACACAAGAAATCATGGTCCAGAGTTGATTTTGCATGTATGCAACCAGCATCTTAACTATAGTTCACACTCCTGTTAGCTTAGCATCCCGGTTTTAAATCAGAACTTTAATCATTTCAAACCCCTGTAGAATTTTTTTTCAAATGTCTCAATAAATCTTCTTTATTTTGGGGAAAAAAAACTAATTTTTTTATTGACAATCTTTTATAGCTTATCAACTTAATTAATTCTACTCTCTAGATGTTTTTAATAAGCAGCATAATTAAACACCTATCTTAAAATTATTATCAATGCTTTCTTTTTAAAAAAGCACAGGAAAAGAAAAATTATGATGACAAATCATGATTGGAAATAGAGAAAGGGAAAACAGAGAAAATAGAAACATATATATATATATATATATATATATATATGTTTCTATTTTCTCTGTTTTCAGTATATATATATATATATATATATAGTACTGCAAACTTATTCTGAAATACTGTTTTTCTAAATTGAAAGTTAATTGAAACTTCTATTGCAGAGTTGATAAATTTAATGAAAATGCTTATTTTCCTTTCTCTCCAAAGCTAATTTTTACAATCAATTAACAAGCTTTTTTTAACTAGTTTTGTACCAACTGATTAAATGCAAAGAAACTCACACATACTGGAACAGAATACTTTATTTTTCAAGGTTAAGTATTAGTGTTGTATTTGATGTTCAATTTTTTTATTGAGCAACATTCAAGAAGAACATGCTATCACTTATTAACATCATATTTGACATTTATATTTAATACTTGAAATAGCTATATATTGCTCCATTATTCCCATCTAACATGAGGAATTGAAATGCATTATATTGCATTAAAGCATTTGTTTGCTTAGACCAAATATTTCACCTTTTTCAAATATTTCAATATCTCACACTTGTAACATTATCCCAGACTTACTTATGAGATAGTATTACAATGCCACTCTGGGCTATCTTGAAATTATGGTTATTTAGGCCCAATTAATGATTAGTTTATTGTTGGGATTTGGATAATCTTTAGCAAATGAAAAATATGAATACTGACTTCAACACCAAAATGAATAAAACACTCATCAACATTCATAAATCATAAGTATAAAATGCAACATGAACTCCAGAAAACTATCTTCCTTTAAGCACTTGGCGCAACTTACAACCCAGAAGGAAGAATTAAACCAATGTTTTTGTACATTGCAGTCTTGCTCATTTAATCAAAATGAGTCTTAGAAGTGTGTGATACATGACACAATTCTATTAAGGTTTTCAGGTTTGCCATTTCTTTTATGAAAAATGGAGTGTACAGCTCATTAAATTGACACTTTTTCTGGGATATCTTGTGTTTGATACTTTCCTGATAATTCTGACTCCAGTAACAATTTAACAATTTAACTTATAAAAAAATATATGTACAAGATCAGAAAATTAAATAGTGAATTGAATTTGAATTATATTGAATGTTTTAATCAAAAAGTTGTAATGAGTACTAACTTGCCCCAAAAACTAATGTATTGACAAAAATAATTTATTTGGATGATTGCTATCTAAATTACAATTTTATATACATTTGTGGACTATCATCTTTTCATTTCAATGTCATTTTCAATACATTTCTTATACTTACTATGTGTATATATTTATACATATAAATAAATGAAATGCATTAAACCACTATTTACAATAAATAAAAAAAGCATATATAAATAAGTTTATCATGATCAATAATCCACAATTTTATATATGCCAACAAGTTATCATTTGCATTGAATTTGAAGATTGTAAAAAGGAATTACATAAGCACTTCATTCATTGTACCATGCAATGTTGCAACATAGACCCGGGATATTGTCAAAATTTGAAGGCTATTTGACAAACTGCAAACATAGTAAACAATTTCATAACGTCTAAAAGATTAACTTATTTTTAATAGGATGATTTTTTAATCTTCAAAACTACAGTATTTACATCAGTTTTACTGAAATATTTTGTGTATTAAAATGAAAGGATAGGGAAATAAATGTAATTGAAGATTAGGTTATTCAAATTTTGCAGATAATGTTTATTTTGCAAACAAAGCTTTAGAGCTCATTGAATATTATAACAGTTATCAAATGAATGCAATAATGAAGAACTAAAAGGTTTAAAGAAATATTAAATGGCTTTTCAGAAGAAGAAAATGAAGATTTCCTGTAAATAATTTCAAGTTAACTTCAAATAACCTAATCAAATATTAATGCAGATGTCAAAATAATGAAATTAATGAATTTAGCCATGGGCAAAACTGTAGCTGTATGGAATGCAGTTAGTAATGTAATGAAAGTAGTGGGAGATGGTTCTCATAAAAGTCCACATATTCTGAAATAAAGATATGAAGGGCAAATGCAGGGAACATAGAGCACACAGCAAATGTATGATGGCAAATAGTATTTAACATGTCAGGTCTTAAACATATGCTACAGATACATAATGCAGTCCTAGCTAAGTTGTACAAAGTTAATCATCATGTAAGTGGATAGAATCAGAAAAAGGCTCAGCCTAGATGCAAATATATTGATGTTGAATCACCATTTAACATTAGACATAAGTCGATCTCAAACCAAGACATTATATATATATATATATATATATATATATATAGTACCAGTCGAAAAACACACATCGATCCAACAAATCCCTGAATACAGGTAAAGTACCTTGAATCCGACCATGTACAAGATATATAAATCAGGTACATTGTGAATTTGGCCCTATTTACCTATATCTCCAGGTCAAAGATTTAATCAATAGCCTTTCTCGACAATACGATTGAATTCCTTTACTTCACCGTGCCAGCAACTGGGTCTTAAAGCATGAGATTCAATTTTTATTATATTTAAATGAGAACGTGGGTGATTGATTAATAGATATATTTAAAAATTAAAATTTATTTAAAATAAAAGTAAATAAAATGATTCGAGAAACACTGGAAGTTTGGTTTTATTTATATATATATTTAAAAATCATTAAGCATTTTACATTAGTCTAACTCAAGCTCTTTAAAAAAAAAAAATACAATCTTTAAATTAACTTTATAAATCATACAAGTTCATGAAGAATTTATATTAGCGGTTATCTTTTACATTGTTTAGTTTATATATTTTTACTTTTGGTTATAGTTATTTTTCTTTAAAATAAGACAAAAATAATTTTATAATTAAATGATCACGGATTTTAAAATTCCCCGTGCACATTTAGTACAAGCTTGTAATATAGTGGCAGTTTTAAACATCTGCGTAATGCACATGTATAAGAATGACTATTTTCATGAATTCTTTATACAAGATTTAAAAAAAAAAACATTTTTATTGAAAAAGACATTAATTAAATAGACGATTATAATAAGACTAATTTGATGTCTTACTCCACTAACATATAAAAAATTGATTTTATTTCTCTTTATAAAAATAATAATTTAGATTTTCAATAATTAATGTTTTATGACATTAGTGAACCTTGCTGCAATAGCTTATAACCACTGTAAGCTGTTATATAAAAAAAAATAGATCAGTTAATTATCGAGCAAACAAATCACTTTAGTTGGACTTACAACTAAAATCATACCTATAATAAAATATAATGTGAATTAGCCAAAATCAAACGATTTTAATTAATTATAAAAACAAACCAAAAGAGTTGATTTTTTATGTTGAAGATCCTTCCGTAGAATCATTTCCCTATGGCTTGCGTATTAGATAGGAAAAAAAAACAAAATAATGTCGGGTTAATAAATATATGAATGCACAGAAGAGAAGAAACGTAATTAGGAAAATATGAGCCAGATTACGGACACTCGTATGCCTATTCCAACGCAGAATAAAAAGGGAAAATCGATACGTCCACATTTTGTGTCCATATACCGATATGGAGATAGGATTTACAGAGAGCCAATGTGCCTGCCTCTACAGGTACCACACAGGCTAACCCACTCTATCTCAGCCATGCTATCTGATTCAACAGACGTATGCGAAACTGGAAGCTAACTCTGCACCACCAAATCAATGACTGTTTTTAGGTCTGTCCATGATACTCCAAGCATTCTTTATTAACCTAAGATATTATAATCATTAATTATGAATGAATTATAATTAAATAGCCTTAAAATGATCTAATACTGCATAGAGACCAAACTGCATAACCAACTACTTTATATAAATATTTAATGTACAAACAAAACATACATATAGAAATAAGGAAATTTATTTCTCGAATAACCCCCCCCCCTTCCCTCTTTCCTAACTTCAAAAAAAGGCATGATAATTAACTGATGCTATCCAGCAGCGCTGTTACTAGGTCAAAATCTATAGCATATTACTTTTTGTTTTAGAAAGATAAAATAATAGAATCCCATTCTGGGAAATCTATAATACACTATTAAAAAAAAATATATAGTAAGTTTTATTTTGAAATATATATTCAACATAACTTCACTTGCACCAATAAAAACTAGATCAAATTATTTTATTTTAAAATTAAATCGTTCTTTGCCAAAAACTCCCTTCCCCTAATAAACATAATTTGCTCTTTTAGCCAATTACTCTCTTTGAGTCCCTGTGAATGAAGCTAGTCGAAATAATAATAATAAAAAAAATCAAAGCATGAAATCTCATGCTAAGATTAATATAAAACAAATAAATAAATTCATATTCAATTAATCAAAATATTAAAAATTATGGTGAGCTTGAGTTAATGAAATATTATAATTTAAAAGAAAAGGGTTAAAGAATCAGTTAAAAGCTTTACGAAATTACATTTATACTCTTACGATAATAGTTTCAAACATCTTGATGGAAGTATTCAAGCTCTTCGGCATTTTCCTTGAAGTTCCAGGGATGAGTTCTGCGGGTGAACATTGGTGGCAGATGGCTTCTTTGAAGGCAGGTAGACAGCAGCATAACGGAAGATTTTCAGGTCTCAGGAAGGAAAGGGCAGTGATTTACCCTTTTTACTACTCAATCATCATGGCATGGAGACTTCTGCAAGTTTCTTTCTGTCTGGTCTCTTTTTTTCTTTCTAAAAAGGACCACTATTTATAACTTCCAACTTGTATTCAATTTCTGCTGCCTCAGGTGATTTGCAATTTTAAAACAATAGCAATTTTGCTTTTATTAATTTTAGAAAGTTTGTACCTCGATAAGGATCAATAGATTTCAATATAATTTTATGTTAGTTTTTAATTAGAGATAACGATGTAGAATCTCTACTAATTAATTAATAGAGATTCCACAGTAAAATGGATTTTGGTAATTTATAAGTGTTTTTAATTTAAACATTTATTTTAAACTTCTTATCGAGGTACAAATCTTTCAGAAAAGGCCATTTTGGATTCTTAAACTGAAAAAAATAAAACATTTTAAACATATATATCAAATATACCAAAAAAATTCAAAGTTAATTATTTGATTTTTTTTTTCTTTTAATAATAAGAATGGAATAACAGTGTTAGTACAATTATATATATATATGATCCAAAATAAATTTTAGGATTTATTCAGGATAGTTAAAAAAAATGTTAAAATATTTTTTTAGAATAATAAAAAAAAGCAAACGTTAGTAAAATAAATAATAAGGTGGGTCAGACTGTGAAATGGCAAATCTGAATCAGATTTACCATTTCAATATATATATATATATATATATATATATTGAAATAGTCATAATATATATATATATATATATATTATGACTTTTTGACCTCATCCACATCATCCACAGCTATTACAACATCAGCAGTGTAGTGGAACAAGAATGGTTAAGTGTCATGCACAGAGATGTATGACAGAGTTTTCAAAAGTACAGTAATAGTACAACAGAGTATATGAGAGTCAATACAATTTATAGCAGTAACTCACCATTACAGGGAGGTCAAGGTCACTAAGCCAAAGTGATACAAATTAAGAAACAAGCACCAGACCAAAGCAGTCCAGAGTGGATAAACAATAACATGACAATAATCTGTTTGTATGAGCAAATATCTGATAAGCAACAGCCAAACCATGTCCTGTACATTTTTGCAATAACTTTAAAATAAATATGAGTAATAAATATGAAATTATAATTAGAGTTTGTATTGTAGATATTATGTCAAAGAACACATCAAAATCTTATGCTAATGGTAGAATAATATACATGGAAAAGTAAAAGAAACATTGGTTTTCTGAAATTACAGAAGAGTGCTGCTAGTTAAGTTCTAAGTCAAATAACCAACACAATACCATGAGGTAAATCAAATTTTCCACCCAATGGATGCTAAATTTTGACAATATTTAAAGAACATAGTTAACACACTTTATCATAATGTGGTGAAGAAAGATTAAAAAATAAAATAAAGTTTTGCTATTGTTCAAGAAAGATAAAAAAAGAAACACCAATAAAATTAATAGCAAATTAACTATCTCTACATTTAAAAGTTTGAACATAGTGTATTTTTATTTTATGTCTAGAAACTTTATCTCCATGGACTAAGTTATTGAAGTAGGCTTAAGAATTTGTTAGTTATAATATTGCTTTTTGACAAATGTATACTTCATATGGATATTAATTTTATATGCATGCCAATTTATGTATATAGATATTTTATATTTTATTTAAAGGAATTGTTTAAATAATTTTAAAAAGAAAATGTTGAGTATATTATATATATAAATTTAATTGAGATGTTGTGTTACTTGTTTAACAATACAAACCAATGCTAATAATCATATTGTAGAAAATGTACCATGTAGTAATTTAAACTTTAAAAATGCAAAATTTAAATGTTACACAAGATATCTTTTATGTTTAAATAAATGTTTATGTCAAATCTTGTGCTTACTATTTAGATAAAGGGAAAGTTTTTATTTATTTATTCTGAATTTTAAGTTAGCATTGTGAAGATAATGGATGCAAGTTAATTTGTTTGTACTTGTATTGGAGGCTGAAGGTTGATTTAGTGGGTAGTTACTTTTGGGCAGAGATTTAGTGGATGTTATTATGGAGTTTATCAGAACAAATGTGGTATAATACTGAGGAGTAAAATGTTAAAGAAGTCCATGATTATAGAAAGTATTTAGTTCTATAAAAAAACATATACCACTTATTTAGGTTTGAGAAAATTTACTGAGTTAAATAATTCAATTGAAATAATTTTAATGAATCAAAGATGGTTTTATAATAAATATGATTTGTTAATATACATATAAAATAATATTTTTATGCCAGATAATATATGTGAACTAATTTTTAAAATTATAAAAGATTATAATTGAACAAAGTGATGGTTTGAAGTTAAAGTGATTTTGAATTACATTTTGATTCAAACATAAAGGAGTAAATAAAGGATAAAATGGTCACATCTTAAGAGATTGACAATTGATGTTGGAATAGATTTGATCATCATTGCATTTATTTGAATTTTAAAATATAATGAACCTATTGATTAAAAAATATAAGAATTTACTTAATTTCTTAAAAGATTAGAATAAAGTTACATAAGAAGTATGCATTTATTATGATTCAGATAAGCTACAGGTAATGTTGATAAAAGATAATCTGTATAATATTCTGCCACATCTACATACTTGGGCAACATTTATAATTCTTAAGCATTAAGAAGAATATTTGATGACTTGTCACAAATTAAGGCAAAAGATAAACTGAAAGTAAAAATCAATTTTATTAATACTAATGATGAGATGAGTAATTTATAACTAAGAGATAAACTTTTATTTATCTAACAGAGGACATGTTATAAAATGAGAAATAATATAATAAAAATATGCTAGTCTAATTGTATCTAATAATATGTTAATAAATTATATGTTATTGTTTTAAGACATTGATTGGAAGCAAGATTGAAGTGAAAATGAAAACTTCCATATGAAGAACCAGATTCATATATCTGAAGTATCGTATGGTACATATAACATTTATTTTAATAAAGAATCGAACAAACTGTAGTAATAGAAATGCCAGACTGGTGTCATATATATATATGATGATTTTTAATGGAGTTTAAATTTTATACCTGGGTTTAAAAAATGTGATAATTTCTAAGTTAATTTATTAAAAGATTGTTGTTTAAAATATGTCTGAATGAAAACTGCAGACAAATTAAATTTATTTAAAGTCTGCATAAATGTAAATAACTTATTTGAAATAGTTATGAAATACAAATCCCAGAGGCCGTAAAAACAGTTTTGAATAAAGGCCCTAGCTTTGTTGGAGAAGAGTGGAAGTTTCCTAAGATGGCGCTTGTAGCTGACATTGAAGCCAGTTTGGACAATAACCCACTTAAGGACTCTTATATAGCAAAAACTGCCAGATGTATACAACATAAGGCTATGCAACCATGGAAGGAACAGTGAAGATATAGGACAGCAGCAAAATGAAGGTTTATGGATCAAAATAAGATCACTGTCATGAAAGAGGCTAAGGGAAATAGATTTGTGATTATGGATACAGGGGAATATATAAACAAAATTCAGCAACAAATAGATAAACTAAAATTTAGAAAAGTCCCAAGAGATCAATTTTAAATTGAATAAAGACAAATTTGTCTCTACTGTGCTCAGGCCTCACACATTTAAAGCATTCTCTAAGGCTGAATACCTTCAAATGTACCCACCGGAAACTACTCCCCCAAAAATGTTTTCAAATGCCAAAACCCATAAGGAGAATGTATCACAGAGATTGATGATTGACTTTGGCAGGGTTCACTATTACAAGGCTGCTAAGACTATAAATACATGGATCACACAAGCCATAGGCTATGGGAATTATACTATCAAGTCATCTTTTGACTTTGTAAACAGACTGAAGAATGTGGCCCCTGAACAAAATACACAGATGACAGTGCTTAACGTTGTAGAATTATACAGATCTATTGACAGACCTAAGTCTATTATAATTGTAAAAGCAGCATTCATCAGACATGGAATGAGTCAGGAGCATGTCCGGTTCATGGTAGCCTTGTTGAACTGGATGAGCAAAAACTTGTATGCATTGTTTAACCACAAATGGTACCATATGCTCAATGGGTGGCCAATGGGTCTTCCAATGAGTGGAATTGTGTCCAGCATTGTGATGAATGCATACAAACAAATTATCATTCAGAGATATGTGGACTGTGGATTAGTGCTATATACCAGATATGTTGATGACATATTTGTAGCTGCACCTAAAGAAACTATAGAAGACATTAAGACAGACTTCACAACAGCATCAGGTCTGAACATAAATACAAATCAAAATGAAGCTCCTAATATCATTAAATATCTAGACCTTCAAGTGATGGTTAAGGCCTATCACTTCAGTTACAAAATGTACATCAAACCTATCAATGTTAGAGGCCACATACACCACTTATCGAACACTCAATATACATATAAAATGGCTGGCCTGAAATCTTTCTTATACAGAAACAATAATCTGTGCAGCTTTGAGGTTGACAAAAGGAAAAACATTGAAATGTTCAGAAATGAGCTAATAAATGCAAAATACAATAAAAGAGCAATTGATAATATTATCAGAAAATTTAAATGTGGTCCCATTCATGAACTGAAACAGAATAAACTCTGTATTTTGCTGCCATACATTAAAAATATTCATATAGACTTGCACACAATCTTTAGCACTGATTTTAGCATGTGTTACCACTCTTCTTCTAATCTCAACAAGAGCATAAATAATACTAAGGGCTACATCCCCCCAATATCTGCCCAGCATGCAGTTTACAAGATCACATGTAGTAATAATAATTGCTCAGTGGCATATTATGGGGAAATGAGGGCATCTGTCCATAGAAGACTGGGCCAACACATATACACATATAATAAGATCTTGGTTGACCCATCCACCCCTCTATTTTTGTGTAGCATGCTGCTGCTATGGGCCACCAGTGCAGGCCAGACAAGTCTCATGTTATGTGTAGAGAGTGGCACAAATTGCGTAGAGAAGTGAAGGAGGTATGTTATATTATATTGGATGTGAATGCAATGAATAAAAAAGAGACATTTTACACCATGTCTAAGAAGTGTCAGATTTAGATTTTTTTCCCACCCTTATTTGCATATTTAATCTGCCCTATTTTTCATATTGTACTTCTTGAAAATGAAGGAATATTGTACTTCTTGAAAATCAAGGTTATACCTTTGAAAGTACTAGAAGAAATCGATAAAAGTTTGTCATTTATTTGATTTGATTTATTTATATATATATATAGCTAAATTATACATGTGTGTGTATTTTGATATTAACAGAAATATTAGAGTTATACAAAAATATTTATATAAATTTGATAAAGTATTTCATTTTTTAACTTTTCAAAAATGCCTAGAAGCATATGTGAGTGTGTGTGCTATACCTGACAAAGATTATGTTATGAAAATGGGATGGAGCAAGATAGAGAATATGGAAAAAAACTTAGGGTGAGGAATGGGAATTCCGAGAAAAGAGAAGCCACACTTCATCACATCATATCAATATCCTTTTTAAGAGTTCTGTAAATAGGCAAGAAAGATTAAATAATAGTCATCCAAATGAAAACTTTCTAAAGCTATTCGTTTTCATTAATGGCTGAAAAAAGCCAAAGCATTTTTACAGCATTAATTAAAAAAATATAGTTTTTACATTGCTTTTACAACATAAAAAACATTTTGAATATCACTGTTTGAATTGTCTAAATTGACATACTCTCCAGCATCAGTCTTTTCATTATATAAAATGTTTGGATGATCAGTCTGATAAAGAAAAACTACAATTAGAGAAATATGCTTACTTGTTTAACACCAGAGTTTTTTTTTTTTTCAACCAGCTATTTCCTAACATTCCTATAAAATTTTTAGTTGACAGAAATCAAATACATCACCAAACTGATAAAAGCAGTAAAAAAGTAATCTTTTGTTAGCAACAATTTGATTGGATTACTTGCTTTCAACAAACAACATAGCAGGTTTAGGTCTTCAATGAAATCATCAATGAAATCATCAAGTCTTACACACACACACGCATATATATATATATAAACCATTATACTATTACAAATATCCAGCAATGCCCTCTGTTTAAAAGTCTATATCTCAATAATAGTGAACTTCAAAATGATACCAATTTGAAGTTGTATGCTAAAAGATGTTAAATTTGAAATACAAACCAAGTCAAACCCAGAGCATGAAATTTAAATATTTTTATGATTATTTCAGTTACTGTTAATGGTAACTTTCTTTTCATATATATATATATATTTGGACATATATATATATATATATATATATATGTTGATATCAAGATTTTCATGGGTTACAGATACATGATATACTTTGTGTTAATAACAATGTTAAAGTTCCACCAATAGAAAAAACAGGTATATAAAATTGCAAAAATAAGTCATAAAATTTTTAGAATATATTTTATTAAAAATTCTTCCATATAGGAGGAAGCTTGCATGTGTCAACACATTCACTGATACAATTTGGTACTTTTAGTATCCCAATGTCTTCTCTGATCTTACATTGATAGAGTGTCACATCTGAATAAGATTCTGGTATTAGTTGATATGTCAGGTATATTAATTATAAAAAAATAATTTACAAATAAACTCACAAAGTATATTATATATAAAAAAAATTAAAGTGTTGGATTTTATCCCTATAAATTAGCTTCAAATATATTTTAGCAGAGATGTTATTAGGAAAAACACAACTTGCCATTGATATCTCTGAGGATAAACCACTTTTTTACTAGTAGCTTTTTTAAATTATAAGTTTAATTAGAAATAAAAGTAGATCTTTTTTATTTCTATCCCAAATTGTTGTATTGATTTAAACCCCAGAAAGTTATTTTTATACAAGAACCAGGATCCAAAAGATCACAGCTTCTGTAAATATCAACCTCCCCAGAGAGTTCTGTATGTTAGATATGACTTGTTTATGGATTTATGATGTTAACAAATTAAAATATGAAGTTTGATCCATTTAAATGAATCTCAAATGTATTTTAGCTGTGATGTTGCAACAAAATCATCAATCACGACTGATAGTCTCTAAGACTAAGTGTTTTTATTATTAGCTTTAATAAGAAATAAAAATACATCTTTTTTATTTATAACCCAAATTGTTATATGGATTTAAATCCAGAATGCTATTGTTACAGGAACCAGGATTTAGAAAATAACTTTTTAAACACCTTGGGGAGAACATTTCATCTTCTCCAAAGAGTTCTATATGTAAAAATAGTTTTCTGGATGTATTAGAAATAAAAGAGAACTATTTTTATTTCTAATTAAACCGATGACAAAAAAAAACTATTAATAAAAAAACTAGTTTAGCTTCTGGGACTACCTATGGTGATTGATGGTTTCCTTAGCAACATCACTACTAAACATATTTGAAGCTAATTTACACAGATAAAATTCCATAATTTAATTTTAATTTCTTTATATCATAAATCCATGAAAAATTCAAGACTAACATATAAAACTTTAAGGGGAGATGAACTATTATTCACAGAAGATCTTTGAAGATGTGGACTTCTGAATCCTGGTGCTTGTAAAAGATCTTTTAAAATAACCTGAATAACAAATGATAAAAAGGCTATTAGCTTTAGGGACCTATCAGTGGTGATTGATTGTATCCCTAGCAATATCACTACTAAAACACATTTGAAGCTAATATACATGGATAAAATCGCACATTTAATTTTGTTCATATCATAAATCCTTATGTAGATAAAAATAACTCATTGCAGGTAAATATCTTTAATAAAAAACAATTCTCTCTAGACTTTAAACAACATAAAATCTTTTGCTAGATGCAATGCATTTTAAACTTCAGAAGTGACCTGGGACCTTCATTTGCTTCAATAGACTGCAAACATTAAACTAGACTTTAAGAATTAATAAAACTATAAAATTGGACATTTTAAGAATAACAGCCGTTTGTAATATAGAGTTTAAGACATTCTGAAAGCATAAATCTAAATGTTTACATTAAATGTAATATTTGATCTTGGTGAATTGATGGATGGTCAGTCATCAATAGAGATTGAAATTGATAGAAAAAAATCTAAGATATTTCTATCCTACTATTAATTAATATTTAACTGACAATTTGTTTACAGCTGCTAAACTATCTATCTATCTATTTAGCTATCTTTTTGTTTATCTACCTTTTCAACTACCTGCATAGCTACATATATATCTACTTACCTATCTATATATCCATCAATCTATCCATCTAATTAAACAATATGCATCAGATTAAAACAATTCTAATATTTTGTAAAAAAAAATCTTTTTTTTTTTTTGAAAAGTTCTTGATATGAGTCTATTACTCAGTTAGTTATATGGATTTGGAGTGATGCAGAATGTTAAAATCTCCATATAGCTTCTAATAATAACATAATTAATGCCCCAATTTTGTTGCCTTGAAATAATATATTCTTAATTTTATTCAATGTTCACTTTCAAGCAATAGTAATTTCTAATAATGTGTTACAAATATCTTGAAAATGAAGAGGAGGGGGGAGGACATATTTAACAATTTGGCAATGTAGTAGAATGGAGAGATAATAGTTCATGAAATAAGACCAACGATTAGACATATAGTGTGAATTCTTTACCTGAATTCTATGATTATTCGCTTATTTAAATTGATGTATCTTCGAATTAGACTCAATGATTTAAATTCAAATTAGGCCAAAATTATATAATTTTTGTTTATTATACATTACTTTTTCAAATAAGTAAATGAAATCAAATTGTATTTTTATTCAAAAAAACAAACAGCACACAAGCAAACAAACAAGACCTATTGAAATAAAAATATTTCAAATAAAATGTAAATACAAATATCAATTTTTATATATTTTTGTTTATTGCAGTAAATTCTTGTAATTAGTATCTAATTTTTCGTTTCTCTTAATGTATGACTATTATTGATAAATAGGAGGCGTTTGTCAGCCGCGTGTAGATTGTTAATAATTAATATTTCGAAAATGATCTCGATTTAATATTGATTTTAGACCTAGTTTGTGGAACACTTTAAATGTATCATGGAGGTGCCTTCAGTTTGTTACTAATGAGATTTTCTGTGGTATCAAGGAATTGATTTTCGATTTGAAAACTTATACCTAGTTTAAACCAAAAATGTAATAAAAATAAACAGGGTTTTATCAAAGAATTTTTTTTACAGATTTCCTAATATTGAATTGAAAATAACAGCAACATTCCTAGTATAAAGGATCTGCAAATACAATCTTCAATGTTTCAAAAACGAATATTGTGGCACTCTTAATATATTCTTGACATGTAAGTTTATCCATAATCTCTCTCTCTCTCTCTCTCTCTCTCTCTCTCTCTCTCTCTCTCTCTCTCTCTCCCTCCCTCTCTCTCTCTCTCTCTCTCTCTCTCTCTCTCTCTCTCTCTCTCTCTCTCTCTCTCTCTCTCTTTTTTTTTTTTTTTTACGCGCACACACAATTGAAACATATAGCCAGCATTGAGAGAAATATAGTTTTATTTTGTGCATGGCATAAGAATATTATACTATACTTTTTTAAAATTAATCCTTATAAAATAATTTATGGCATTATTGCAAATCTTAATTAATCAAGTCTGATTCCATATCTGTAAATTATATTACGATGAATTTTGTTTGAAATATCAATATATTTTTTCCCTTTTAGTTAAATTTATATATCAAGATTCACTTTTCATCTTTTTCCAGTAAAGTTCGTCTTCAGCGGCGACTTTGCGTCTGAGAAGATCTTCCATTTACAGACGTTTTCGTTTTTCTTTTTTCTTTGTTTCTTTTCAATTGAGTCCTACTGCCACTTTGACTTCTCTTTGCTTTTTTCTTTTTGACTCTTTTTGTCTCTTTTCTTTTAGAATTTCTTTTACCTTCTCTTCTTTTTTTTTTCCTCCTTCTGACAAATCTGCGCTTCAATCTAGTTGATAAAGTATATAAACCATAAGAAATCTTGCTAATTAAATCATCATTAATACCACGTTTTAAGGCTTGATATATATTTCCTTTTACTGCCGTGTCTGTAGAACTCAAATTCCACTGGTCATTAACATATCTAATAATGTCTGAAGGGCGTGAACCTGGAACTTCGTTCAAAAATTCGATGGCATCAAGAACCATATAAACATATTGCAATGATTTAAAACGTTTTGCCATCGTTTAGTGAATTTAAATATGTTCTTTGAAACAAATCAAATTTTAAATATTAGATTACCAGTCGATCGATTAAGAACGAAATTATAATTTTAGCTATTTAAATTTAGAACATAATGTCGATATAATAAACGTTAACCGGATGCTCGCGCAATATCATCAAAATATTCGATTCTTAAAGTTGTAAATTAGGCTAAAATAAAAACATTTTATCTTTTTTTTTTTTTGAAAACAGTAAAATCTCTTAATAAATAATGTTGGTGGTCGAGTGGTCAGCACAGCCGCCTCACAAGAAATCCCGGGTTAGCGGGTTCGTTTCCCGGCCGATGCTAGGACTCATGAAGAAGAAAAAAATAATGAAGTAAATTTGATAATTTGTAATTTAAGTTAGCGGGTTCGTTTCCCGACCGATGCTAGGACTCATGAAGAAAAAAAAATAATGAAGTAAATTTGATAATTTGTAATTTAAGTTTTTTAGAACAACATCAACATAATAAACTTGATAAAGATTAAACAGAAAATGAATTCTGAGTAACATTTTATAATTTATATATATATATATTTTGATATTTTATAATTTATGTTCCTTTAAAAGAATAAAATGATTAAGATCGATAATTATAACTATATAAATAAAAAAATGTTTGAATTTAAATGAAAAAGTTGTATTCAATCCAACTTGTTCAGAAAATAACTTAATGGCAAAAATAATTTATTTAGAGTTTTACTACTTAAATAGTAATTTTATATAAATATAATAAACATCTCCATACTTCCCCATTCTTTTTAAATTCATATAAATAAAGATACAATAAAAGACAAATAACTCCCAAGATGCATTTCGTGCTGAACCAGCACTCGTCAGTTGGCCCAGGTCACTATCTCTCATATATATCTTTATTATATGTAAATTATTTATCTAGAGTAAATCGTTACATTTTCATTTATCATTGTCAAACTTCCTCCATTCACAACTTTGACACCATCCATTTCTGATAAATACACTTATGATTATTACTAATCATTTTCGAAAGTAGAGATTATCTCTAGCACATATATAAACTTTAAACCTCAGTTAAAGATTAATATATCTGATTTTTTTTTTAATTTACACGCACAGAGTTATTCACCTTTCTCTGTCCCGTATGTAATATCTATAAATATAATAAACATTTCCATACTTCCTCATTCTTTTTAAATTCATATAAAGATACAATAATATACATTTAAATCAACAATCACCGTTTTATGACAATGATAGGTTCAGAATACTTCTTATACTTTCTATGTGCTATGTGTGTATATAATAAACAAAAAAATTGTATATATAGAACTGCTACTTATATTATAAAAAAAAACTCCAACAAATTATTTATTGGTCAGGAAGTAGAAGCACCAAGAGACTTTAGCTTTGGAGTCACCAATTTATGGTTATGCTAAATATATTAAAGTTGCCAACAGTATATTTTTTAAATTAAAATTATAAATATAATCGTCTGTATGTTTAAATAATATTCCAAATAATTTAAAGTTATCTAAACAAGATTATATATCTTTTGCATAAAATAGTTGTTTTAACCACTCTTTGTTTACTTGAGGATTTGAATTTTGTGTTATATTATTAATTGAAATATAAAATGTATATAAACAAGTTTAGTGTTAAATTTTTCTAGTCATTTAAAATGCTTATTAAATCAGCATTGATATATATATACAAAATCAGATACAATGAATATAGTAATGAATATACTTTGGAATAAATTCTACAGTATTCACTGTACAATTATATATAAAAAGTTAATAATAGCTATAGCCAACTTATGCCAGTGTACCTATCCTGAGGATGGTAGAGAGGGAGGATGGTGTATGTAAACTGGCTATAGCTATTAATTAATAGGTTTTTTTTTTATATTAGTATACTGAAAATAGACTTTATTCCAGAGTATTTTGATTATAGATATATATTGTTTATAATAATACCAGATTCAATTCATACACACATTTAAATTTTCACTTTTTCAGAATTTCTTGAAACATATGAATAAGAAATTATAATTATAATTAATAAATTAATAATCAATAATTAATTAATTATAATTAATTTAATCGTTCATAAGATGTTTAGCACTAGAAGAAATTGAGCTGGACTACAATTCGTGAAATCTTAATCTCCTTAGTCTTCCATTCTACCCCTGTACCAAACTATCCAGAATGTAGAAGAGCTACAATTAGGAAAGTTGCTGACATTCTTCAGAAATAAAAGTTTGTTGCAGAACAGGCTAAAATTGATAATATGTAAAATCCAAATAAACAAACTAAAGTAGTTGAGCTCAACCTTTTTACACTTGCAAATGACAAAACCTATAAAAATAATAGGGACAGTTAAAACATCAGTTACATAAGCAATTAAATCTTTACATTGTAAAGAGTAAATTAAAACAATTACTAGACCAGGAATGGTGCAAATATTTAGGCATAAAAATTTGCTTGGTAAATAAAAATACATTGGATAGAGAAATTCAAGCCATGTATCCAAAATTATTTGAACCAGAACAAGGAAACCTGAAACAAGCCCAGTCATTATTGAATTGTATAAAGTTGCAAACCCCCAATATTATAAAGCACACAAGGAATCATTTCCACTGAGAACCCAAGATGAAAGCATTTTGGATACCCTTGTTCAAAAAAGAAGTTTTAACACCTTAGAAAATACAGTGGTTTTCTATCATATTTATCATTCTGAAATTTAATGGGGAAATGAGAAAAAGTTATTACTGAACCACTGTCAATAAAGCTTTTCCAAAAACTATTTATATACAGTTTTCAATATAAGAAAAATTCTAAGCAGTTTAGAAGGTGCTAAATTCTTTTCAAAATTAGATTTTAATGCAGCTTTTCATCAAATATCATTACCTGAGGATTCAGCTAAGATCTTAACTATGATACTCATACAGGATTACTTTTAAAGTCATCCTTTTTTCAGAATAACTACAGTCAGAAGATTTTCCAAGTGAAAATTGTCATGCTGCAAAGAGGAATAGATAGGATCACATCATATTTTGATGACATAATAACAACTTATAATTCAAAAGAGGTTCTACAAAAGAGAATGAAAAAATATGTAATTGATTCTCTGATTTTGAAGTTACAAGGCAAATGTATGTGGCGTGTTAAATAAATTAAAATTTCTATGTTATATTATTTCATAATAAAATCTGACCAGAAAAAATAAAAACAGTTAAAAATGTGCAGTGATGAAGAAATAATAAACAATTTCAGACTTTTCTTGGACTCATAAATTTCTTTGAACATTTTCTCAGAAGAAAAGTGATGTGGTTATACCTTTATATGAGCTATTTTATAATGGAAAATGCTGCACTTGACACAAACCACAAAAAGAGAGCTTTCAAAAAGTCAAAGGCCACTTAACATTGAACTGATTATTAGTTCTTTGTAAATAAAATTAGATGTAATTATGACAATTGACACATTGGAGTATAAATTGGAGTTAATCATCCCTGTCACAATGATGATCATTGAATAGTTTACATATGAGGGAGAATATCAAAATCTAAAAAAAAATACTGCCAGTTAGATAAAAAAGCACCAGCTATTATTAGGGCCACTAAAACATTACATCAGTATTTTTATGGCCATCCATTTAAGATAATAAGAGGTCACTTCTCAATATTGGGAATAGTCCCCAATGAAAAGACAGCACCTGAATACGTATGTTTACTAATGGTACACTAAATATAATAAATTGTCTGCATATAAATATGAAATGGAATTTGAATTTAAAGTGAGAAATCAAATAAACCATGCAGATTCTCTCTCATAAGTACTAAAGACAAAAACAAAACAAACATAGCAATAAATATTATTAATAGTTGAAATGCAAAGTCAACTAACAATCAAATAGTAACAGCATGGACAAAAAAAGTTGGTCCTGAATACTAAATACTATGAAGATAAATAAAAAGTATTTGTCCCAACAAATGGCCAAAAAAATTCCACAAATGTTTATAAAATTTATATAATAAGTTGTCAATAAATAAAGGATGTATTTTATCTGCTGATAAAGTACTAATATCATCTCAAGAATATTTTGGTGTTCACAATCATTATACTGCCCTAGTAAGAGCAAAAGGACCTGAACACAGTTATATGTTGTGGCCCAGGATTAATTCAGACATGGAATCCTACATAAAAGATGCAAAGAGTATCAATTATTAGTAAATGTACTTTTAAAGTTATTTATCCCATGGTCAAAATTTGAGTTGTTTAGCAGTTAGTTGCATATTAATCATGTAGGTCCATTTAAAGATCATATATTTTAGTAGTCATTAATGATAACTGCAAATGCATAAAGTATAACATCAAAAGTATAAGTTCAGCAAAAACAATCAGACTATTAAAAAAATATTCTACATACATGAATCACCTGAAACCTGCATGTCTGATAATGGTATAGGGTTTATTTCAGCTGAGTTAGAGAATGTTTTAGCTAAATAACTTGTTAAGTATATTCAAACTCCACCATATTACTCTGAATCAAATGCAATAGTAGAAAAACACTACAACAGCTAGAACAGAAACTAAAAATAATCAGGCAATATGCAAGAAGTTATAAATATCACTATGCTGTATCAATATATTATTTCATCTACAGCTACAGATAGATCATCTGCAGAATTATTAATTAGATGGAAGATATATAATAACATATTCAAACAATTTACTAGAGAAGATTGTCAACTATCTATAAGAGAAAAGTGTATTTACTCAATTAAAAAAAAGGTTTGGTATATAAAAATCTGAAGAAGAATTGAATAGAAGGAACAGTGATCAACATCATTTCCAGCTAAATATTGGAAGTCAAATCTACTCTTTGACTACATATATGCATTCTCATGCAAATCACATCCAGAGAAACTTGGAAAAACCTTTCCAAGGAACAAACAAATCTAAATTATAAGCCATCAGAAGAAATAAGCAATAGTGATTTTTCAATAAGTGCAATTAAAAAAGTTATGTTATCAGCTATGAATATAGGCTATGACTCTCAAAATTAGAACAACAAAGTAGTATCTCAAGAGCAGGAACAACACAAAGAATATGATGAATAAAACAAACTTCCAGGTATTTAGAAACCCATGAGTGGATTAAAGCAATGAGTTTTTCTCTTGGTATGAATAGTCTAATATGTGGTTAACATTTAGTTGTGATTTATTAAGCACATGATAAGAAAATAAAAATATTGATCACTTCAGAAAATTAGACTGAAATGAATAAAAAAAGATTATCCACCAGACTAGTTATGCAACAAGATAATTTGTTGGTTTTACCTAGTTTATCTCACTGAAGATACAGAAAGAGAATGTAGGACCCAGTTCACAAGCCTACCCAATCTTTATTATAACTTCTTTAAGTCCCAAGGTTCAAAATGGTAATTTAGATAAGTACTATAAATAATAAATATAATACTGTTTTATATATGTAAATATATTTATCCACATTAATACAAGGCTTATTATTGTTAATATATCATTTATAGTTTATAATTATTAATTGAAAGTAAAATTTATTTTATTTATTTCTGAAGTTTTGCATTTATTTACTGCTACATTTGAATCCCATCTTTGTAGTTACTACTATTACACTGCTAGGCTTCGGACTAAACATAACAGATTTACAATGGGACTTTAAATTCTACAAATTAGTTTTGTGTCTAGTGAACTTTCTGATGTTTTCAAACTCATAACTATGGTGGAATAATTTATAGTCACAATATATATATATATATATATATATATATATATATATATATATATATATATATATATATATATATATATATATATATATATATATATATATATATATATATATTGTACCCTTACTTCTCGATGTATAATATAGTTTGAAATACAACTAGCTCAATTAAATTGTAATGCTTAATTCAAAATTTGCACATCTATCTTTAATATACTTTTATATTATTATATTCGAATTAAATTTATTATTAATTATCAAAATCAATATATTTCTATAGTATGTACTAATTAAATAAGTATTTATTAAAATCATGAGACTGTGAAGTAAAGTTACAAAGCAATAAGTAGATTTACATTGAGTCAATATCTTCCAAGACACTGTCTCAATGGCATAAGAATACTATTACTACCTTACTATCCTATCATTACATCTACAGCATTCTTATGGCTTTTAAATAAAATAAATTATCTTTTAATAATAAAAATAAATCTCAACTTTTATTAAGAAAATATAATTCAATAATCTCAGGTTCTTCTAATTATCTTAAAGTAATGATAACTCATGTAAATAAGTATGATAAAGGATTTTATATCAAACCTAAATACACCTAACTTATTCTAATAATAATAATACTCAATACTAATCTTAGAGTATAACTTAAGCTTATTTATTTCTATTATATCATCAATCATCAAATAAATAATAATATGTATATCTTTTATTTTCATATAGTATCTTAATTTTAGAATAGATCAAAATCTTATAATTTAATAGTCTGTGGCAATAAATAATATTGTACTCTTATATTATGCATTATAATTACTCTATGACCATTGCAATATGATATGTTAATGTCAATCAATTCTCATAAATGATAATCAGGAAAATATTGTATTTATTTCTAAAATAATATTAATAAATTCACATTGTGCAAATATTATGTTTCTTCAAATTATCTGCTGTCAAATGCTGTGGTGCAAAATAATGAACTCGACACACTTTTAAAACAAATTAAACAAATTTATTTACATTAACTTTGATTAAGAATTTATTTACAATATTTACAGTTCAAATTAGGAAAACAAAAGAAAATAAAAATAAGAAAATAATAATACAAGATGTTTACACTGTTATTAGCTCATACTCCCAATAAGTAATTATACATTCTTTAAAATGCTGTACTAATAACACTGAAGTATGTTTCCAAAACTTAGACTTTAAACAAGCATCAGTAAACCTCAATTATTACATAGAAAAATTTATGTAAACAATATTTATGTAGCATATGTAAACAATTAAACTTTGCTAATTAAATTGCTACATCACTTAAGTATTACTGTTATTCATTCCATCATGTACTAGTATGTGTTCACTTTAATATCAGCATTACTCTAATAGCATAATATAAAACTAATGTATCTTTATAATGTAATAACAAATAACTGATTATAATTTTATATTTCATTTAATGCAATTCATGCTACATGTTTTATCAAATATGCATTACATATATGTACTATTAAAATAATAATAATTAAATTATTCATCAATTTCAAATTCATAAAGCATTATATTAGATAAATTCTATGATTCTTTTCTATGTGAAATTATTACTCTACTTTATGTGTTATTCTACTCCTTCCTAATAAATTTTCTATCTACAAAGCATCCTTTAACTTATTTCAAAACTTCCGGAAAACAACCTTTAACTTTAAATAAATACTAATTATCCAATATATCTATACTTCATCATCTATATTCGGTAAATCTTCAATCCAAATATAAACTTCTACATAAAATTTAATTTAATCTTTCCAATAAAACAAAAATAAAATATAGACTTTTAAACCTCTTCCTAACTTGCAATAAAAATAATTACTTATGAATAACAAATATAATTCTAATACTGTAACATAAAACAAAATATCAAAATTTATTTACGAAAGAATCATATAATTATTTCTAAGCTTCTTATGTAATGTTGCATCGTATTTATATCATAAATTCAAATTATGCATATTTAAATAAAACTGTCACTGCCAATATAATGTGTGTGTATTTTAAAATATTTATACATTCATTCAACAATATCATATCATTTGGTTGATCTAAAGAAAACATATTAAATACATCAAAATTATTATTATTATAAAATTTTTACCATAAGCAATGATTTAATGTACAGTCCATCTTCCAATATTCTTCGGAATTACAGCTTCATAAAATAATTCACATTTACACTCACGATCATTCTTTAACATATTACGTGTTATATTAATTATAAAATAAACTTATGCAATTAATTATTATATTATTTTTAGTTATTATTTTAAGAAATGTACCTATTTTATTTTAAATAGATTAATAATATTTAAATTTTATATTAAATAAATATAACAGAATTCATATTACGTAACTCCAGCGATGTCTCCTTTTCACCATAAAGTTCTTTAATCCTAGGCACACATTCACTAGAACACCATTTCCTGTTTCCGGTCCATCACATGTTTTTTTAAAAGTTTATGAAAAACGAAAACGTTTTTTTTTTAAAAAATAAGTTTCCCACAATAAAACAAAATAAAATTAAAATAGTTTATAGGATCCTGATTTACTTCTTTCTAGAATATTATTCAAAGTTATTATTTTAAATTAGTCTATAGTTTATGAAAAGTTATCATTTAATTATTTTAAATTGACTGGGACGTCCACATATTATTTGCGCATTCCATAACCAAAATATCCAGGTAAGAATAAGCTTCTTTATCTATAAACGACCAGCGTTTAAATTATTTCAATATAATAATTTTTATTATATTAAGACTTTTAGCTAATTATATTTTCAATTTATTTGCCTTTTAAAATTGTCAATATTCAGTCTTTTAAACATAAAGACTTAACAAGGCAAGTATTTATAAAACTACTTTCATTTTTAATATCTTTACTTAAGATATACATTTAAATTTATAGCTTGCAAAATACTTTCTTCATAAAGAAGTATTTTATTCTCTAAAATATCTATTTTCTAATAGTTCAATAGTAATTAGCTTTTAAAATTATATACTGTCCAAAATACTACTTTTCTCCATCTCGTAATTTTCCGAACTAATCCAGCGTTTGTCATACTTCTAGTATAAAGTTTCTGATATATTTTCACTATATATGATGTTCCCATGACTATTTGCTTGTAAATTGAGCTCAATAGAGACGACCGATAGGGAAAAAATTAAGTTAACACTGCATGTCTATCATTTAAAACTTTTATAACTTATTTACAAGACACTCTTATAATTTTGAAAAATGATTTTAAAAGCGTCTATAAAAATTTACGTAGCTATTTTTTAATAACACAATTAACTTGAAAATTCAATCACGAAGTCCTCTCCTAACAATTGAACTGAGCTTTTATACCGGAAGAAACTTCCCATTTGATTGGTAGATTAAACAATCAACTTGCTGGCTTATTTACATATTTTACCAACAACACAAAATTAAAAATAAATAATGACTTATTTAATATTTAATATTTATTACATTATTACATTTTAAAATAATTCTTATCGTTTATTTAAATCCACTAAATATTTTTAAAATATTCTTATTTACTTGATTTTAATTTTAACTTTTATAAGATTATTTTTAAATAAACTAAGTCTTATCTATACGTTATATTTTTAAAGCAATATTTTAAAAATCAGATTTAATATTCTACATTGATTTATCTTTATTTTATCTCGTGATAGCTCACGTATTATTTATAAATTTTATAACATGATTTTTAAAATAGTTTTGCAACTTTACTAAATAACTTCCAAGCATGTGTGTGTATATTTAACTAACATCTGTTCTTTACAACACAAGAAACGCTTGTCATCGTCTAAAAATAAACTAACAATTGCATTTTTTAAAATAAATATTTTTTAAATAAATAAGATATTATAATAGATTTTAAAATAATTATCCAATATTATTAAAATCAAATATTAGTCTTTTATTTAAGTACTTACAATAATTAAAATATTTATATTCTTTTATAATATTATTTTATCAACAATAAATATATGCATTTAATTTTACTTGTCTTTTAAACATTTAAATTCAAACTTTTATTTATTATATTTATTAATGCAGTATTAACTATGGCCAGTTTTCCCAACCATATATTATAATCATCATCATTTAAAATGTCTCTCTCAATATCAGCACAATTTCACATATCAAATACTCATAGATTGCTTTAATTAAACCTTTTGAAATATTACCATAAGCAAAATTAACATCACATATTCAAATATATCTTAAATTTTAAAATTTTTAACAGATTAGCACAAAAATTAGATGGTGACCCATACAAAAGGGCACATATTCCCCTCCTTCGGATAAAATTTTAAATTTAACATCTATCTTCATCTTCTTTAATCCACATTTATCATCTTCATCTTTCTTATCATTAAATATTATAATAAATTACTTTGACATAAAATTTTATAAAGCATTGAAATCTCATTTTAAATCTCAATTAGAAAACACTTTTAAATAAAATTACAATAATTTCTTTTACTTTATAAATTAAGTTTCACTTTTCTTTACTCATCTCTTAATTAGGTAACTTTTATTTTCCTAATATTATTATAACATACCAAATATTTAAATTCCTTTAAATACACCTTTGACATAAACTAACTTGTAAATACATACTCCTATAGTTAATACTATATCTTAAATTACTTTATGTATTTTACTTCCAAATTTATTGCTAGTTTCATTAGCAATTTTATAGATCATTGTTTAATAAATCTATATACTTTTCATTTTAAAGAGATTAACTTGATCCCTTAAGATTGATCAATTTCATGATCACTACTATAATATAAATTAATCTTTCATAAGATCTACTTACATATAATTTAAACATATGAGTCTTTATACTTTATATCTTTATTACTCAACTTTTGCTTAAAATATTTACTTTAATAGCTAATTCCACTTTTATTTTAGTCATTCTGACCAAAATTTATTTCTCCCAAAATTATTATTTATTAACTCAATAAATAATATCTTATTATACATATTTTGTAAACTTCTTCAATTAAATCTTTATCTATTCTGCTAACTCATTATATATAATAAATTATTTCCTTATGTGAAGCACTATATTTAAACATTACATTAAAATCTTTGTTCACAATACATTCTTAAAATTGTAACTCACACTTCAGAAGGAAAGGGAATTAAACTCCTTGCATTATAAGTTCCTTTTTCCCCATCTGGTGTGGTTAACATAAATGCATTCTCCCCTACTTTGCAAGATATTCTATATGGACCTTCATATAGACTAAGAAATTTTTTGAATTGATTTCTTTGTAGGTTGCTAACATGCAAAGATTCTATATTTGTTTTGCAAAGCCCAAAAAAAAAAAAAATAATAATATAATGCCCTAATACATTATCAAACACACATCTTCTTTAAGAATTACCTGTCTTAATTATTAAATATATTCTTCTCTAAATCTAAACTTTAATTCTCTTTTTCCTTTCTTAAATCTTACCTTAAACTTTCCTATCTTCTTTCCTTTATTAAGATTATTCTCAAGAGAATCTGTTATAAATTTCTCATGCTTTGGATATTTAAGTCTTACTTTTATCTTGCTTAAATCTTTATTCCAATTAAATTTTCCATTTATAACTTCATTATTAGGTATTAAGTTCCTAATTCCTTCAAATAATATTTCTTTAAAAATATCAGCTTGTACATGAATATTGTTATCATTAATAATATATTTAGATATCTCTTCTTGCAATTTATTCTTAAATTTATTACCACTGATATCTATAATTTTTAATAATTCATGCTCCAACAACTCTAAATACTTTTGCTTTGAAGATTTTGATTTTATCTTCGTAAATCTCCCAAATCTTTTATCATCAACATAATATTTCTTTAAATTATTAATTTGGTCTATAATTCTTTCTCCAACTAACTTCTCATAGGATTTACACATTCCTATCATTTCATTAGTTACTTTAAAGTACGCTTTGGGATTTTCCAGTATTTTTTTATATAATTCATTCCTACTATTAATTATTTCAATAGATTTTATAGGAATCTCTTTTCCATTCTGAACTACATCTTCTTTAATACTTCTAACTTCTTCATTAATATAATCTATATCATTCTTTATTTCATCTTTTATGTTCCCTTTGTTCTGAACTATGGCACTCTTAACATTTTTAATATCTTCATTAATATTAACAACTTGGTTCTTAACTTCACCAATCTCACTATCCACTTTTAATTTATAGTCATCAATTTTTAAAGTTAAATTATTATTATTAATTCTACATTGATCAATAGATTCTGCTATTTGATCTTTTAGACTTTTAATTGTGCTTTCTGAAAATTCATGAAGTTTTCTTTCTAGAAATTCTTGATTTCTATCATCAATTTTTAGGATTTCTAATTTTAAAGACTCAACTACTTCTTCATTTTTATCAAATCTTATATCTATATTATCCATTCTATCTTCTACTTCTTTTTTGAAATTCTTTACAATTGCTTTAATAGAATTACTCTCCTCTTTCATTTCTTCTCTTAAAGAATCAAACCTAACACTATTTTTATAACTCTCTTTTTCCATTTTTTCTTCAATTCTAATACTATTTTTATTATTTTCTTGAATCATTATTTCAAAATATTTCTTAAAATCAGACATTGAAAAGTTCTCTACCTCTTTCTCAGCTTTTACTATTTCTTTTCCTCCCATTTTTAAAACTATCTTTTCCTCTTCCTTTATTTCATTATCCATATTTTTAAGTATTTCCTAATATTGTTTCTGAATTTGCTAATTTCTCTATCTCTTTACTCTCCACACAACTATTATCCTCAACAACAAAATTGGACATTTCAACTTCTAGATCTTTATCCCAATTACTCATTTTTATTTTTTTAAAATTCAATTCTATTATTATTATGCAGTATTTATTATCAATAATTTTCAAAATAATTCCCTATCAACCTTCCCATCTCCACTCGATTCACTTTTAGAATTAATCATAAAATAGTATCTTTGAAAACTCTACACTATTTATTATTAAATAATTGTATAACTTCAAATAACAAAATTGTGTCACATCATTTATTTTTACACCTATGATCCACAGACAATTTGCACATAATATATAATATTAAATATACATTTAAAATATTTTAAGAATTGATATGGTCATATTATAAAATAATTATTTGCCACACTTCCATAGTTTACATATTTATTTACTTATTAACTTAAAATCAACATAGTATTTAATTTCCAAGAATTATATTATAGATACCACATGAAAATATAATAACTTTACTAATAAGATTTTTATTCTATTTTTACAATCAACATCTAATCAATTATAAATATTGTTATAAAATACTAATTATTTATGTTTAATAAATATACTAATCACTAACTCCTAAATTATACATTTTAACATATACTATTTTTATTAATAAATTTATATTTATCACTCTATTCTCCTAACATATACTATCCCTAAAATTATGTATCCTAATTCTTAATTAAATATCTAAGCCTAAAATAATTAGTCGCTAAAATCTTTCTTTTCCACCTATCGGGCCGATAAAATTGTAACTCTAATATATCAATGGCCCACCACGTTGCCGGCGCCAAAATCCTTCTTACCCTTTGTACCCTTACTTCTCGATGTATAATATAGTTTGAAATACAACTAGCTCAATTAAATTATAATGCTTAATTAAAATTTGCATATCTATCTTTAATATACTTTTATATTATCATATTCGAATTAAATTTATTATTAATTATCAAAATCAATATATTTCTATAGTATGTACTAATTAAATAAGTATTTATTAAAATCATGAGACTGTGAAGTAAAGTTACAAAGCAATAAGTAGATTTACATTGAGTCAATATCTCCCAAGACATTGTCTCAATGGCATAAGAATACTATTACCTCCTTACTATCCTATTACTACATCTACAGCATTCTTATGGCTTTTAAATAAAATAAACTATCTTTAATAATAATAAAATAAATAAATCTTAACTTTTATTAAGAAAATATAATTAAATAATCTCAGGTTCTTCTAATTATCTTAAAGTAATGATAACTCATGTAAATAAGTATGATAAAGGATTTTATATCAAACCTAAATACACCTAACTTATTCTAATAATAATAATACTCAATACTAATCTTAGAGTATAACTTAAGCTTATTTATTTCTGTTATATCATCAATCATCAAATAAATAATAATATGTATATCTTTTATTTTCATATAGTATCTTAATTTTAGAATAGATCAAAATCTTATAATTTAATAGTCTGTGGCAATAAATAATATTGTACTCTTATATTATGCATTATAATTACTCTATGACCATTGTAATATGATATGTTAATGTCAATCAATTCTCATAAATGATAATCAGGAAAATATTGTATTTATTTCTAAAATAATATTAATAAATTCACATTGTGCAAATATTATGTTTCTTCAAATTATCTGCTGTCAAATGCTGTGGTGCAAAATAATGAACTCGACACACTTTTAAAACAAATTAAACAAATTTATTTACATTAACTTTGATTAAGAATTTATTTACAATATTTACAGTTCAAATTAGGAAAACAAAAGAAAATAAAAATAAGAAAATAATAATACAAGATGTTTACACTGTTATTAGCTCATACTCCCAATAAGTAATTATACATTCTTTAAAATGCTGTACTAATAACACTGAAGTATGTTTCCAAAACTTAGACTTTAAACAAGCATCAGTAAACCTCAATTATTACATAGAAAAATTTATGTAAACAATATTTATGTAGCATATGTAAACAATTAAACTTTGCTAATTAAATTGCTACATCACTTAAGTATTACTGTTATTCATTTCATCATGTACTAGTATGTGTTCACTTTAATATCAGCATTACTCTAATAGCATAATATAAAACTAATGTATCTTTATAATGTAATAACAAATAACTGATTATAATTTTATATTTCATTTAATGCAATTCATGCTACATGTTTTATCAAATATGCATTACATATATGTACTGTTAAAATAATAATAATTAAATTATTCATCAATTTCAAATTCATAAAGCATTATATTAGATAAATTCTATGATTCTTTTCTATGTGAAATTATTACTCTACTTTATGTGTTATTCTACTCCTTCCTAATAAATTTTCTATCTACAAAGCATCCTTTAACTTATTTCAAAACTTCCGGAAAACAACCTTTAACTTTAAATAAATACTAATTATCCAAACTATCTATACTTCATCATCTATATTCGGTAAATCTTCAATCCAAATATAAACTTCTACATAAAACTTAATTTAATCTTTCCAATAAAACAAAAATAAAATATAGACTTTTAAACCTCTTCCTAACTTGCAATAAAAATAATTACTTATGAATAACAAATATAATTCTAATACTGTAACATAAAACAAAATATCAAAATTTATTTACGAAAGAATCATATAATTATTTCTAAGCTTCTTATGTAATGTTGCATCGTATTTATATCATAAATTCAAATTATGCATATTTAAATAAAACTGTCACTGCCAATATAATGTGTGTGTATTTTTAAAATATTCATACATTCATTCAAAACAACATAATATTTGGTTGATCTAAAGAAAACATATTAAATACATCAAAATTATTATTATTATACAATTTTTACCATCAATAATGATTTAATGTACAGTCCATCTTCCAATATTCTTCGGAATTACAGCTTCATAAAATAATTCACATTTACACTCACAATCATTCTTTAATATATTACATGTTATATTAATTATAAAATAAACTTATATAATTAATTATTATATTATTTTTAGTTATTATTTTAAGAAATGTACCTATTTTATTTTAAATAGATTAATAATATTTAAATTTTATATTAAATAAATATAACAGAATTCATATTACGTAACTCCAGCGATGTCTCCTTTTCACCATAAAGTTCTTTAATCCTAGGCACACATTCACTAGAACACCATTTCCTGTTTCCGGTCCATCACGTGTTTTTTAAAAGTTTATGAAAAACGAAAACGTTCTTTTTTTTAAAAAAAAATAAGTTTCCCACAAGAAAATAAAATAAAATTAAAATAGTTTATAGGATCCTGATTTACTTCTTTCTAGAATATTATTCAAAGTTATTATTTTAAATTAGTCTATAGTTTATGAAAAGTTATCATTTAATTATTTTAAATTGACTGGGACGTCCACATATTATTTGCGCATTCCATAACCAAAATATCCAGGTAAGAATAAGCTTCTTTATCTATAAACGACCAGCGTTTAAATTATTTCAATATAATAATTTTTATTATATTAAGACTTTTAGCTAATTATATTTTCAATTTATTTGCCTTTTAAAATTGTCAATATTCAGTCTTTTAAACATAAAGACTTAACAAGGCAAGTATTTATAAAACTACTTTCATTTTTAATATCTTTACTTAAGATATACATTTAAATTTATAGCTTGCAAAATACTTTCTTCATAAAGAAGTATTTTATTCTTTAAAATATCTATTTTCTAATAGTTCAATAGTAATTAGCTTTTTAAATTATATACTGTCCAAAATACTACTTTTCTCCATCTCGTAATTTTCCGAACTAATCCAGCGTTTGTCATACTTCTAGTATAAAGTTTCCGATATATTTTCACTATATATGATGTTCCCATGACTATTTGCTTGTAAATTGAGCTCAATAGAGACGACCGATAGGGAAAAAATTAAGTTAACACTGCATGTCTATCATTTAAAACTTTTATAACTTATTTACAAGACACTCTTATAATTTTGAAAAATGATTTTAAAAGCGTCTATAAAAATTTACGTAGCTATTTTTTAATAACACAATTAACTTGAAAATTCAATCACAAAGTCCTCTCCTAACAATTGAACTGAGCTTTTATACCGGAAGAAACTTCCCATTTGATTGGTAGATTAAACAATCAACTTGCTGGCTTATTTACATATTTTACCAACAACACAAAATTAAAAATAAATAATGACTTATTTAATATTTAATATTTATTACATTATTACATTTTAAAATAATTCTTATCGTTTATTTAAATCCACTAAATATTTTTAAAATATTCTTATTTACTTGATTTTAATTTTAACTTTTATAAAATTATTTTTAAACAAACTAAGTCTTATCTATACGTTATATTTTTAAAGCAATATTTTAAAAATCAGATTTAATATTTCACATTGAATATCTTTATTTTATTTCGTGATAGCTTACGTATTATTTATAAATTTTATAACATGATTTTTAAAATAGTTTTGCAACTTTACTAAATAACTTCCAAGCATGTGTGTGTATATTTAAATAACATCTGTTCTTTACAACACAAGAAACGCTTGTCATCGTCTAAAAATAAACTAACAATTGCATTTTTTAAAATAAATATTTTTTAAATAAATAAGATATTATAATAGATTTTAAAATAATTATCCAATATTATTAAAATCAAATATTAGTCTTCTATTTAAGTACTTATAATAATTAAAATATTTATATTCTTTTATAATATTATTTTATCAACAATAAATATATGCATTTAATTTTACTTGTCTTTTAAACATTTAAATTCAAACTTTTATTTATTATATTTATTAATGCAGTATTAACTATGGCCAGTTTTCCCAACCATATACTACTATCATCATTAAAATGTCTCTCTCAATTTCAGCACAATTTCACATATCAAATACTCATAGATTGCTTTAATTAAACCCTTTGAAATAGTACCATAAGCAAAATTAACATCACATATTCAAATATATTTTAAATTTTAAAATTTTTAACA
>JAQFVV010000824.1:0-107528 GCA_028023455.1 Epiperipatus broadwayi | reverse complement strand
ACTGGTACAATATATATATATATATTGTACCAGTTCGAAATCCCATATGCCTTATCCATTTAAAAAAATGATACTATATATCTGTGTACGTCACAAGCATGAAATGACATGTACATTTTAAAATGGGAGATCGATAATAATCTTCAATAATACCTGGGGTTAAATACAAATGAGTATTACTTTACTAATTATTAGAGGAAAGAAATTTGATTTCAAATAAAATCAAAATCTTCCCTTGTTAAGTATTTATACTTCCATCCCAATATCTATTTGCCCGTAGACATTTCCCCTCACTCTTCACATACCTTTAAAAGATTGTACTAATTTGACAACTTTTAGCACCACCCCCAACATAATAAAAGAAAGCAAAATGTTAATAATTTTCCCTTCCCTATCTGTCAAGAGAGTATACAAAGAGGATTTTTTTCTGTTTTTGGACATACGTTTTATTTGGATGAAGGAAAACTGGGTGAAAAGTATATTATAATTCAACTCCCTGATATAATATCCCGATGACTAGCTCAAATATAATTCCCTATCTCAGATACTTTGGGCAAGTATTTCTATAACCTTTTATAGCCATGGTAAGCAAATATCACAAATAAGTGATGCATTTTCTTTTATTTTTTATCTTTATTCTGCAATAAATTAATGATAAGCAAATAAAAGATGATATAATACCATTTATTTAACTAAACCCTCCTCCACCACATATAGATTTAAACATTATAATAGTCAGTCATATATTCATTATATGGATTTCTATTTCAATGTTGCTATTCTAAACATAATCAACAAGAATATTTAAATCCTTATATTCAAGATCTACATTTAGATTAAAACGAACAAAGAAACAAAAAAAATCCATTTTCTAACTTATACATAAGTTAACTTATTTGCCATAAAATACAAAATGGTCAAAGATGGATGCCAATGGGTGTGGTCTATACTCCCCTCTCCCTGCACAAAACAACGAATGTTTCATTTTATAAATCCCCCAAAATAATGAAATAAGTTATACACAGATCTAACCCCTTGAACTTTCCCCATTTGCTCATATAAACTTTTAAGATTATATACACCTTTACATTTAGGTACGTAAAGTTATATTTACGTATATATTATTTTTTATATAAAAAATGTGTAGGCTGGCTCTAGGTCACTCCACATGAGGTGAGGCCACCATGATTAAAATTAAATAAGACATAAAGGTAAAATAGGGAAAAAGAACAAGAAAATAATAATCTTATATTCAGTGGATTTGAGTGAGATCTATGTATAAGCAATATTATTTTACAATATTTTATACAACAAAAAAAGATTATATCCTATAATGTGTTAGTAAATATATTACAATTATACTTGTTATATCCACTCTAATAATACAAACAATAAACCAAAAAAAAAAAATTATAAACATTTTCTTTTTTTTTTTGTTATATTCATCTCTATCTGCTTTCTCTCCGGGTTCAAGCTTCTGGGTGGACCAATTAGACTACCAGAAAGGATGGTGACATTTAATTTAACTCCTTGCCATCCTTGTAAAGTTCTTGAATCAGGATACCCTGGGTCTCTAAAACATACATCTGGGCAATTATATATCTGAACGGGCAGGACTGCTATGGTTCTTTTACTCCATGGTTTTGCTAGTGGTTAGGTGAAACTTGGTCATCATTTGTAAGGATGTTTCTTTACTGAATCATTTAAAACAGATTACCAATATGGGTGACTTTCATGGTAAGCTTATTCTTCCTAAAATGGATTAAAACCTTCCTTCCTTCTTTTTGATTGATCACCGAACTGTGTATGATTAAATGATTTCCCACATCATATAGGTGTTGATGGCTTTGGTTAATATCTGTGCAAACCACCAGGAAAAACATTCAACAGAAGTTTATGTTCATTCATAACCAGCAGGTCCCATAAACAAAAAAAAATTATATGCATCAAATTCTTTCTTGAATTAAAAAAAATATACTCCGCAGTTCGGCAGCATATCGAGCCAAAAGAATAAATGTCTAATAATAATTTTCCCCTATACCTCACAGATAGATTCTTGTGGCTCTCTCTGTCCAATAAATAAATAATAAAATCCCTACACCTCACAGGTAGGTTCTTATAGCTCTCTCAGTCCAATAAAAAAAATCAATAATAATTTCTACACCTCACAGGGAGGTTATATATATATATATCCCTGTCCGCCCACAAGTTGCAATTGCTTATATCCCCCTTTGAGCTATTGTGTCAGATAAATTTTATTTTTAGTACATTTTTTTATAAATTATGTTTCAAAAATCTCTTTCCTATTTTTCTCTTTTTAGGAATTTCAAGACTCCATATTGGAGTGATAGACCACCCACATTCTTTAGATAACATATTTGTAATTCGATTTACAAATTAATTAATTAGAAAAAAATTACTCTAGCCGATTACATACAAAAAAAAGTAAAAATAGAAAGACAAAGATTAATTAAATCCACCTTTTAAATGGAAGATTCTTTTCACACACAAAAAATATTTTATAATTTTAAAAAAAAAAACATTTTAAAAATTATCAAAAAAGTAAATATACAGAAATCTTTATACATATAGGTATTAGAACGTTTACAATAAATATGATACATTTATAGTGTGTGTTCATTATTTCAAAATAACTAATATATGTGTTAGTTATGTATGCAAGGAGATGGGAATCTAGTATAGACCAACTATCATTGTTTATTCACTGAATTCAATAAAGTTAGCAGTGCCAAATTGTTGGCTACAGCCATCTTGTGCATGGACGTTTTTACAGTCTGGCACTATATATATATATATTAACCTAAAATGAGTAGATTAACGTTTTTACAGTCTGGCACTATATATATATATATTAACCTAAAATGAGTAGATTAAATAAAAAAACAATGAATTTATTATTTTAACACTGACTGGAAGGAATCATATTATTCCATTAATTTTAAAGTTAAATATGTTTGCTTATTATGTAGTAGTAGCATTGCAGTACCAAAAAAATATAATGTCTAATATCACTTCCAGACAATTCATATGCATTATCCTCTAAAATCTGAAGATAGGATGAAAAAAATAATTCAGCTAAAATTGAACTTATCTGTCCAAAACAATCAGTATTCACTAGGCAAGTGGAAAATTTTTTTGCTGTCATTGCTTCATTGAAAATTTCTCACATGCTAGCAAAAAATAAAAGGCTAATCCAGAATGGTGAGTAGTTAAAAGAAACATTTCTGACTAGTGATAATTTTTTGAAAGATTTTTTTAATAAAATGAGATTATATTAGTAATACAAGACTTACAATTGTCAAATAACCTTGTTACAAGAAAAAATATAAGTAATTTCAAAAGACATTCAAACTTAGATTAAGAGTGACTTTGAAATATGTGAGTGGTTTTCATTACAATTTGACAAGCCAACAGACATAGTTACTAGTTATAATGAGAATGGTATTTAGTAATTTCATTATGAAAGATCTACTGAAAATATTACCAATAAAAGAAGTTTATTATAACATATGATAAATCAATAAATATGCCTTTACCCAAGCTGTCTGCTATAACCCACAGATAAGGCACCAACAATGGTTGGGGATATTAGTGGATGATACTTATCATTTAGACAGGCCAACCTGTTTCAAGAAAAATGAATTATTTCCAAACTTTATGTCCTACCTCTGTCATTATCCATCAAAAAGCTTTGTGTGATAGAGTGTTGACCTTCATACATATGATAGAAGTAGTTACAAAAATAATCAACTTTATTCAAGCAACTTCTTTGCCGCACTGACTTTTGAAGATGCTATTAAATGTGGATGATGAAAATAAAGAACTTGATTGTATCCTGAATACTGTAGTACATTGGCTCAATAAAGGTAAAGTTATTACAAGATTTCTGTTTGATAGATAAAATTTAAAAAAAATTTGATTGCAAAAAATAAATTAAAAAAATGATAAAATAACACACTTTTGTTGATTTGTTTATTTCAGCCTTCTTACTGACACAATAAAATAATTATTTTTTTTAAATCTGGAACTGCAAGGAAAAGATAAATATGGAGCAAAAGTGAAAGGGTTTGTAAATTCATTTAAATCAAAACTTTTGTGGACATGACATCCTCAGATGCTTTTTCCAAATATTAAGAAAATGATAATTGATATGGAATTTAACTTCTCATGCTTTGCTAAACCTCTTCAAGTGCTTAAGAAGAGATTTCAGTAGTTTACTGTTATCCAGTCCATAGTCATCTTTGTTATCAATCCTTTTATTTGTCACCTAAATATAACAGAAATAGCTGCACACATTGCAGAAGTTATTCAAGTAGGGCAGAAGAGCTGGAGCTAAAAATTTTGAATCTTCAGAATGATGCGCTAAAATTCTATATATCAGATGAGAACTTTTGGAATCTAGTTGGCAGAGAAAAGTTTCCATTCTTAAAAAGAGCAACATACAAAATAAAATCATTTTTCGGTTTCACATACCTGTGTGAAATCTTATTTTCAATCATGAATATTATGAGCACCGTAATGATTGGGTTACGAACAGTAATATCATCATCCTGACCTAATTATGAAGCCTTAGCCAATGAAATGCAATACCAAAGATTGCACTAACAATTAATGTTCAGAATCGCATTATTTTTGTTAATATATTTTTTTATTATCATTAGTATAAAATATTCTTAGTTAAACTTGTAATTGAAATAAATTTAAAAATATTTTTTCAGAAATAAAATTTTCTTTTTATTTTATTTTAATAGTACCTATGCATAGGGAAACCTTGAAAATCACCAGTTATTTTGTTAAATTTATAATATAAAAAGCTATTGTGCTTTATTAAATCGCAAAAAAAAAAAAAAAATGTCTTAGTTCGAAAAAAAAAATCTTAAGTCTAACCAAAAATTGTAATACAATGGCACCTGAAAACTTTTTCAGAACCTAATTATCGACGTGTAATTTAGAAAAGTAAAAAGTAACTTTATCACTATTATGAGAAAAAAAAGAAATATTTTTTTTTTAATTCCTCTTGCTTGTATATTATTAACAATGTTCTAAATTTTTATCATAGAAAAAAAAACAATGTTCTATGTAAATACTATAAAATTGCTTGGAAAAAGATTATGCCACCGATTTATCTGTATTTTAGAAGATGCCCCAGAATATTGGGAATATGTGGTTTAATATATAGCTATGTATAGTCGTATATACAAATATAACATAATAGAATAGGATTTTTCAAAATATTTATTATTTGCTTTAAGAAATATTTTTTAAAAAAAATGAATTTCTATTTAAACTAAATACGATTTTTTATTTTAAATTAAATTAATATATAAATATTTAAATGACATCTAGTGTAGATGTAATATATAGATTAACTTAAGAAGTCAGTATTTAGTCTTATACATGTCATCAAGTAAAGCATTATTTTAATAGCCTTTCTCTAATGCCTTCAACATATGATCACGTGTATTAATGTGATCAGACTTTTAATCTTAATTCGAATGTTTGTAGTTTTTTTTTCTTTTACTGTATGACTAATGGCAATAAAAGCTTTTTAATAAGATAGTAATTTTAAGACAATTCTAAAATATTATTATTTTATATATGATTATATATGTATATCCTACTGTAGAATTAAGACTTCTCCATCCGCTCCTTATAAATGAGAAGTACGAATGATTTGAGAGTCTCATTTGATCTTCAAACTAAGAACATTTAGAAAATAAAATATATTAGATTATTAAGTTAGATTACTATAGTTGAATACATGAAAGAACAAACTATATGGCTGGCTGAAATCTGAAAAAATATCATGTTAGGCAGCACAAAGTCCAGTGCAGTCATAAAAATAAAAAATGTAAATCTTTAATTATCCTTATTCTGAATTCTATAACATTTTATACAAAAAAGATTATTTCATAAAATATAATTCCTTATTTATAGATAAACGTAAAGTATGTAGAAAAAGTTAAAAATCGTAAGAATTATAGATCATACATTTAAATAGCAAAGATAGTAAATTAGTTTTTAAAAAATCAAATAAAAATATTTAAAACAGTAGTTTAAAAAAAATAGTGATATATATTATAATACCCCCCCCCTCGCATAGAAAGCATGTATTCAATTCTTAAAAATTATTTGAAGTTCTTTTAAATTTAAAATATTATTTTAAATATGCATGTATGTGTAGGCATGGTGAGATAGATATACAAGCATCTTGTGTGGATAAATAAAACGTGTAACATTTATTAAACTGAATTTTAATAAATAAATTAAATCCATGTAAGTTGGCTTACAATAAAAATAAAAAAAGAGATTGAAATAATTATATTTCAATTTTTGTTTGAAAGAAGAAAATTAATTTGATCAGATTTACTGATAGCAAATAAATCTACACACAATAATCATAAAATAAGAAGTCTTCAATTTATTACTGTCTTTTAATTATTGATAGATTGTGTACTTGAAATTTTAAAAAAGAAAAAATTTAAAAAATTTTGATAACAGAGAAAATAGGAAAGAGGACACACTTTTGGAGGGATTATTATTCATTCATTTGTTGTTTTAATTTGATCCGGACTGAAGAGTTTGGCTGTCTAAACTTTTTAACTTCTGTGAACTTTTAACGTGGCTCAAAAAAAATTCCTCATTGGTGATACGGCCCAAGTGCTGGGCATTAAAGTGTATAACTCACCATAAACTATGTAGATATCTTCTGGAGCTTCCTAAACTCGAACGTCAATGTCTAACCCAGAATTAATTTTAAATGCCTATGGAAAATGTGTCCCTCTATTACCTTACTTTAACTTGAAAAATTGAACATTTAAAAGGAAACAATTTGACAGAGAAAACATAACAATTTTTATATCATTCTGATCAGTAATAAAAAATATTAAAAAAAAATAAAAGGCCATGGTAAGGCTATTCTTTTTAAACCTTTTAAAAAAACAATATATTGAAAAGTCAGTACCATCTGATTTCTTTGTTAACATTCATTTTATATGTATTAGTTGCTTAATCATTGTTATACATGTATTTTTTATATGCTTTGCTGTATGAATGCATTTTAAAATAATTAGTTTAATGTTGTGTGTGTATATATAAATGAATTAATTTTAATTGTGAAATAAATTATTAGTTTTAATTCAAGTGGTCAGTTGTTGTTTTTTTATTTTGCAACTTTCATTTCCAAATGGTCATTTTCGCACTTATCAATTAAGAGAAAAAATATGTTTTAATTAATTAAAGAGATTGTTTTAAGTAAAGAAACTGTTTAACCATTGGGCAAAAACGCTGAAATGTTTTGTAAATTGAGAGATTCTGTTTTCTGAAATTGATTCATTTAGTATGGTGACCTGATAAAAGAATAAAATGTATTTTTTTTTTATTTAAATTAAATTATTGCTGAATAAAAAGAAAACTATTTCAAAATATTAGTTCTGATTTTGGGAAGGTGATTGGGAAACAGAAATCTGTTTTAAGTTCAATCATCTCCATTATTATCTACTTTAGATGTCTATGAATTTTTCACTTGTTTACTCGTATTTAAAGGTGGTCCCTCAAGGTTACCAGTACAATAAAATGACTTCCCTAAAGTTTGGCTGAATTAATTCATTTTTACCTGAGTTACGAGTACAATATATATATATACTACTTAAGATGGCGGAATATGCCGAAGCTGGCTATAGCAAAGGATATTAATCTTCAATTTTAAATAGGCATTTTTTAAAATTGTATAGTTTTATTCTAGTGTATTTTTTATTATACTTATATTATTTGATATTATATATTTATGTGTGTGTGTGTGCATAAGAAATACACATACAATTGATTTTCAAACTGCTACAGTGAAAAAAATTTAAAAAAATTTTAGAAACAAAAAAAAAATACTTCTAACTTTGCTAATTAAGCTGTGCATTAAAGAAAATGGGAGAATATATTTATTGAATTGTCCTCACAGTTTATCTTTATTATATATACTCCTGGACTGGCAATGTCTCGCTATTTTGACTATTGTTATTTTTTAATGCCACTGTTCACTATGACCATGTTGAAAAGAGAATTTATTGCTATATAAAATGGCATTGAAAGCAACTTCATAATTTTTGGAGGAGGAATTTTTATACCACATGGAAAAAAGGAACAAAAGACATATTCTTCCCATGATTCCACCTCCAAAAAGTTTTGGTCAACATATACCAATTTCCTTATAGTTATAGTTTGGCTTTCATTAAAGCTAAAATTTATATGCAGATAAGCACCAGTAAAAGATTTTTTGTAAGATTTATATTTTTTTATCTATTGGAAATTTCCCTGAAAAGCAACACTGAAAACAAATGAATCTTCCTACTTATCAAATCCAATACTAATAATAGTACTTCTGCCATTCTCGTGTTAAAACATGGCAAGAAATATCTATTAAAATCAGAAATAATTTCTGGATGTTTATAAATAAACCCTTGGGAAAATGATTAATTCAGTATTTTGTTTTCCAATTTTAAAAGAAATTTTCTTTTTTGACAACCAATTAGACATGACCTGATCAATCTGAAATTACTAAATTCCAATCTAATAATCTGTAATCATAATATAATCATCAATTGAAATAAGACTGAAACAAACAACTAATTATATTTAAAATTATTTAATTATCAACCCAGCTTTCATTTCTTATTGAGACATTTTTCAAGACATAATGTTTTGTGATGCACTGTGACTTCTACTTATACATAGTCAGGAATCTCTCAGCAATTATACCCAGAGAAACTTGTTAGCCACTTTACTTTACCTTTTCATTCCTCACTCTACATTTTTCCTTATCCTGCTTCATCCCATTTCCACAACATAATCTTTGTCAACTCTGTGGCTTTTATATCTAAATCACCTTTATCTTTTTTTAAATCTAGTATAAAAATCAACAACCCACTTTCTGTATAATTGTTTTTTTTATATTTAGTCTTTCACAACTTTATTATTTATATCCTTTCTACTTTCAGGCATTTACATTCAATTAACATATCCTAATATTTTCTATACCTTCCTTACAAAACTTTCAGACTAAATCACCCATGATTTTCCATTTACATGTATAATCCCCTGCTGCTAAAGATTCCATTCAAGCATTAAACAGTGGACTACTTTCCTTGCTATTATCATAAATTAACTTGCACCAAATATTCTGTTTCCTTCTATAAATATTTTAACTTTTTTTACTCTCCATACTAATTCTCCATCTCTCCAATTCCCTATTCTTTATTAATACATCTATTCTTCTATCCCATTCCTTAACACATACCTTATTTTTAATTCATACTTTTTCTAAAATGCATTGAAATGTATTTCTTAAAAAAGTTCTAAATTGAAGGCATTATTTTTTTTATTAAACAAGTTATTAAAAACATCTTAACATTTTTTTTCATGTGTCATAGCATCGGCTGGGAAGTGAACCCGCTAACCCGGGACACCTGCTTGTAAGGCAGCTCTTGACCATCAATGCTTGGCAACATCTTAACATTTTAACTATAAAATTCTAGCAATATTAGGAATAATATATTAGAGAAATAATGAAATCAAGGTAAATAAACAGAAAAACTAATTTGATATTAGTTTAAATGATGAATTTATGCAGCATAAAAATATTACTTTAAGATTTTATCTTCAGTACATATATATATATAAACCAGTCAACACTTACTTTAAGATTTTATCTTCAGTACATATATATATATAAACCAGTCAACACTTAGACAATCCCAATATCAATAACAATCAACAATTTCCAAACTGTTGTCAAGGCAACCTTCTTTTAACAATAAAATACATTTTAATATATATCTTTTTAAAATACTGTATATATTTTTTATATATTTTAAATATATTTTAACAATATAAATTGTACCCTCACCAATTGATCAAGTAAAATACAAAATAATGCTCTGGCTTAACTCTGATCTTAATATAGTGATTATACAGAAAGTGAGTTATTGGTTTTTTTTGTTGGGTTTGGGAAAAGATAAAGGGGGGGGGGTAAATATAAAGGCCATGGAGTTAACAAAGATTATGTTGTGAAATGGGATAAAGAAGAATATGGGAAAACTTAGAATGGGGAAAGGGAAGTTAAAGTGGCTAACAGGTTTCTCTGGGCACAGTTTCTGAGAGATTCTTGACTCTGTATAAGGAAAAGTCACAGTGCATCACATCACATCACTTTCTTGTCAACTAATACTAATTCTTTTTTAAGATATCTTCATGCATGCTTTCAAAATTTAGTCTTCCCACAATTCATTAATTTTAATGTTTGTGGCCTGTATATTTATTAAACAAAATTGTAATGGAAATGATAACATTTCAACATCAGTTTTTTATTATTATTATCATAATACGTTATGTACACATGTTTTTAATTTTGATTATAATAATATGAAAATATTACAATTTGAAAGAAGCACTAACAAAAAGAAAATAAAGGAAGCTATATTAATATATAAATGCAAGCATGACTTAATAAATAGACAGGCGGCAAACATTAAAATTAATGAATTGTGGAAAGGCTAGACTTTGAAAGCTGTTTGAACATACCTTAAAAAAGAATTAGTATTAGTTGACAAAGACTAGACTAAAGCGCTTCTGGGTGGATAAAAGTTTTTAAAGTTGTACTTTATATATATTTATGTTACTGTATTTATTAATATTTAATTACAAGATTACATACTTAAATTTAATATATGCTTAAAATAGATAATTTTAGATATAGAATCCCCATGGAAATTCTTTATGAATAAAATTTAGTAAGACCAAATCAAAGATAATATTGATAAATTGATTTTACAATTTCACTGATTATTATAATTATGTCTTTCATTTGGTAGACTTTTCTTTGATAAAGTTATTAAAATTTTTACTTCTATATATTATGATTTTATAACGGGTTCGCTTCCCGGCTGATGCTATGACACATGAGAAAAATAAATAAATAGATGTTCTTATGTGCACGCATAGTTATAAATGATTCTATACTGAATATATTTGGAAATCAAATAAATGGAATATAAGTAATACAAAATTCATCTAAACTTTGAATTGTGCATGATTCAAACTTTTATGTAATGAATTTTTCTATTATTATTTGAGAAATAAAAAAACCTTTTATAAATTATAGATGCGTTTTTATTAAAAATAGTAATCCTATACTTTAAAATAAATAAAAACGGGAAATAAATAATAATAAAAATTGTTTGAAAATATTGATAAAATTGAGAAGCGGATTAGATTTCTTTCAGTATAAAATTTTTGTTTACAATAAAAGCAGCTACAAACATTAAAATGCAATCCTATACGGTATATTTATAGCAAAAGCCATATAAAGGAATGAAAAGGATAAAGGTAAGCCAAGGGTTCAGAGCCTGAAGGAATATGGCATTTCCTCTAAGAATATTAAAGAGCTTATTATATCATAATTGTATTTTTGTTTTTAAAATGAATCGATAGATCGGCTTACAAATTAATCCACGATTCTTATTTACAAGTTAATAATAATTGTAATCTTATTTACCAATCAATACTGGGTATGGTTTAGTTGTCTGAATAAAACTGCAAACTAAAAAAAATGTTTAAAAATAAACCTAGCCCAAACAAAACATCACGTCATGAAAATAAAATAATAAAAAACATATTTATTATATAAAAACATTTTAATGTTTCTAAATAGTAAGTTTATTATTTATATTTATATAGATTAGTGTAAGAAAAATACTAAGACAGAGTTTAAATTTAAACTCTGACTTAGTAAGCTTTCTATTAACTGAAAGAAGATTCTTTGATTCTCTTTTCATGCCTTAAATGAATTGATCAGGGTAAATTTCTAATGATTATTCATATAGTAAACGAAAGCAGATGGATTGCTAACCAACATGCATTAACCAATGTGATAAGTTTAATGACTTTGATGGCCGCCAAAGACAGAGTATGCTGAAAATCTCTTGATTCTAAACTCAGCTTGCTATTTGATGATGACATTTATTTAGCTTTCTAAAATTGCAGATCATTTTGAAGTGAAGAAATATCGTATGAATTGGAAGATCTGTCTAATATAAAATGGGACATTGTTAGTCTGTGTGAAGTTGGCAGAAAGGTGAAGAGAAAATTGATTTAACAAGTGGGCATGTATTTTAATAAAAAAAGTGGTGTAGAAATTATTTTAAATAATTAGTGAATAAATAACATTGTGAAGTTTGATTGCATTTCAGATAAAATGGCAAGATGAGTAATATTCAAATTAATGGAAGATAGCAAATGCAGATAATTTCGATTATTACCATAACAATTTCTGATAATGATGAAGTAGAGAAATTTTTATATGGATATGCAAAATGCTTTTGATCAGTCCAAATAACATTTTAGAATTGTCATGGAAGGTTTTAACGTTAGAATTGGAAAACAATAGAAAGATAAGTGTTGATGGTAAAAGTGCTTATGATAATAAAAATGAGAGAGGATACAAACTTACAAGTTCCTGAAAATGCAAAACTATATTATGAATTATTTCTATAAGAAAAATGTTAAAGAGAAATTGATATGGAAACATGAAATGAAGTTAAGCAGAAATAGATTGTATTTTGATCACCATAAAATATGTATTTCAAGATTATAATGTTCTTAATAGATTCAACACATTTTATGCTTTAACGAAAAAGAAAATGGTGAAAACTGTTGGTAAAGTTAGCCTTAGTAGTGGATATTTCTAACTATTAATGAATTTAAATTAGAACTTACAAATCATTTAAAAATATTAATGAAATTTAAACATGGTTTACACTTGACCCAAATCAATAAAAAGTTGTTATTCTATTGAGAACTACAAGACAGATAGCCAGTACAAAAAAGCTATAGAAAACAATAAAAATCTCAAACTTGTAGAACAACATATTGGAAGAAAAGTTGCTTCAGCAATAAAAAGAAAAGATGGAGCTATTATTATAAAGGATAATACATCATAAATGTTATTAAAACAGGCAAAACTCTCCATATGTATTGCCATTCAGTGCAAGCCAGAGTAATCAATGGATGTCAGAAGGCTTGTGTATAAAATTACCATCTAGTGCCTACTCATCCAGTATCCCCAGACTAGTTTCTGGCTTGTAGCCTTCATCAGTGAGGAGCCTTGGATCTGAGAGCACTGCACCTAGATTTTAGGATTTAATACAACCTTCCAGCAGCTGCTTTTTATCTCTACTTAACTGCAAAACTATGAGACTTAAATTGAAAACACCATAATATTTTCAATCCAATCTCACAAGCATATATAATCAGATATGTCTGAACTCAGTTCAGTACCTATACATTTTGGTGACTTTGGGTTTTTAAGAACCATAGCCACCACTATTCTATTAGGTAGGATTAGGCTCTTCACTGACGAAGGCCACAAGCCAGAAACTAGTCTGGAGATATTGGATGAGTAGGTGCTAGATGGGGATTTTATGCACAAGCCTTCTGGCATCCCTTGATTACTCTGTCTTGCACTGAGTGGCAATACATATGAAGAGTTTTGCCTGTTTTAATAACAGTTAAGAGCAAGCATAATAAATAGGGATCATGTGATGTTTATTAGTTTTAAACCAATCCTGCCTAATAGAATAGTGGTGGCTATGATTATTAAAGAACCAAAGGGTAAGCTTGGATTGAAAATATTATGGTGCTTTCAATTTAAGTCTCATAGTTTTGTAGTTAAGTAGAGATAAAAGTAGGCTGCTGGAGAGTTGCATTAGATCCTAAGATCTAGATGCATTGCTCTCAGATCCGAGGCTCCTCACTGATGAAGGCCACAAGCAAGAAACTAGTCTGGAAATATTGGATGAGTAGGCACTAGATGAGAATATTATGCACAAGCCTTCTGGCATTCATTGATTTCTCTGGCTTGCACTGAATGGCAATACATATGGAAAGTTTTGCCTGTTTTAATAACAGTTAAGAGCAAGCATAAGAAATAGTGATCATGTGATGTTTATTGACATTATAAATGTGATTAAGAAGTTTATAAAGAATTTCATAGTATTAAAGGACAAAAAAATTAAAGACGTGAAGTATGCTATTAAATCTATGAAAAAGAGAAAAGATCCAATAAATAATGAAATTCAGAAATATTACCAAATTCACCACTTCCTTTACTTTGCTGTAATATCTTATATAAATATAGTTTATCTATTACTTTAAACACTTTTTAGCAAAAACCTTTTACTGGATTATATTCATGTGCAATCTTACGTTATCCAAATTTAAATGTACGATTGTGCATGAATATAGGTCAGGTTTTTGCTAAAAAGTGTTTAAAGTAGTGGATAAATTGTAAATAATAGAATTATTATTGATATTTGTAAAAGAAACGTGATGAAATAGAAAAAATGTTGGCAAATCTATAATGTGTAAATAATAAAGATTACATGATTGGAAGAATGGAGTAGTATTGATTTTTAAGGGGGTTATAAAAATATATTAGAAATTCCAGAGCTCTTAGTCTTGTATCAGTTCTACACAAAATCATTACCAATATAATTACAATTTTTGTAAAAAAAAACTTTGAATTATAACCAACCTAGAGAACAATCTGAATTTTAAAATGATTTTAGCTTAATAAATATTGAGAGAAGTTAAGAAATGATGAATGAATGTGTGCTGCCATTATATTTTGGATGTATAGTCATGACGATTAAAACTTTGGATTGTCAAAAGTCAAATTTTTACATCGGTTTAAAAGAAGTATTTTATAAATTAAAATGATAAAATAAGAGTCTAAAAATAAATGGAGCTTATTTAAGTCACCTAGATTTTGCATATATGATTGATTTTGGCAAATAATTATTCAGACCTTAGAAAATGTTGGAAGAGTCATCAGATAAAAAATTAAAACAGAATTAAAGATAAATGTTAAAGAAAACTACGGTAATGATCAATGGATTTTTCGGAAGAAAACAGTAAACTTTGACGGTCATGAATTAGAAGAAGTTAACAACACCAAAGATCTTGGTCAGATTATTAATATAGATGGAAGCATAATGAATAAAATTAATTAGAGAATTTAACTTGGATAATATGCTTCTGATATATATATATATATATATAAATATATATGTATATATATATATATTAGTATTAAAAGTTTATATGCTTATGTGCTCTTATTTATTGATTTGGCTCTTCAATACTTAAAAGAAGAACAATATGGAGACTTCAGACCATTCAATAAAGTATGAAAAGATTGTGTTCGGAGTAACAAGAAAAGATTGACAATTAAATACATAGTTGGGAGAATAATGTCATTAATATCACTAAAAGAATTAAGAGACTGAAATAGAACTGGGTTTGTCATATAACCAGAAGAATTCAGAACAGTTGGAATTTTAATTGCCAGAACAGTTGGAATTTTAATTGCATTACAAGATTTATGCTAAAGACCCAGATATAGGCCAAATATGAGATGGATGTGTGATATGCAGAGAAGAGGCTATGAATTGAAGAAATTGATTAAATTTGGAGAGACCTTCATTCTACAGTGGACTAATTATGGCAAAAAATGCTGATAATAATGACATATATATATAATTAATATAATGCTAATAATATGTGATTATGAAATATTAAACTTTTCTTGCACTGTTATATTAATGCATTGCTCTTTGTTGGAAGATTTTGTATTTTTAATTACTTGCCATATTGAATGAAGTTTTACTAACATACTGAGAATAGAAATTCACTCTAATTAATATCTATTGTTAGATTCACTATCTTTATAAGAATTAGAAAAACAAATGTAAATTGGATTCCTTTTACATTTGCAAGGCAATTCTTTCAACAGAAAGTAATATATTGATATAAAAATTATGAAGTGAGTTTATTATTTCTATGATTACATATTATTAGAAGCACTGTATTATCTAATACTTCCACTTTTAAAATATTTAGTCACTCATTAATAATTTAAATTTGCATATGTTTGTTTATTTGCATATCAAAGTGGTTTTTTTTCTTCTTTAAAGCCTAAAGCTGAGTGCACAACTGATATTAAAATGGGATACACAAGGCACAAACCCTAAAGTACAAATGGAATAGGATTCATTATAAATAAAAAATGGACAAATGACATTGTGGAGATTGATGGCATATCAGACAGAGTGGCACAATTAAATATTAAACTTAATAGTAATGCAGATAATTCATATTTATGCCCAGACAAATTCTTATAGTGATGAAAAAAGGTGCTTTTGATTAGATCAAACAACATTTTAAAATTTTCATGGGAGATTTTAATTCTAGAATTGATAAATAAGTGTATGATAAAAGTGTTGCAGATAAATTTGATTATGGTGATAGAAATGATAGAGAACATAGATTTGTGGAGCTTGCAGAAAAAAAAAACCTTTATAAAATTGTACATGAAAGCATTCAAGTGAAGATACAGCATTGGATTATATTTTGACTAACAGAAAATATGTGTTTCAAGATTGTAATGTTTCTAATAAATTCATCACAGGAAGTGATCATCGATTAATGAGATGTAAAATACATATTAATGCAAAACTAGAGAGAAAAATATTACTAAGAAAAACAATATTCACAATTGTTATTCCCAATGAATTTAAATTACAGCTTGCAAATCATTTTCAAATATTAACAAATTTGAATGTGATCCAGATTTGAACAAAATCAATTGGAAGATAAGTGATACACTTTTAAAAATTGCAACAAAGAGCTGTTACAAAAAAGCTGCAATTGATGATTGAAATTTCTACTGAGAGAGAATTCGTGAAAAAAAAAGAAGGAATATAAAAATGATGCATTAACAAGGATTGAGTATCTTGAATTTTGTAAAATGGAGTAAAATAATGAGTTGATAATAATATAAGAAAATATATAAGAAAGTATAATTGTGAATTAACTAATAAGGAAAGCTACAGATGAGAATAAAAATCTCAAAAATATAAAACAACATATTGATAGGAAACATATCTGCAATATGAAAAAAAGATGAAACTATTACTAAAAAGAGAATTGACATCATGAAATATGTAAGAGAGTTCTATCAAAAATTATATAGCAATAAAGAACAAAGAAAAATATCTCCTACAAATACAATATCTTGTGAATTGCCCAGGATTTTAAATGAAGAAGTGGCATGTGCAATTAAATTTATGAAAAGGGAAAACTTGAGATTATGATGTAATTATAATGAATATCTTAAAACATGCACATGAAGAAATAGAATATTTTTTCAAAAGGTTATATACCAAATGTCTAAATAATAAAGATGTACCAGATGATTAGAAGAATGCAATATTAATGTTAATATTTTTAAAAAAAATGATAAAAAATATTACAACTTTTAGACCTATCAGCCTTCTATCAATTCTATACAAAATTTTTACTAAAATAATTACAATTCATCTACAGTGAACTTTGGATTTTAACCAACCAAATGAACAAGTTGGATTTAAAAATGGTTTTAGTACAATGGGATCATACCCACGTATTGAGAGAACTTATAGCGAAAAAAACAATGAATATGAATTGCCCCAAGCATTTTTTCAGTGTTTAAAGCATTCGATTATCAAGATATAAACCCAGGATATTGTGATATTGTGGAAAATATTGATAAAAATGCAACAGAAACAATTAGATTAGGATAGTAATACTAGAAAAATTAAGAGAGAGAAAATATATGCCAGGATGATTACATATCTTCAAAATTTTTGACAGCAGTTTTGCGAGAAGTATTTTGTGAATTAAAATGGAAAGTTATGGGAATAAAAGTAAATAGAGATTATTTAAGTCATCTAGATTTTGCAGAAGATGAAAACCTTATGATTTTATTGTCCAGGAGTTCACAAAAACTTCAAGCACCAGAGCTGTGAGCAACACAATCAATCCTGGGACATTTCAATCCCAAATCAGCCATGCTACCAACTATACAAATAATGATTTAGAGCTTCAGGAAATATTGCAAGAATTATCAGATGAAAATATGAAAGTAGGATTGAAGATTAAATGTTAAAAAGACTTAAATAAGGTTCTATGGATTTTCTCAAAAGATGAAAATAAAGGTTGTTAATGGAGAGTTAAAAAATGTTAACTACAAATATCTTAGTCAATTATTACTTCAGATGGAAACAATGGATTAAATTAATTATAAAATTAGACTTGATTTAAATGTTTTAGTAGAAATAATTTATTGTAATTCAACTATAATAATTTTCTTCTTTTCTGAGCTAATGCAATACATGATTGCTAATGAAAACATCCACAGAAAAAGTTGTTTTTTAAAATATTCAGTTTAATCTTGCCTAGTATGTTTTCAGTATAACAAGCATATCATATTCATGGATTATAGTGATAATTTAATATTAAATATGCCTATGTGCTTGAAAACGAAATTTTTAATAAATGTGTTTAACCAGTTCTTACTTATAGATATGGAAGAGCATTAACAGAACAGCAATACAGAAATTTCAGATCACTCAACAAACTATAAAGAGAGTCATATGAGGAGTAACAAAAAAGGGGTCAAAAACAAAATATATGGATGAAAGAACAAACAGTATTACTGACTTCATTGCAGAAATTGGACTAAACATATTGCTAGAAGAGGTAATAGATTGACAGTTGAAATCTTAAATTGAATTCCAAGAAATTGTAAAAGTCTAGAAAAAGACCATGTATAAGATGGATGGATGAAATAGGAAAGTGTGCTAGGTGGTGTGGAGAAGAGAGACTAGATATCAAAGAAGATGGGTTGAACTTGAAGAACCTTCATTCTGCAGTGGATCAATAATGTTTGAAAATGATGATAATGATCAAAATTGTCCCAAATTCACAACTCAATCAGACTATTCAAAAACTAACTCTAAAACACTACCAATGGTTTCTCTGCTTCAAGCAGACTTCTCAAGTGTAAAGAATTACAAAATAACAATATATTTAAACTAAATATTACCCACAATACCACTTACCTTTCATATGCTCTTAATATTAAAAGAACTTTTAAATAAGTTGTCAAGCATTGGTGGCCTAGTGGTTAGCATAGCTGCCTCCCAAGTAGCTGGCCTGGGTTTGCTTCCCAGTCAACGCATTTGACATATGGAAAAAAAAACTTTTAAATAAGTTAATTGCTTCATAACCAAATTTTTAATAATGAAGATTTTTTTAAGTAATCACTTTATTTCATTTCTCTCAAAAAAAAAAACTTAGCTTCATCAAAATTAATAGTGTGGCCTATATCTTTTCCATGGAAATATAAAGCAGAATTAAGATATTTATTTCTAACCCTACTTTTATGTACCTTTATTCTTTTATTTCAGCTCAAATTAATCTGACATATATATATATACCTTTTTACAAAAACAAGGAATAATATACACTACTCCAGAATAATATTTTTATCAAAAAAAATTTTTGTATTATTTAATAAATTCTTCAAAGTAATACCCCTTTTCCAAGTAGGTTGCTGCTTCCAGACAAATTATTATTTTTGTATATAATTTTATAAGAAATCATTTTAAATGGCAAAGAAATAAAATATTTTTCTTTATCCTTTACATCATTATATAGTAATATAGAACAAAAACCAATTACAACATTTACTGAATTGCCGCATATTTTATATAAAGAAGTGAGACATACAATTAAATTTATAAAGAATAAAAAAATTATAAAAAAAAATGATGGACTGATTATAGATATTTTAAAAGAAGCAAATAAAGAATTAGAAAAATTGTTGGCAAAGTTATATAACTAAATGTTTCAATGATAAAGATGTATCAGATAATTGAAAGAATGCTTTAGTAATATTGACTTTTAGTAAATGGTTATAAAAAGATATAAAAAATTACAGGCCTATATGTCTTCTATCAGTTTTATATAAAACTTTACCAAGATAATTATTACTCACCTATAGCAAATATTGAATTCTAACCAACCATAAGTACAAGCTGGATTTAAATGTGATTTTAGCATAGTAGATCATAATTAAGCATTATGAGAAGTTATAGAATGAATTAAGAATTATCATTATGCTTAAATTTATAGATTATGAAAATGCATTGATTCTATTAAGATTTTCGCGATGATTAAAGTTTTAGGTAATAAAGATATAGATCTGAAATATTGCACTCAGGAAAATATTTACCACATTGCAATAGTAATGATACATGTTTAATAAGGAAATTAACATTGAAAAGAGTGTATGGCAGGTTGATTGCATATCTCCCAAACTTTTCACAGTAACTTTACCAGAAGTATTTAGTGGATTAAAGTGAAAGTAGTAAAAGTACATAGAAATTATTTAAGTCAATTAAATGTTGAATAGAATTCTTATTGTTTTTAATATAATGCTTCAGAGTTTCAGAAAATGTTGCAAGTATTATCAGATAAAGATAAGAAAGTATGACAAATGATAAATGCCAAAAGACCAATTTTTTATTATTTTTTCATAATAAAATAAAGATTAATAATCATGAATTAAAAAAAGATAAACAAAGATTATTAATATATATCGAAAACCTAAAGGATAAAATTAATAATGAATAGAATTAATCTCAAATGAATAGCTTTTCATAAAAATCATTTATTATTAAAAGGAAATATGTTTACATATTTGGAGAAAAAAAAAGATTTTTAGTAGATGTGTTTTACCAGTTCTTACTTTGGGACTTGACACAAAACAGAAGAGTAATATAGAGATGTTGGATCATCCACTGAAGGATGACATTTGATATGGGAATAAACAGATATTATTGATATCTGAAATGAATTTGAATAGAACACATTATTAAAAACAATTGTTGGAACTTTAAAGTGAATTGCAAGATATTATAAAAGACCCAGTCAAAACATGTGAGATGGATGAAATAATGATGTTTGATGGCCTTATATACAGAAGAAAGACTATAGATGAGAAAAACTGGAATAAATTTGGAGAGACTTTCATTCTGAAGGACATTAGTAATGGCTGAAAATGATGAAAAGCCTCCTACTTTCTTCAGTGTCTTCATGTTTTAATCTGTTTATAAATGTCTATTCTATAAATACAATCTTTTACATTCTCAATACTATGTGTGAAATGATTTTTTTTAGTATTTGTTTTCATCACATACACAAATTATTTGCATATAATTTGTTAATTTTCTGGATTTCTTAATATAAATACTAAATTTAATAATAACTTTTGGTATCTGTTACTATTTAAATGTTAAATATAATATTATTTTATATGAAATTAACAATTGTAATGATACTAGTACTTGGAATTATTTTGTTTTATTTGTAAATTGAAAAGATTTTACATTCAAACTAATAAAAAAAACAAAATCTCAATTTTGAAATTAAGAATTTATTATAAGTCAGAAATCAGAACTTCAAAGAATAAATGTGAAATATATAGTGACATATGTATATATATTTTTAATTAGTGTTAAATTATATGTCAAGAAAGAAGTTTTAAAAATTGTGAGTTTTGTACCCTAATTCAAGCATTACTTGTAAAACTTATATACTTTTTTATTATTATTATTATTAGTTTTCTTAAAATATTTATTAATTTTTGTTTTGAAAGTGCTAAAATATCTGTAAAAGTATTTTGATACTTTGATGTTGTTTTCTTTTTCTTTCCTGTAACTAGTTACCAAACATATTGGATTGTTTCCAGCATTTTGCATTAATTTTATCATTCTTATTGCATTGCTAAACTCATATAATATTAATATCATTTATGTTCTTTATTACTTTTTATGATGCTTTTTTACAACTCACTGACAGTTTTGATTGCCCCATCAATCTTCTTCGGAACTATAATGAAACATAATACAAATACACGAATACAAATATACATGAACATATAATTTCATTTGTATTGTATTCATGTATTTGTATTATGTTTGTTATAATTCTTTTATAAAATTATAAGTTCATGTACATTTATATTCATGTATTTTCATTATGTTTATTATAGTTCTGAAGAAGATTGCTGGGGCAATCAAAACCATCAGTGGGTTGTAAAAAATCATCGTAAAAAATAACAAACAACATAGATGATATTAATATTATACATCTTGCATTAATTGTTAAATGTTTTTAGAAAAATTCAAATTTCTTTTAAACTTTTTAAATATTTTCAGCTCTCTTAGTAATAATTACAACTTTTTAAGTGTTATTTTTTTCTCCTTTCTTCTTCGGTTAAGCTGGCCTTACTATTGACAATACTAATATGAAATCAAATCCTATGAGAGATAGGCAGAATACAGACTGAATGTGTAATATTAACTACAAGTATATTCTTTATACTGAACTTAATGTAATTAGAAAGGATTTGAACTCAGTCTTTCAAACTCCCTACAACTATCCACTCCATCTTATACAATAGATACACATCATTACATACATATGAAAAAGATAAAAAATCTCCAATATACATATTTCATGCTGAATCAGCACTTTTCAATTGATCCAGATCATCATCTCCCATATATATATATATATAATCAGTGCTCAGTTTATATTAATATGTCTATCCCTCTTCTATGTATTTAAATTGACATATTAAGATCCTGTATGTAAGGGATCAGAGTGACTTAAAGTCAACATGGGTCTGAGAATAAAATTGGCATCAAAAGAGTTTTGAGTGTTCAATCATCAGATTTTCAATGATGTGGATAGTTGAAGAGTTGGAGGGTGAAGAAAATTGAAACCTGTCCATTAAAGTTTGAAGATTTGCTATCTTAATAAAGTCTGAGCACTTATTGTATAAATGTGTGTGTTTGTGTATGGGATATAATGATCTGGACCAAGTGATAAGTGCTGTTTCAGCATGAAATATGTATACTGGAGATCTTTTTTATATATGTGATCATGTGTATTGGTTATATAAGATGGAGTGCATAGCTATAAGGAGCTTAAAAATTTGAGTTAAAATCCCTTTATATATATATAATACAATTAGACAATGTATTGTCTTCTCAATCAGTACATCTACTTCAAGTTAAGTAAATAATAGAGATTTTTGTTAATTCAGTTAATATGCTTGGTGTACTATATAAGTATTTTTGAAGATGGTGCTGGTTCTTCTTCTGCTGTAAAATACTCTCCTGCATAATCTTTAACATTATTTTTCCAGTACTCATTTGATGCTAAAAAATAAAATTAGCATAATATTGATGTTTTAATTTAAGAAAAAAACAATAAGAAGTCAGTACTTTCCAAAAGATAGCCAAGACAAAGTAATTTAGTTGATCCTCCATTTGTTCAATAAATTTAGTTTTTTGTAATGCAATTTTGAGATTATTTTCAAGTTTATTTTGAGAAGATTTTTGGAATATCAAAAAAAATCGATTTTTATGTAGTTTATTAAAGTTTAAAATTGTTTTAACACATTAATTGTATAATAATTACCAAAAAATGAAAGTATGATTATGCTCTTATTTTATATGTATATGTTTTATTTTTAAAAATAGAAGTTAACAAATTTTAGCATAATGATGACAAAAGAAATCCATGTTTATATGATGATAGTGTCATATGAAATCCATTCTAGTAATTTTCATCCCTCAAATAAACTTCAAATTTTATAGACAACTCTCTTATCTTATAGTGAATAATATTGCTTACTTTGTTGTTAAAAAAAATCAAATGGCTTTATTGTTCAAAAGTTCCTAAGAAGTTCAAAACCTAGAAGTTACAGATGGTATTACAAAACTCCTAAATAAAAGTTCATGTTTTTTATTTACTTTTAATGTACTTTATTACTTTCTATATGTCATCATTTTGTTTTCAATAACAATGAATAATAGTCCTGCAGTGCATAATTTTTATTAGCTTGAATTTTACCATTTTATGTCATCAAGATGCTTTGATGAAATCAGAAAATGGGAAACATTTTAAAAAATTATGGAATTTTTTTAACGTTACTATAGTGAATAGCTGTTTATCTATTGAAGTAGCAGATATGAATTGATGATGATCATTATAAAAATCATTTTATTAAAAAAAAATGTATGCAGGAGTGAAGCTATATATAGCGATAAGGCTAGATAAATTTAAATAAAAAACAAGATGAAGCAAACACATAAAAGCCTCAATTTGAAAAATAAAAAATAACTGAGATATGATTCACGCTAATATTTATAGAGATAAGTATAAATATGAAATTTATCAATTGAAATTTATCATTTTTTGATGTTTTTTGAATAGTTTTCAAGCTGTGATTTACTGAAAAAAATGAGGATATATGGAAATTCTGTATATATAGTGTGTGTATATAATTTTAACATTAAATTAAAAATAAACTTATAATAAATAAACAATATTATAATGTATCTTAAAAAATATTACTTTTAATTATATTAATTAAGTCTACAGATTTATTTAATTATTATAACATCTTACAAATAAAAGTAATAACTTGAATTTTTGTTTTGGTCTTCGTCGTTTTTACATGGTTAAATTATTTGCAATATTTTCTTTGCCTTTCTTATAAATTTAAAAGCTGAAGTATTTAAAATTGTGTTAAGTAAAAACTATAATATATATCAATTACTTATAACCTTTTTTAAAAAATCTGTTAGAATGTCAAAAATTGTTTTAGCTTTAACAAATACTTATATATATATATACGATCGCAGTTAGTTTTTATATTATTTTTTTAAAACAATTCTAAAGATCCCATGATACATATTTAAACTTTATTAAAATAATCAATAAATTATCAAAACATTAAAAAATTAAAGACAAAACAATATATTTATTTTTAGGTCTAAATATCGTTTATAAATTTATATTAAAATCAAAATGACAATTATTTTAAATATAATATATATATATATTGTATAATGTGATTTTTTCCCAATGTATTAGTGTTTATACTGAGTGTGTATAAATTATTAAATAAAATGCTAACATAAGATCATAATCTTATCAAAAACTTGTTTGTGACATCTTTAGAAAGAATGATAAAATAGAAAACATTAATTAGATTGCATTTTTCTTAATACGAGATAATTTTCTTTTGAATTTCGAGTTTTAAGATTTCAGTCAATGCATTTTTTAATCCTATCTAAATGTAGATTTTCTTTGTTTATGATTTCTTCATAACAACATTTCAAAAATTAATTTATATAACAATAAAAACTATTGAACTGTATAATAATTGTGGCAATAAAAAAATTATTGGTAAAATTGCATATGTTTAGAACTTATAATTTTTTATAATATTAAATTCATGTGCGTAAACGGCCTCAGATCTATGGCTGCGCAGAACTCGTGTTAAAAACTATTATATTGAAAATATTCAGCAATATAGATATTCCAGACAACTTATCTTTCACTAACATGTATTTTAAGGACAACCTGCTATCATTAGAGGTTTGGAACACCTGCTGATATAAAGTTAACCTTGAAATATATTTTAGTAAAATAGAATATGGTGTCTTATATTTTTATGGTGATAGATAATTGCAATATAATAGATTTTAATATTAGGAAATTATAGACCTAAGATCTGTTTAATAACATACATTTCTTCAACCCATAGTCAATTACATATGTATATATGCGATGATAAAAATAACACTTTTTTGTGAAGCAGCATTTTATATACCTGTTTTATCAATAAATTTAAAAATATCATCAACATAGTTTTTTTTTTTCAAAATAATTCATAAAATTAAGAAGTGGTGTATTGAATTATATATATACCTATTTTATATATTATTCTGCATATATATATAATTATTTATTGTATATTCAATTAGATAATAATTAGGCAAATTCTGCAACCATTTTGACTGTAGAACAATTTTAAGTAAAAATGCAATCAAATAATAATAAAATGTTTTGTCAAAGAATGATTTACAATGTATATACATTTAAACTTGGTGAAATTATAAAAACAAATTACCATAAATCTTTTAATATATGGGGTATATGAGCACAGACTTTCACACAACCCACCACTCTCCACACTATCTCATAACACTGCTACACTTGAACACATATATGTTGAAAAAATAAATAATCACCAATATACGTATTTCATGCTTTGTGTTCAAGTGTAGCAGTGTTATGAGATAGTGTGGAGAGTGGTGGTTCGTGTGGAAGTATGTGCTCATATACCCTATATATTACATATATAAACACAGGTATATAATAAGCCTGTGTGTTTCAGTTATTACATAAATCTTTTAGTAAAAAAGTAATTATATGTAAATTTTGCCTTAAAGTGTATATGAAAAAAATATAACAGTTTCATATATATGAATATAAGAAGAAAGATGCAAAGAAAATTAAAAAAGAAGATATAAGAATAACAAAAACTTTCTGGAAGGATAATTGAAGTATATGAAATAGTATTGCAATTCAGCTCCGCTTTATTATTACAATTTAGTATAAACACATAAATTTTATTAAATTCAAAGTATTTGAGATTTTTTATTATTTTATATTTTAATTTAAAATAATATATGAATACATTCTGCTATTTTTAATTACTGAATAGTAATAATTTGAAATAAAAAGTATCCAAAATGTGTACAATTTACTTCAAATAAAACATTGAAAATATTTTTAAAAAATTATTTACATATTTTATTTTTATTTTACAAAAAAATATAATATAAATATGTTTTAAAAAATACAATTTTAACAAATACACTAATGAATTAATCTAAATGGTCATTAATAAACTTATTTTTAAAAAATCCTTGTTTAAAGAGATAACTGATCACAAGAATTCCTTCATTTAGGGAAAGAGTGAATAAGATTATTATATGTTAAATCCCCTATACGTTATGCCTTTTGTTTTTGTACTTTCTCATGAATATCTGGAACTCTGTAAATAATAAAAACATTATGTAATATATATATATATATTATAGACAACTACATTTGAATTAATAAATGATGAATTTATTTGCATCAAATCGATTTATATTAACGTAGTATACACTTATTGTTCAAATTAAATTTTAAAAATTATTAAAATTTTTAATGTTTAACTGATGACTTTCAACTCAACTTCCCGGATTCTTGGTGCAAAATTCAAAAACTTAGCATCCTTTAACCTTAATAATAAAGGATTCATAAAAATTATGACAAATCAAGGACACAGTTTATAAAATTTACCATCAACAATCAGATGACAATGATCACACCAAATGTCTATAGAGTTAAAAGAAATCAGATGACATATCTTCAATATAGCTGTTTTCTTAATCTTGTTTATAAAAATCTTTAAATAAAATAAAAGATATTATATCCACTGAATTATATAAAAAACTTGCATTTTTCTTTAGTAGATCAAATTCATTATATATATATATATATATATATATTAAACATTATATATATATATATATATATATATTAAACAAAACACTAGAATTAATTCTATACTTTTATAAATAGATGCTATAAACTACTAATGGCATAACATCCATCCTGATGCAGAATTTTACAGTTAGAATATAATACTTAGGATGATAGTTATGCCATAAGCTTTATTCATTTATTTATATTGGCATTTTGAAAATTCTATAGTTAATTTCAGTATTTCTTTATTGTATAATTGTATATGATATTTATATATAAGTAAATCTATTTCATGAAACAATAATGTTCCAATATAATATACTAAAATAGATTACAAGCCAAATTCTAATGAATTTCTTTTTTAAATAGATATGTAAATACCACTACCTTTTTGTTATATCAGTGCCAATATATTTTGTCAGATAAAAAGGAGTCTCTTTTTATCTGACAAAATACATTGGCAATAATATAAAAAGATAGGTGCATTTACAAATATACATAAAAAAATAATTCATTAGAATCTGGTTTGTAATATAATCTAGTAATGTATTTGAACACATTTGTTTTATGTAACAAATTCACATTTTTAACCTTACATTTGATCAGCCATATCATCATTTACATGTTGATTAAAATCATTAATAATATATAAGTAAATATCAAAACTTTAATGAGATTTTCTGTGTGCATTTTTTAATGAGAGTTCAGTCATGAAATAAGTAGGCAAAAAATAATTCAAAACTGAACTGGAAACTAAAATCATCTCTAAACCAAATGTGATACCCTTTAAGTACTTTCAGATTATAGGGGTCAGTCAAGTAAAATATTGGTCAAATAAAATATTGCTACTAGATGACATAATTTTAATTTCTAGTTTAATTTTTAACTTGTTTTACTTAGTTATATATGGATGAGTTCATTAAACTTTCAAAATTTTTATATGTAAAATCATTATAAAAATATAAATCATCAATAAAAATAATTAACAAATAAATAAAATTATATAGCTATGAAAATGGTATATACATTTAACATATTGAGAGAAATCACATGGCCCAGCATGAATAAGAGAAATAAATTATAATGGTACAAATGTAAAATTTATTAATTCAAATTTATGAATTTCCATTTTTTATTTAGTATTTTTTTAAACCATGGAATGTGAATCAATGAAAATAGATGACTCTTGTAAATTAAGATTCAAATGCAAAATAATGACATTTTTAACTTCACTGACATGCAGAAAATTTAATTGGATCATGACTAAATTTATGGTGAGTTTTTTCTGCCTTAACTTTATTAATATTAGGCATAGGGTAGTTCATGGCTTTGGAGGTGTGACTGGCAGTTTTTTTCACTTTATGTATTTCTGTGCCATTGTTAATATTATTTTTCCAATTTTCATTAAATTTTGTGCTAAAAAAAAAAATTAATGTAATATTGATGTATTAATTTTACAAAATTTGAATTAATATTTTTCAATAAATCTTCAAAGATCAAAGGAATTTAGTTCAGTGTTCTCCAGATTATAAGATAACTTTGGGAAAGCTTTTGAAATCTCAAAAAAAAAAAAAAACAAGATTTTTTTGTATGAACAGTGAGGATTGCCAATTCCTCTACAAGCTTTATGATAAATGCTTAGCCAGAGCCAGCACTTAAAATATCCCTGTCAGGAAATGCTGGCTCTGGCTAAGCATTTATCATAAAGCTTGTAGAGGAATTGGCAATCCTCACTGTTTATAACTTACAAGCTTAAGAGATAGGGTCATGTGATCTATGAATTGATCTATGACTTTTATTTTGACTATTTTTTGTATGTGGTTTATTAAAAATTTCTGACTATTTTTATGCAGTAATTGTACAATAATTATTTAAAGCCAAAATAATACATGTATACTCTTTGATTTTATTTGTATATGTTTTATTTTTAAAAACAGAAGTTACAAAATTTGATTGTATGATTAACAAAGAAAACTATGATCTATACAATGGTCACACCTTGGAAACAGATTTCTGTTACTTACCAACACTGTGGTAGAATCTTTTAAGATATTTTAAAAATTATAAATGTAATTTTAAAATTATATAACAGAATTTTATAAATTTACTTTTCATTTTCAAGATTTTTCTGATAACATTGACTTAATTTTCTCTCATTATTTTATAAAAATGTTCATATTAAATTTTTCTAATGGGATTCCTTTAATTATTTTATTTATTTACTTTTTTGAAAATATTTTCTTTTCTCACTAAATAATTCATTGATGTAGTGACACCCTTTTAATCCTCTTTTCTGCAAAGTATATTTTAGTCAAATATCATCTTTAAATTCTCCTAATATTTAAAACAGTTTAAAAGTTTTGAATAACAATTATTCGATACTTATGAGATTTCAGGACTATAAAATAGGCAGTCTGTATTTTTGATAAAATTTAATAAATATACAGTTTCAATGGGTTACCAAGATGGCAGCCTCTATTTTTGATAAATTTCATTAACAATCTTCTGACATTTACAAAATTAATGTTAAATTTTAAAAAAGAAATATGTTCTGATAAATTTATTAATCTTTATTTCAATTTTGTTTTACTTTCTGAGAAAAATGAGTAGAGGATCTACAATCTCCCAAAGATGTGTTAGTTACATATACAAAAAATGAGTGGAGGGCCTACAATCCCCCAAATATGGGTTAATTACATTTACATAAAATGATGGAAGGACCTACATTCTCCCTAAGATATGTTAGTTAAACAAAAAATGTATCATATATATATATACAACATTTACAATTTATTCATGTCAACAGCATGCTCTAAAGGCTTCCAAAATTGTTACAAATAAATTTTGTTGTTGCAGTCAACACTACATAAATTCTGCTAAATAGGAAACCAAATGTTGCCATGCAGTTCTCCAATGTTTTTTATTTTGCACTTTGGAAATACTCCCTGCATCCTGTTCTGTGAGAGGAAGATTCCAAATTTTGATCATTATTATAATTTACAAACATGCTGAACCAAAAGTTACAACAATGTTAACAATCTCTCATTACTTCCACATTTTAATATAAGTAAAAAAAATTGAAATAACGATTGTTAATTAAATTTATTGGACCATTTCTTTTTTTTTTAATTTAACAATAATTTTATAAATATGGGAAGATTTTTAATGAAATTTATCATCTTGGTAAGCCCCTGAAACTGTATATTTATCAAATTTTATCAAAAATATGGACTACCATCTTGGTAATCCTGAAAATTCACAAGTACCAATTATTTTTACTACTTTTGTCTCTTTGTCTTCACTGTAGTTTTTAATTAAAAACATCCGACTAATCAATTGCCATTTCTCATACTAAATTTATTAAACACATTACAGTTTCAAAACAAATATTTTTTACTACCCAAAAACATAATCCATCTTTATTGAACTATCATTTAAATGCATTTTTGAGCATTTCTTCTTTAGTTTTCTTTTTAAAAAAAAAAACAATAATATAGTTTTTCTTTTTTCCAATAAATTCCATCAATCTATGTCACCTTTCATATCCCAGTTTTATTATTAAAATCTTTCATGACAATTTTAAAATGTTGTTTGGTTCACTCAAAAAAAATTTGTACATTTATATAAAAGTTATCTATTTCTTTATTTTTAACAAGAGTTTATTGAGATACAAATCTGGATTATCTACATTTAGGATCTTCTTTTAAATAAAAAATCTTGCTATTTTGTCTGATATACCATCAAATTTTATGATACTTCTTTTGCATTTTATTTACAAGGAATCTTACTTCTCTTACATTTCTTCATAGTATGTCCTAGTGAATAGGTGACTGGTTTTCTTTCCAAACTGTCTACAGTGCCATTTCTAAATATGTATTGTAACAGTCAATATGCATAGTCATCAAAACTAATCCTTAGAACATAGGCAACAACCACCAACTCACATGTGTGAATAACATATATAAAAATTACCATAGGCTATACAATGTCCAATGTCACACCTATGATTCCAAGGTGATTTTTATCTGGTTATTACACTTGATGTTAACATATCCACTTTTTCTTTTATATCCCATTAGGTTGGGAGATACAAGAGATTCAAGTTACATTGTAACTATAAATACATAGGTTGTGGTAAATAACACTAATGCAGAGACAATAAATATTTTAGATTTATTCATGTAACCATAACAATAGCAGTAAAAATAAAAAAAATAATTTATGAATAAATTTAATTTGCAAATATAAAGGAATTATGAATATTTTGTGGAATTTGAATACAGCTTTATTGTTTAAATTAATACACATTTTATGGGGTCTGAATTTATTTGCTTGGAATAAAAACATAAGGTAAACATCGACATTTATTTTCAGCATGATTTACAGCTGGATACTATGATTCTACTTAGGACTGCTTTAGTAAATAACTAATGTAAATTCATAACACAGCCAGGTTGGGATTCAACATTACATATAATTCAACTGAATCTACATGTGTACATGACTACAAAATGATCTACAGATCATGACATTTTGGTTATAATACATCAGGCAAAAGGAGGGGATGTCAAGTATATTAATAATATATGAAATAACTCATTGAGATGCTAATTCCTAATGTAGGGGTTACCTGGTAAATAAACACTAAATATAAAAGGGGTAAGCCAACCTCTGGGTGATCCTACAAGGGAAAACACATCAGATAACTCACAAATATATAGCAGGAAATATTTGACTACTTAATTAGTTAAATACCTAGCAAAAAAAGAAAATCTCCATTTAATTATTAAGTGACTGGCTTGGAATTTAATGTTTGCATATCTTAAGCATTAATTAATATGTTGTTATCACATAGTGATCATGTGACATATCCAAATGTGATTTTAACACAAACTTTGTGAAATCACTTCCCCAATTATAGCATGACATCAACAATATTAATAATTGATCTATATAGTATTTAAATCCATCCAAAGAATATTGCACAAATATATGCATTATTCTGATATTATGTAAGTATAATGTATTATACATAGGCAGAAAATAATTGATTAAAAATGCTCCTGTTAGTATTTTTATAACTTAAATCTTACATGGCAATTACAAAACTTTTTAAAAATTATGTAAGAATTTTCTAACTTTATTGGAATCCTCTTTAGATTAATTCAGTTTCAATTTTACCTCTAAATTACATTAGAAATGAATAATAATAATAACAACAAAAATACAAAACTAGTCCAAAAGAAAAGAAGCCAATTGAGTAGAGGTGAAGGATGGTGACAGTTAAGCAATTTATACATTACAGTTAAAATGTTCGTCAGTTTAGCTATTATAAAATATACATATTTGCACATACTTCACCTCACTATTCAATAAGATGCATATAACATATATGTTCATGAATATGAATACTGGAATTAAACGCAGACATATTCTAGCATCACACATAAATTTTAAGAGTAATTAAAGTTGGATAGATAAAACTATACGAAAATTTAGTTTAAATTAATGGAAAAAATATATGTAAGTTACTGACATTCATCCATGGTGAGAAGATAAAAGAGTGCAAATGTTGATTTCTGCTGCAATCTGGAGTTCAAACATAGCTATGTTGAGAAGGCTTTTGCATAGCTGCTCTAGAAGTGATGTTTTCTTGCTTTAAGAACTACTTTTTTTCCATATATATTTCAATTGAGCTTTGCAGAGCATTGTAGAACTTTTTTTAGTTTGTAGAGCATTTCTTCATTTGTAGAGAATTGTTCCTTTCATTTACTTTCCAGAAATTTATTGTACTGACAGAGCTTCTTGATTTGTAGAATACAGAAACTTATTCTTTTAGTTCACAATTGAAAAGAATTATTATAACATATGTTTCTAGACAAATTATGTAAGGGCAAAATAACATGTTTCTTGTTTCTTTTACACTTTAAGGAAAATATTTTGACCTAATGAAAAATAAAAAAATTTATTAGAAACAATGGCTTTGGTATATTCCACACTGGAATGCTAGCTCATGCTCACACAGCGGCTGAGTGGAGCTGATGAATTGCTCTCTATCCTTCCTTTCATGGCATTTCTCTTATGGAATTTTCCTTGCAGTGTTTCCAGTGGCAATGGGTTTTGACAACTGATTTGAAGACCTAGAAGACAGATTTACTAAACTTTTATACTTTTTAAACAAAGGGTTTGGGATTATCTTAGAATTTGTTTTGCTAATAATGACATATTATGGTCATCTCCAATTTTACTAAAATTTCTTTTTTACTAATGGAATCTATTTATAAGTTTCTGGACACTGATATTTACTCATCACTTCAATAATTTTGGAATAGTTTTGTAAATCTTTACTTAATTACAAACCTTTACAAGAAAGATATAAAATAAAATATTTTACCAACAAGCTTAAAAGATTTTAGTTCAAAGCAAGTCAAAAGAATTTCTTACTTTTAGTGAAAACAGATATCAATTGTTTAAATCAAGTTTAGCAATACAGCAAAAGAAATTAACTAATTATTTGTGCATTTTAAAATTTTTTTTGATTTTCTACTAAAATGGACATGTGCTCATTACCAACATTATATTTCATGAGATATAAGAGAAACATACTTAACATTGATACATGAGTTGTGCCACAGGAAACCAAAAACATATATTCTCTGAGAGTATTAGTCTACAATACATTCAATCTTATATTAGAAAAATTTATCAGAAAAAGAATGCCACTATAAGTTCAATTACTTTTCCAAAATCCTGTTTTTTAGAAACAAGAAGTACAACATTTATACTATATGCATTATGGTGCATTAGGTGCACTTATTTTTACAACAGTAATGCAAGAAATTTTAACTTTGAGAGAATAAAATAAAGAGATAAAAAAATCACTCTATCAGACACTTTCACAGCCACTTGGTCACCTGTCCACCAGAGCTCTAATCTTTAGTGAGATATATTTTATGTTTCCTATTTTATTGTAAATGTTTTAATAATAGTATAATTCACTGAATGCTATTGAAAATACTTATTATGGTATTCTTTGATTAGTTTTGTAATATTTTTTTTTCTTTTAAATTGAAATATCTGTATATATACAAAACATTTTTTTCTTTAAAAAACAAAAAAAAAATGAAATATAATCACTCTTAAAAAATGTTTTAACTTTAATCAAATGTGGTTTTCTTTATATGCATTCTACTTAGCATTGCAATTTTAAAACTATGAGGCCAAACTAAAACTAAAATGACATGTTTGAATGTAGTTTATGAGACTCCATGCAATGGGCATATACATACAAGAATTGTCTTTAGTTAAAATGTTTAAGATTTATTTTTAAATGAGGCAAATATATGTAATTTCAGTATATGTTATATAATCTATTCAACACAAAAATTTTAATACATGTGCATGCATATCTGGATCATGCCATATGACATAAAATGTCACAGTGCATTTCATACCTTAGTCCATGTAGAATGATGTGCTATTATTAGATTTTATTTTAAATTGGGAAAAATTGCTACTGAAACATTTGAAATGATTCACCTGCATATGGCAGTGATAACGAATTACAAAAATGTTTTCAGGTGATTTGTAAGATTTTATGATGGCAGAGAGGACACAGAATATGATGGATGAAGGTATAAAACACTGATACATTTCATGTTATAACTCATGATCAGCACATGCTAGTGGCTTTCTGTGAATAACTGAACTATTGATTCAGAGATGGCGTTGCTGACTTGGAAAGAGAATCATCCATTCTTTCATTGAGACATACTTGCATATATATATATTCAACATATAAATCTTTTTTCCCCTTTATTTCCTTTTCTATCATTGCAAAGATATCTAATTTTAATATGCAATAGTTATTTTTTTCAATTAGTGCAGTCATCTTTTAATTGAAAATGATTTAATAGTAGGTAATCAAGTATAATCATCATCAAATTGTGATATGGTTTCAAAACCTGAAATTTTTAGATGTCCCTCTCCTCTTTCTTTAGTCATCAATTCCTGCTTGGATTGATATTTCTATCCTTCTGTAAAATAAGAATCACACTTTTTCTTGTCTTCCATAGTTAAGAGAATGCTATACATACACACACAGAGGCTAAACTCTTCATACAGTAGCGTCACTCAGTGCAAACCAGAGTAATCAATGGATACAACAAGGTTTATGCATAAAATCCCTATCTAATGCCTACTCATCCATTATCCCCACGGTAAGGAGCCTTGGATCTGAGAGCACTGCACCTAGATCTTAGGATCTAATGCAACCCTCCAGCAGCCACCTTTTACCTTATTAGCTAACTATAAAGCTTTGAGTCCAAAATAAAAACACAATAATGTTTTCAATTTAATTAGGTGATATATATAAATTAAGAAAAAGAAATACGTATTTAGAAAAGATGAAATGGAACATTAATTTTAAAAAAAAACTATTTACATTTCTTTATTCTAATAGCGATTTTACCGATTGATTTGAGAAAAATTATTTTAGCGCCAAAAGTTATTTTGTTTGCCGTTTTAATAAGAAAAGCTTAATCAATTGTTAAACAATGTATTCGTTAAATAAATATAAATTTGTTAAGATAAACATTTTAAATAACAAATAAATTAGAGCTTAAACAACTCTTTCTACTTCATTGCTTTTCTCGTTGTTTATAGATTAAAAAGCAAATCTGATATTTTTCTTTCTTAAAGATTTAATTGTATTGCAACTGTGAAGTTGAACACGTGATGATATTAATATCATTAAGAAGAAATAATGGATTCTTTGTTATTTTGCTTTTCAGTTATAATAATTGTTGTAATTAACTGACAGTTACATTTTCATCATTATGTCTCATTTTTATATTCTAGTAAAAAGATAAAAATAGTTATCAAAACTATTTCAAAATTTTTCATGTCAATTAAATAGTAGATCAACATTTAATTTAATATAAAAAAAGAGAAACTGTAATAATAAAAAAGAAGAAATAAAATATATTTATCTACTAAAATCATTTATTTATAGATATATTTCTATGTTTATTAATTTGGACATATCATGTAAAAAATTTACTCGCAGATCACAATTTTATTAGGGAAAAAACAGATAGCTGTATGTTAATTAATGTCTTAAGTAGTTGTGTACTAATTTACTGAGATGAAAATCACAATTTGATATCAGATATTTTAAAAAAAAATCTCTTGCGAATACATGTACCTATTTTAAATATTTTTATGTCAAATAATATGTTTTTTAAAAATATATTTTAAAAAAAGAAAGAACTTTTATTATATTTTTCATTTTCAGTGTTTATAATTAATTAGATTTCTTTTGCATAATTGTGCTTATGATTGATAGATGTCACTGTTGTTCTTTTTTATTACATCGTATTTGAGAATACTGTTTATGATGACATTAACCAGTTTAACCTTATGTCATATAAAAAAAAATTTTCCACTGTACATATATTAATACTTTCACATAATTTGTAATTAATAAAGTTTATTTTATATATAAAAAAAATATTTTGCAATGTCCTAGGTGCTTTAAAGAAATGGTAGAGCGATGGTCTTTTAAAAATTCGTGGACTGCTATTATTATTGTATTAAAATAGTATTTGTATTCGATCTTTTTAAAATTAATGATGTGACTATATAAATTATTAATATATTCAAATAAGTTATTTACAGTATCTGTTTTTTCGTTCATGCTAACATCATTTTATTTTGTAGTTAATCAAATATATACATGTTTATTAAAAGAACTCTCTCTCTCTATTTTATTTTTTACTTTTTGCTCAGATTTAAGAAAAAAAAATAACTCAGAGATAACCAACCAGTATTAGATCAAGAAATAAGCAAACGTATAATATATTTTACCGAAACAAAGATTGTATTTTGTTTACCTTTTTTTTTTTTTCTGTTTAATAAAGATCGATTAGATAAAATGACTAACTCAGATATTTGAAAAAAAAAAATTGATTATATCTAATAATTCTTCATTGAATTCTAAAAGAAGCAGATCAGTTTCACTTTCAGCTTGAATCTCGGGTCATGGGGTCATGATGTACAATCTAACATACTAATTAATTACAAATGCCTTAATAATTTTAAATATAAAAGAAATATTGATTTTGTTAAAATATTATAGTGCTACTGGAGTATTATAATATTGAAAAAACATTCCATAAAAAAGAAAATTTAATTTACGTAATAACAGATTATTGAAATTGTAAATTATACATTCATAATTTATTTACTGGGATGGCCAGTTTCTGATTTCTGCTGTTTATCAACAATGCCATGTCTTATGCTCACATAAAATGAAAATCATTAGAAATGTTTATATATTAGGTTTGGCTTGCTTTATTTTAAAGTATGAAGATTTATTAGCCAAAACTTATACAATGCATAATTAAACAAAAAAAAACATTTATAATACTTTTAATGCTTTAACATTATTACATAAATATTATAATAATCTTCATTAGTAAGACAAAAGTTTTAAAATATTAAAAGTCAGTCAAGCATTGGTGGTCGAGAGGTCAGCGATAGCTGCTTTACAAGCAGTTGTCCCAGGTTAGCGGGTCGCTTCCCGGTTGATGCTATGACACATGAGAAAAAATATATATATTATAAGTCGTTTATGGTTTCTCTATTTCATTTATTAAATCTTTACATATTGCTTTTAGGACCAATTCTCTTTAAATACGGAAGCCATCTTTTGCAAGTTTGAATAATTAATGGACACTTGATAGTAGTACTATTATATGTACATTTCCAAATTAGTTTCTGGCTTAGGTTTCGTCATTGGTGATCTTGAATCTAATGCTGAACTTAATGAACTTATATTTTTATTTATCACTTTCAACTCTTTTATAGTATTCAATAAATTATCTGAAATTCCAAAATCTCCAAAATTTTGAACAGAATTATTTGCTTATACAGTATAGTAATAACAATCTGATAGTGATATAGAGTATAACCAAAAATTAATCTGGGGATGTAGATATAATCACACTATCATTTAGTGATTGCTGATTACTCAAGTTTGCAATAGACGACTCCGGAATGGCAAACAAAAATTATTTTAAAAATGTAAGCAGAGAAAAGTATATAATATTTTGTTAATAAATAAGTCTAAGCTAAAGAATCGAGTATTTATAATTGACTAAAGTTGAAGATATTAAATATATAGTTACTGACTTAGTGTCAGATGTTATGTGTGTCAGATGTTATGTGTTTATAGTGCTAGCATTGAATTAAAGAATATTAACCAAACATGCAAAGTTTAAAATTAAGTTTGTATTATAACTATTTAAGTAAAATGAGTTAGGTTTAAAACTTAAGAATTATTTTTCAAAACGAAAAAATCGGAATACTGATTATATAAAGATAAGTACTGCATATGTAAGTGTGTTAAGTCTAGCATTAAAGCAGGAACTAGTCTGGAGATCCTAATTCAACAGTACTATTATTTGGTGTCTATTAATCAATTTACAATAGATGACCTGAAAAAAAAATGAAGGAAACTATTTCTGAAAGCATGTGTAAAATGTACGCATAAAAATTTTGTGGTGTTTTATTGGTAGTAGCTATGCATTCAGTAGAGTATACAATTAAATCTTCACACTTTAAGTTAAGTTTTATCTAGATTATATGAAAATATTTTAATGACTTTTAGTTTGAGTTGGGTATATGTTTAAGACTTAGCACTGTCAAAAAAAGAAAGAGTCCAGAAACTAGTTTAGTGAATCTTAGTTTTTCTTAATTTTTAATTTAGATGTCTACTATAAAGATTTAAAGTCTTGATTCAAAACATTCTCTGTAGAATTATTGATTAAACTGCTGTTCTTTATTTTATGTGAGTGTATTTAATTATAGCAATAGGGAGATATCATAGCAATTAACAGCTTGCTTCTGCACATACATGTGCACACGCTGTGTTTAAAGATTCGGTGTCTTCATTATCTTTTTATTGCCTAATTTAATACAATATCACATTTTACACCTCTTCAAAAAATAAAAAAACTAGTTTTTTTTTTATCTAGTAGGGTGTAAAATTAAATTATTCTCATATTCTTATCAACTTGTCAAAACTCTCTTTATATAAGCAATTTTTTGCTCTCCAGACAGAAATTAACAATTAATGGATTGGAAAAAAAATATCATTTTGTCTTAGATATACCATACAAAAACATAGGTAAATTGTGTGGGGCAGAATATATATATATATATATATATATATATATATATATATATATATATATAAGTCAAAGGTATTTTAATAAATTTGTATTCTGAAGTGATCTTAAACTTATACCTTCATCAATTATCTTACTAATGTAGCAAACCAGACAGTATTTTGGTTAAGAATAACAATAAAAAAATGTTAGTGTTATATACATATATTTTTGCACATAAAATTTAGATTACATACACCTGGGTCTCATTTTATGCAATAGATAGGTTCCTCAGAAACATGCACAAAATAAATTGCACAAAAATAGACTTGACTTACCTTGAAAAATGGAGGATAGGTTCTGTAATTTTCAGAAATGGCATAAAAGCAAAGCAAAAAAGAAAAAATTACTTTAAAATTCACTTTAAAAAAATAAGGAAATAAAGTATAACTAATAAAAAAATTTAAATATTTGAAAAAAATTAATACAAGACAAACTTTTTTTATTAACTACAGTATTTAATTTCACATTTTTCATGAATATTTTAATCATTACGACTATTTGACAATATGCATTTGTTTGTGAATTGGTAAGAAATCAGATTCTTGATGTGATGTACAACTAGTGTCACTTTCAGTCTTGTGCTGTGTTAATGGTTTTCTGTTTATTAAAAAAATGAGATCACAATCAAAACAAAAAGATTATACATTATCATTAGAAAAATTATTTTCAGTTTACAAAATCAATAAAATCTTTGTTATTTATTTTAACAATCTAAAAAATTATTTATTTCTGTTATATCTAACAAAATACGTTTTAAAAGTTTAAAATTTTTAAATATTTATTGTGATATTTTTATAAGTAATTATAAATCTATTATTATTATTTACTCATTAGTATAAGTAGGTTATTTACATAGAAGCTAAGATTCTAAATATAGCTTCAGACCATATTCATGTTAGCTGCTAATATAACGTTATATTTTTTGGAAAAAAAGTATTTCAAGTCAAAATAAGTTATTAATAATTTAAATTTCTTGATATCTAATGAATATACTGAAATATGAAAGGTATTAAGAAGAAATATGAATCACATAACTTCAAAATCACATTAAAATAATCCACATAAAATGAGACCCAGCTATATACTGTTTTGAATTATCAGTTATAGTGTAATAATCAGCACAATATATAACTTGTTTTGATGATATATTAGATGTGATAATATGTTGGACTATTTCCATCATCTATGAATAAATGTATAGAAAATTTTAAACTTTTATACTTTTCAAATACAAACAGCTTATTAGTAATAATATACAAATAGACAACACAGGTTAAAATACTGATAGATGTTGGAAATAGTCCAACATATTATCACAAAACTCGTTTGTTTTTTTTTTAATATATACAACAAAATAATAAGGTTTAACAAAAAGTAATTAAAATCTTTTGCAAAATAGACAAGTATATTTTTTAAAACTACAGCATGATATAATTAATACTTTGAATAGAGAAAATAACATAGACCAAATAAATTATTTGTTTTTAGAAATTTGTAGATAATGTTATTTTGATATATTGCAAAATAATATATACTTCAGAGAAAAACTTTACTGATAAATTCCGCCTATCAAAATTCGTTTATAAGAAGATATAGATAATTGAAAATATTGATTTAAATGTTCATTATTAATTTTATTTTTTAATTTTGATTTAATTAGAATCATATCCAAATAACAAAAAAATGAAAAGTTTTGATGACATTTCCTAAAATTATTTATCTCTATCTTGTATATATTTCAAGTCTTTTCATTTAGGACTTCATGGGTAAATCATTTTGAATAGTAATTATCTTTACTTCATTATCAGCTTTGAGTTATTTCAAATAGATGTGCAATTTTATTTGAAATATGTTATATATTTAGATCTTTTTTTTCTTGGATATAATGTTATCTATTTTTTTCTTTGGAAGTTTGCTGAAGATGCTTTTATTGCTATGCTATGGGCTGCTTAAAACAGCTTTATCATTATATATATACATATATATATATATATTGTAACAGAAGCTGGGTTCAAATACAAGAGATAATATAACGTAGAGTGTTAATTGCGATTGTTGATATGGATTGATTGTGTATATGCGAAAAAATGTATTGATTGTGTATATGCGAAAAAATGTATAAATAGTCATGCGAACCATGTTACAAAGAGTGTGAAAGTAATACATAATCTGTTAAAGGCTGGACTGTAGGTCTATATATATATAGTTGTATGTGTGTTATTATAAGGTGTGTATAAGTATTAACGGTTATATATGAGATTGACGTGAGATAATTATATACAGAGTTGTATAAATTTGTTATTTGTTATACATATATATTTTGTTGTCGTTAATGTTTAAATTCTACATTTTTAATAATATGGGCAGTGACACATGTTTCTTGATAATGCGTTGAACATATAGAGCTACAGAAATAGAATGAAGTGGTTGCCGTGGGCTGTTTCACTTAATGATTCTCTCTGTCAGAAGTCTTAGAACTGGTTGAGTTGGTATTTTGAAACAATAGAAGATCCTGTCAGCGGCATATGAATCGATAAGAGAAAATGTGAAGTTAAAAGATGTAAAAGAAAAGAATTTTTTTATTGAGGACAAAGAAAAGAAAGAGTAGTGTGTTATTGGGAAGGAAAGAGAAGAAAAAGAGCTCGGATTTTAGAGATTATTAACGTGTAATTGATTAAGAAGTTTTAGTAATATTCCTATCGAAATGTTGGGGTAATTATAATAGTGTGAGTTTCATTAGACCGGCCCAGTGGATTGTTATTGTAGAACTCACCTGAATCAGATTTATGAAGATTCGCTGTCTTAAAAAAAAATTATCAAGAGTAATGGTGATGAAGCACATGCAGCTAGAACCTCTTAAGCAAGCAAGATCATCTACTTTAACTCTAGAGACCATTTGACGTATCACATTGCGGACTGTTTACCATCTTTAGAATCAACAAATACTGATAAGGCCAGTATTTCATTAGGATTATAAATGTGTGGACTGTTAGATATGACCATGGGGACATTCAATCGTAATTAAGGTAACTTGACCTTTTCTCTATATATGTATGTTCAATAGATGCTTAGCAATAAAGGGACCTGTGTTACTTCTATATTAAATACTGTAATAAATCTTTGTTTAAATAAAATAAAAAAAAACATTAAACAAACAACTCTGATGTGTAATTACACTCTTTCATTGATATATATATATATATGAATCATATATGCGTGTATCGGAATAAATGGGTTATGCATGTGAATATTAAGATATGTATATGTGTGTATAAAACTTAGAATTTAATGGTAACTAGTGTAGTAGCATATAGCTTAATTTTGTTATAACTTCTGGGCTAGAGTAATAGATTTATAAACAGGTAAATTATAGTGTAGTATACGTAGATATATGTGACATAATTGGGAATTGTCTTTGCTTTGTTCTCTCATTAGACCAGGTTCCCCAGACCTTGGGAGATAGAGCTAGTCTGGATGCCCTACCCTAGATGTCTATATATACAGAACCCTTATTTACATTTTCAGTAGGTATAATTCTTATCAAAGTGTAAGGTTGGTGCTTGGGATAGGATTTAAACCATGCTCATAAATATACTTACTTGAAGCTGTGGGAGAGATCATATACATGCATGAATTATGCAACAATAATATGGGTAGATGCTTACAATGGCATCCCATGAATGGGGCTGTGAATAGTAGAGAACGGGCTTGAAATGAACATCCTAGTGTGATTTAAAAGAAAAACGATAGAGAAACAGAAAAGTTGAGCATATATTTGGGAAAAATAGTTAAATGGGCACATTTTGCGATATGTGGATTCATGTAGAAAGTTCTCAAGTGGTCAGTGGGAAAATGGCATTGATGTCTGTTCTGTGATATATATATATATATATATATAAAGTCACATGGTCCATTAAATAGGAGTTTAAGGACTTATCAACATGGGGATAGTGCAAAACAATATTGTTCCATATGATAATAATGAAGGAGGAATGTCTATCAGGCGGGTCATGCAGTGGATCACTGGAAGCCAGGGTGATGAACCTTGCATGTTTTAGCCTTAATAGTGATATATAAAAAAAAGAAAAGGGGCAATGGAATTGAAGATAAGAGTATATGGAGGGAGAAAGGAGGAGACACCCATAGAGCACCTCAAAAGCTTTCAAAGATACTATAAGTACTATGAGAGAGCAGATGAACACCAAGTGATCATAGCATACCATCATCTAGAGAAACATGCGGAGACATGGTGTAATTCACTGAGTCATCAACCTCAAACATTTCTGGAGTATAAAGAAGCATTAGCCAATATATTCTGGAATGAAATACAAGAAAGGGTGAGGGCTCAAACGGTAGAGCAGGAGTTCCAAGAAAGTAATGGAGAAGCATACATACATTTTTAGGTGGCAGGTGGCCACATTAAGGACTCTAGAAGCATGTAAATTATCAGAGGAACAGATTGTAGAAATGTCATGCAGAAAATTACCCAATGAAATTAGGTGGATGTTGGGGAAAAGAGGAGAAAAATCAGTGGTGACGATTGATAAAATGTTGAGCCAATTAGAAATAGACACAGAAAGAAGACAGATAGAGGAGCATAAGCTTAGGTCCAATGGGAACACAGATGCTAATAAGCAGGGGGAAAAAGAATAGGCAATTTAATATGTTCTTGGGAAGACCAGTTTCCAGAATATGCCCTCCAGACATGCCCCATCATCCCTATAAAGGTAGGGTAGGTTCAACAAATGTTGAAGCCCTCATGGATTCAGGCAGTCAGGTATCGATAGTATCAGAAAGATTATACCACCAAATTAGAAGGGAACAACCAGATATACCGATTCTCCCTCTAAAAACAGTTCACATAGCAATGGCAGACAACTGGAGAGCTAAAGTAGAGCCAAAGCAGATATGGATAGATCTAAAAATTAATGGAAAGAGCTATCCACATGTGTTCCTTATAATGAAAGGTTTATTACATGAAGCCTTGTTGGGATCAGATTTTCTAAATAGATACAAATGTAACCTTGACTATGAGAGGGGTCAGGTCACATGTGAGGGTGAAGTGATATGTTTTCTCACAGAGGAGCCTCAATGGTCGATAGCAATGTTACATCTAGAGGAGGATGTCCCAGAGAAACTCAAAGATAAGATTGATGGAATGAAAGTAGAAGGAAAAGTTCAAGATAGTCCATTACAACAAACATTGACCAAGTATCACCAAGTCTTTTCAGACAGGCCAGGAGTTATCCAAGGGTTTGAGCAGAGAATTAAGGTGAGAGATGGCCAGACATTCAAAGCTAGATCATACCCCATTCTGCATCAATACTGAAAGGAAGTAAAAGAGCAAATAGATCAGATGCCAGAGTGTGGAATTATATCAAAATGCTCATCAGCATATTGCAACCTGATGGTGGTAGTTAAAAAAAGCATGGATCTGTTAGATTATGTCTTGATGCTCAACAGTTAAATAAAGTGACTGTACTGGACTGCAATGTACCACCTTCCATGCAAGAATTACTGAGGAAGTTCCAAGGGAAGAAGGTATTTTTGACCTTCAATTTAACTGCCAGTTATTGACATTCGGAAGATTGCCAATACACATCATTCAGATATAAGGGCCACTCATATCAATTTAACAGGATGCCTTTTGGCCTAATAAACAGAAGGGCAGGCTTACTCAGGTGCTTGGATCAGGTGCTATCCTCAGAGATAAAGGACATGGTCATGATTTACTAGGATGATGTGCTGATAGCCTCAACTGATATTAGGAACACATATGGGAAGTAGAACTATTTCTAGAGGAATATGAAAAAAGGGCATAAAAATAAATATCAAGAAGAGCACACTGTGTCAGAAAGATGTGGTCTTTGTTGGGCACATGGTGAAAGCTCAGGAACTCAAACCACACCCGGATAAGATCTCAGCTATTTGCAACTTTCCAATGCCTAGATCCAAGAAGCAGGTCCAATCATTTCTGGGCCTGTGTACATTCTATAACCGCTTTCAAGACCGTTTTTCAGAACAGATGGAGCCATTGGTAAAGTTATTAAAAAAATGTAGTGAGTGGAAGTGGATGGAAGAAGAGGACCAAGCCTTCCAAAGAGTGAAGACAGGTTTCTTGGAACATGTTATGCTGGCCTTTCCTGACTTTTCAAAGTTGTTCATAATTCAGACAGATAGCAGTGGATATGATCTTGGAGTGACCTTGGCTCAAGAGCAAGAAGATGGGAGAATGGGTGTACTATATTTTCTGAGCAGGCTACTCAAAGGTCCTGAGGTACATTATATAACCACTGAGAAAGAGGCATTGACCATTGTTTGGGCCTTTCAGAAGTTTCGCATACTGTTACTGGGCTCGGAGGTCATCATGGTTACCGACCACAAGAGTCTGGAATTTATCAACCACAGCTACCTCACTAACAGCAGATTAGTATGTTAAACCTGTGCCTCCAAGAATACAACTATACGGTGAGTTATTGCAAAGGGTCTGCCAACATGGTAGTTGATGCCCTCAGCTGCAATCCAGTGGACAATCAATCACATCATCTGGGTACTGAGAATTTGGAGAACTTGAAAGTGATTTGAGGTGCCTGGAGTACTTGCAGAGGGAAGACCAACAATTCCAACCCATCATTGACCAATTGGAAGGTAAAGATGCTAAATTGATTGGGGTTGGGTCGAGTGGAATATTCAGAAATTTAAACTGGAGCAAGGTGTGCTACAATATAGAGTTAAGGAAAATCCAGCAAGATCAGTCATCCCATGGCATATGAGGACCACATTGGTGGCACACATGCATCGCAGGTCAGGCCACTATGGGATAATGAAGACTGAAAAAGGGATTAGGAGGTGGTTTTACTGGCCAGGTATGCATGGCAAAGTTGCGGTAGTCATCGGGTGGTGTGAAATTTGCCAGAGGGTTAAGCCCGCAGATAGGAAATATACGGCTCCGATGTTGTCCATGATTCCCAGAGAGCCTAAGGAAATCATTGTAGTGGATATTTATGGCCCACTGCTGGCCTTCAATAAAAAGAAATACCTCTTGGTTGTTTATGATTTATTCTCCAAACTGGTGTCTGTATATCCCATCATACAAGCCAACACGAGGATCACCATATGTGTCCTGGAAAGGGAGCATATTCCATCGGTGGGAAAACCTTGAACTATCATATCTGATCATGGAACTCCATTCATTTCGAGGGAGTGGATGAGATGGACCGAATGGTTGAAAATAGGACATGTGTTAACCTCGATTCATAACCCTCAGTCCAATTCCTGCGAAGGAATGATGCGGAAATTGGGTAGGTTGTTCTGTACTTATATCCAAACCGACCATGGGAAGTGGGTCAAACAACTTCTGGACATGTTAAACTATATGAATTGGGCTGTGAATGAATCTACTGGCTTCACATCAATATATTTACATTTTGGTAAGCATGCAACTAGGTTGGTTAAAACTGATTTTCCAGGAGAACAACCTCCCATTGATATAAAAAAACGATAGGCAGCAGGCTTACCAGTTGATGGTTCACAGAAGCAGACAACAAAAAGAGGGTTTCAAGAGCTCCTTGCATTCCTTTAAGGTGGGGGACCAGGTAATGGTGAAGACACCCAATGTAAGCGAACCCGGAAAGTTTATTTGCAAAAAATTTTGCAATCTATATGAGGGCCCGTTTACGATAACCAAGAGTCAGAGAAAACATGTGTTTTGGGTGGATACCAGGTGGGAAGTAATGAGACATACAATGCTCAGTCACTCAAGCCCTTTGCAAACCCAGAGAGGGATAAAGGATAAAGAGTCATTTAAGAAGCCAAGGCTACTGCACCAGAGGGGTATGTAACAGTAGCTGGGTTCGAATACAAGAGATAATACAACGTAGAGTGTTAATTGCAAGTGTTGATATGGATTGATTGTGTATATGTGAAAAGATGTATAAATGGTCATGTGAACCATGATACAAAGAGTGTGAAAGTAATACGTAATCTGGTAAAGGCTGGACTGTAGGTCTATATATATAGTTGTATATGTGTTACTATAAGATGTGTATAAGTATTAACAGTTATATATGAGATTGACGAGAGGTAATAATATACGGAGTTGTATAAATTTATTTGTTATACATATATATTTTGTTGTTGTTAATGTTTAAATTCTATATTTTTAATAATATGGGCGGTGACACATGTTTTTTGATTAATGTGTTGAATATATAGAGCTATGGAAATAGAATGAAGTGGTTAATGTGGGCAGTTTCACTTAATGATTCTGTCTGTCAGAAGTCTTAGAACTGGTTGAGTTGGTATTTTGAAACAATAGAAGATCCGGTCAGTGGCGTATGAATCGATAAGAGAAAATGTGAAGTTAAAAGGTGTAAAAGAAAAGAACTTTTTTATTGAGGACAAAGAAAAGAAAAAAAAGAGTAGTGTGTTATTGGGAAGGAAAGAGAAGAAAAAGAGCACGGATTTTAGAGATCATTAACGTGTAATTGATTAAGAAGTTTTAGTAATATTCCCATCGAAATGTTGGGGTAATTATAATAGTGTGAGTTTCGTTAGACTAGCCCAGTGGATTGTTATTGTAGAACTCACCTGAATCGGGTTTATGAAGATTCGCTGTCTTAAAAAAAAAATTATCAAGAGTAACGGCGACAAAGCACGTGCAGCTAGAACCTGTTAAGTGAGCAAGCTCATCTACTTTAACTCTAGAGACTATTTGACGTATCACATTGCGGATTATTTACCATCTTTAGGATCAACAAATAACGATAAGGCCAGTATTTCATTAGAATTATAAATGTGCGGACTGTTAGCTATGACCACATGGACATTCGATCATAATTAAGGTAACTTGACCTTTTCTCTATATATGTATGTTCAATAGATGTGTAGCAATAAAGGGACCTGTGTTACTTCTATATTAAATACTGTAATAAATCTTTGTTTAAATAATATTAAAAAAAACATTAAACAAACAACTCTGATGTGTAATTACACTCTTTCGTTGATATATATATATATATGAATCATATATGTGTGTATTGGAATAAATGGGTTGTGCACATGAATATTAAGATATGTATATGTGTGTATAAAACTTAGAATTTAATGGTAACTAGTGTAGTAGCATATAGCTTAATTTTGTTATAACTTCTGGTCAAGAGTAATAGATTTATAAACAGGTAAATTATAGTGTAGTATACATAGATATATGTGATATAACCGGGAATTGTCTTTGCTTTGTTCTCTCGTTAGACCATATTCCCCAGACCTTGAGAGATAGAGCTAGTCTGGACACACTGCCCTAGATGTATATATATATATACAGAACCCTTATTTACATTTTCAGTGGGTATAATTATTATCAAAGTGTAAGATTGGCGCTTGAGATGGGATTAAAACCATGCTTATAAATATACTTACTTAAAGCTGTGGGAGAGATCGTATACGTGCATGAATTATGCAACAATAATATGGTAGATGCTTACAATATATATATATATATATATTGAACTGCCCATATATATATATATATTGAACTGCCCACCTTCTTTATTTTATATAATAATAACAAATAGAAATATATTATTATTTTTCCTTCCTTACTAAAACCATCCAATCTCTGAAGGTGCTTGGTTCTCATGTAGAGTGAACAATATCATTGACAGTAAGCTACCAATAATATAATCACTCGCCTACTAGACAAATACTGACCAAATAAACACTTTATTTATTGTAAGGTTAACCCTTTAGGTGCCAGTTAATCACATAGTAATTAACAATGTTTACCCAACCAGCAACGAATATAGTATCTGAGATCCCAGCTAGCTCATCGAATTATAGCTGCCTTTAAAACAAACTCCACCCAATCTAAAAATTATATTTTTAATAATAATAATGATTTACCATCTGATAAACTTTGACATCTTTAAATAACAAATGCTTATTTTAAAAAAAAAATTCTCCCTATTATTTTCATTGTAACTTAATCAATTCTCAATAATAATTAATTCTTTCCATTGCCACTTTACTAAACATATTATTTCAGCATAAATATATGTATTCATATATCAATATAAATACTTCAACGACAGTTTAAATCCTTTTTTTTTTAAAACAATCATTTTGTTTTATAATTCAACCATGCACACTCTTTTCATTTAAATAAATGTTTTAATACATTATAAATAACTAAAAGTGTACATAACATATTAAATTAAAATTCACACATACATACAATTAATGTCTCTGAATAAAGTTGAATGCAGAAGCTGATATCATTTATACCTTCCAAATACTAATCAGTAAAGTTGAAAGGTTTTATTTATTTATTTATCACAGTTTTTTAAAAAAGCAAGAATTATAGAATATGAAAATTAAACATTACCTAGGATTCAAAATCTGATTTGATGTGCATACAGCAAAAGTAATTTCTATAGAAGGTTATCTCTAACTGGTTAGCGCTAAACTCTACGCAAATCTTCCCTGAATTTGTGATGTTACATGGCATTCGTGGCTCTTGGCATAGACACTCTGGTACTCTGCTGACCTTATCTGAACATGGTTTCCATCTGAACTATCTGCTGATGGTATTGCAGAGAAAGCTCCAAGTTAGCTGCATGATACGATGAATTTAACAATGCATCATATTGTCTGAATAGCAATTTATATAGTTTTCTTTTGATTCTTTGATTTTATAAAATATTTTGAAATAATTTAAAAATATAATAATAATGGAATGTTGAAATTTTAAAACCGTCTTAACAATGAAAAAGATTTCTTATATCCAGCGTTTATTATCTCATGAAATCATTGTACTTTTACTTTCTCTGATTGGGCTTCTATTTTATTTTTTATTCAAAAATTTTACACACACACACATTTAATTCTTTTATTATAAAACAAAACTAATTTTTTCTTTATTACTTTTTATTATGAACTAATCAAAAGTAATATTGAATCATTTTTATTTCACTCTTCTTTTTTTTAAAAAAATGAAAGAAAAAAAATCTTACCCTCATTTTAAAATCGTTTATTATTTATTTTTCTTTAACAATAACCCACCACCACCACCACCCTACTCCTTTGTTTTTTAATTTTCTTTTCCTTCAACTTTTAACTTTTATTTTAACTTAATTTCCCCACTTTATTTTTTTAAAAAACGAAATTTATTAAATATTATTACTTTCAAAGAATATTACACATTCAGTCACAATGTACCTCGGTACAATATATTGTACCATTTATTTATATATGATACAAATGTATTGGCATTTGGTAAAAGCTAAAAGAAAAAGTAAATTTAACGATCTTTTAAAAAGACACACTTCAGATTATTTTTAATTAATGTAATTTATTTTTTTAAATCATACAATGAAAGTTAAAAATAAAAGTTAAATTAAGAATGTACAAGATTATTGTCTTGTATGCTGATAAAAGGACAAAAGCAAATAGATGCATAGAGAAGTCTAAAATGGATCATGAATATAAAAGGTCAGAAAAACTTAAAACTAGGTCTTTATTGTTTCCTTCACTAGCAGCTTCCATTAGGTCTGGGATAGAGAAAATATCCTATCCCAGACTATGCTGAGATGAGCCGTCATTCAGAGTGAAACCGATGCTTTTACAGATACCTTTCATCTTATAGATCACTCAGAAAAATAGTCAAGTCTAGCCATTAGGGCAGTCCAAGAACCTATAAAAATGTCAACAGAGTGAAACTAATTAACTTCAATGAGATCTTCAAAATGCATACTACAAAACTTACTGGTAAGATTATTCATATCCTGATTGTGACTAAATTAAGCTTATAATATAATCCTGATATGGACATTAATTTACTTATTCAAGAGACTTTCATTTAAAGAACTTTCTGGAAAAAATTTTGGAAGTCAACTTTAATTGTTAAACTGTTTTAATTAATTGATTCATGTCGGGATTATTGTGGATGCATTCTTTCCAACTTATTAGTAATTTATTTTTTAAATATTTTAATTTGTTTGAATAAAATATTTTACTTTTATCAACTTTTCATTGTACATTATTAATGATAGTTTATTAGAATTTAAATGTGTAATTTACCTAAGCCCCGGGTGGAATATTCTCTGAAAAATAACTAAGTTACGGGAAATCAAAACCCCTATCCTTTAAATTATTTTATTCTTAATTTACGATGTGCAACATGACAGATTTCAGTGGATTCATGTATGAATCCTGGCACCCTTGGTAAAATAAATAAAAAAAACTGATTCCACCAGCAGCATAAGTCGCAATAATTAGTAGGCCAGTTAATCAGGAAATATAGCTATGTTTTTAGAAATATGAACAAAATATTTATATTTTCTGTCTTCATAGCTTGGTTAACTTTCATTATATAGTGTGTAAAAGAAGGCCTACCAGAATATAGGAAAATATGAAAAACATTACAATGGCTTCCCAATGCGAGGCTTTGATACACGAGCACAATCTGAGATACATTGTAATGGTATAAAGAACATTGCAATGATGGCCCAAAACCCATATCTGGAGAATGAATAGTAGTTTTAAAAAAACTAACTAACTAAACCAGATTATATAATTGTAAAAATATATTTTTTTAAATATGTCTAGAAACATGATCACAGCTAATGTACATGTTAAGCCACAAGTGTTAATGGGGGGGGGGGGCAAGATACTGGAGAAAGGAAAATCATAGCCCTGAGTCTTTATATGCTAGTATGTAACATAAGACCATCTGTAAATGTCCATCAATCTATTTGTAGCAGGGTTTCCAAGAAATGGGAGTGTGAACCAAATTGCCACAAGCCTGTAAGACTCAAAAGGATGAGCAACGCTCATATGTGCTTATGACTTGGGTTTCTTATTGTTAGTATTATGCTTTAATGGAAAGGACACAGACAAATATGGAAATGTTTCTCATTCCCACCATGTTAAACCCTAAATTGAACTTTTGAGCCACACGTCACTTGTGAATAAGTCTACAAAAATATATCAGCACGCTAATACATTAAAAAAAACAATCCAGAATACAGACTTAAAATTTAAGAATAAAATTAGTTCAAACCTCTATTTTATTCTCATACCATGGCCCCAGTGGTATTGTTACTGTTTATTTACATATGGTACAAATATATTGGCATTTGGTAAAAACTAAAAGAAAAAGTAAATTTAACGATCTTTTAAAAAGACACATTTTAGATTTTTTTTAATTAGGGTAATATATATTTTAAAATGTACAATGAAAGTTAAAATAAAAAAGAATGTTCAAGATTGTTATCTTGTATGCTGATAAAAAAGAACAAAAAAAATAGATGCGCAGAAAAGTCTAAAAATGAATCATGAATATAAAAGGTCAGAAAAACTTAAAACTAGGTTTTTGCCTTTTTCTTAACTAGCAGCTTCCATTAGGTCTAGGATAAAGAACATATTCTATCCCAGACTACTCATATGCAGGACTACCATTACTCATAAGCTGAGGTGGACTGTCATGCAGGGTGGAACCGATGTATTTACAGATACCTTTTCACTCAGAAAAACCATCAAGTCTAGCTATTAGGATGGGCCAAGAATGTACAAAAATGTTGACAGAGTGAAACTAGTCAACTTCAATGAGCTCTTCAAAACATGTACTATAAAACTTACTGGTAAGATTATTCATATCCCGATTGTATTCATATCCCGATTGTGATTAAATTAAGCTTATAATATAATCCTGATAGAAACATTAATTTTCTTATTCAAGTTTAAAGAACTTTCTAAAAGAAATTTGGAAGTGAACTTTAATCGTTAAACTGCTTTAATTAATTGATTCATGTCTGGATTAGCGTACACGTATTCTTTCTGACTTATTAGTAATTTATCTTTTAAATATTTTAATTTGTTTGAATAAAATATTTTACTTTTATGAATTTTCATTGTGCATTATTAATGATAGTTTATTAGAATTTAAATGTGTGATTTACCTTTGCCAATAGTTATTAACTAAGCCCCAGCTGTAATATTCTGTGAAAAATAATTAAGTTATGGGAAATCAAAATCCCGTTTATTTTATTCTTAATTTACGATGTGCGACACAACGGATTTCAGCAAATTCTTGTATGTATCCAGTGTTCTTGATAAAATAAATAAAAAGGCTGATTCAGCCAGCAGCATAAGTTGCAATAATTAGTAGACCAGTTAATCAGGAAATATAGCTATGTTTTTAGAAATATGAACAAAATTTTTATATTTTCCATCTTCTCAGCTTGTTTAACTTTCATTATATAGTGTGTAAAAGAAAGCCTACCAGAATATAGGAAAACATGAAAAACGTTACAATATATATATATATGTTACTATTTTAGAAAACTTCTGATGTAAAATTAATAAATTTAAATTACTTTAACTTTTAAATAGTATAAAGAAAATTTAAAGTTATTTTTGTACTATACAGTCAATATTGTGAGATGTTTTAACTACATTTTTAAAGAAATGTATTAAAATACAGTATAAAAAATGTTAATTTACATTTAAAAGAGTATTTTTGAGTTAACAGATAGGTTATCAGATTTTATAACTTATATTAAAATGATTTGTATCAAAATATTTCTAAAGTTTCTTTTTACTGAGAAATAAACTTTTTAATAAGCCTGAAAATTTTTATCACTGGAAACACACACACAAAAAAAAATGAATCTATTACTTAGAAAGTAGTAGGTACCAAAATATATATTTTTATTTGTGACAGCTATTTTTCATAAAATGTAATAAAAGGGATAAAATATTTCATAATCAATCAACATGAAAAATTAATATTAATACTATGGAGAGATATTGAGAAGTAGTAAGTTCTGTAAAATATTTACTTTTGAAGCATAAAAAATTAGAAGAGTTCTTGCAAAAAATGTAATAATTTTGATAGAATATGCAGAAAAAATAAAGGTCAACTGTAAACAACTTTTTGAAAAGGGCTGAAAAAAATCGAAGTTGAACCTTAATTTTTAGAAATGAGAGATGCCCTCTACTGTTTTATCTCTAAAAATAATATGTAAATTTCTATAACATTTAATAACCAAATTTTAAACTAAAAACTGTGACATTCAAGACCTATAGAGCTTTTTATGTATTGATCACATTGCCTGAATCTATTTGAACTTTATATGAAGTAAAAAGTTATTAATTTGTGATTAAATAAAATCATGTGATTAAAAAATAAGTGATAATATGGAAGTTATAACTACATAATTTTTTTAAGCATTAGTGGCATAGTGGTAGCATAACTGCCTTCCAAGCAGCTGGCCTGGGTTCACTTGCCGGTCAACACATTTGACCTATTAAAAAAAACCTACATAATTATAGCTGAAAAAAGTGGAATAGATTGAAAGAAATTTTTCCATGTGTTTGTGTGTATTAATAATACATATATTAATTTCTAATTAAAATTTAAAGATTGTATGTATGCTAAAAAATAATATAATAATTTCTAGCTTAAAATTTCATTAATAATAATTATTATAGAATTTATTTGGGGAGAATGGTATTATAGTTAAGGGAACAGTAAGTTTGGCACATTCATGCCAAATTGTGATAATTTAAAAAATTAAGGTAATGGAATAAATTTAATCATACTAAAAAGTGTCAAAAAAAAATACTCAAAGTTTTAATAAATTAGTTGTTTTTAAAAACTTATATATGTTTAAAGTTAAAACAGTCAGTTTACTGGTCACATATGAGTTGATCAAGATAAAATTTCTTGATTCAGTTCTGGATAGAACAAAATCTACATTTTTACAATAACCTTGATTCTTTTTAAAATTTCTTTCATACTTATTGCTTCTTCCTAGAATATATGAATTTATTGATATCTAGACTAAATGTCAGTAGTTAAAGTAATATTTAGAAATTAACTGGTTGAGTTTTCAAGCTGGTGTTTTATATACATATGAGGGATGTATAGATGTAAAAACTTTAAAAAAAATCTTAATTTGATTAAGCATTTTAACTGATAATATAGTGGCATGAACTAATAAAGACTGAGTTAGTGATAAACATTTTAAGGAGAATGAAAAATGTACTCAAATTAGTGATCCTCTTTAGCACAGTTAGTTCAAAATGTCTCAGTCTCATTATGCATTACACATGAGCTGCTGTGCACCACATACTTCAGTTAACCTTACATTTCTAACTATTATAAAGTATTTTCCCATTCATTGTTGTTTGCTTTATATTTACTTTAATAAATTTGACTTAAGATTATCTATTACTCAAATATTTACACTCCTGTTCCAATATTTCATCAATGTGGATAAAACTTGTCACAGAGGTATAAAAAATTTGGCATTTAATTTGGTACATTACTAATAATGCACCCCATGTTAATTTAATCAATATTTATTAACATTTTGTAATCATAATTTATAAATTAAAAGGAAAGAAAGTTTAATTCACCAAATATTGATGAATATTCAAATAAAAAATAATAATAATATATATGTAAAATAAATAAAATATCCATTAATTAAAAAACAATATTGTAATTATAATTGAAATAATATTTTTAACGTTTTACAAACAATTACAAGCAATCCTTAAATCCGCAGAAGTACTTTCGGTTACTTTCTAACCTACCTCAACTGCCATTAAATTCAAAAACCGTTAAAAATATTATTTCAATTATATATATATATATATACGTATATTATAAATGTTGAAAACTTTTATTCATCATTAATAAAAATAAACTCTATCCCAATTTTCAAAATTTATAATTATATCTTGCAATTAACTCTTTCTTTAAATGTGACAAAGATTTTTGGTAAGAGAAATCACTGGTGTCACACTTACTTAAATTGCACTTGTACAGCCATCTATTTAGATATTTCCTATTTTCTTAAATAGAAAAATATTTTTGGATATTGGATTATTTAATATGAAAAAAATCTGAATAAATCAGTATAATTGAATAGGCAGTAAGGTCAAAGTATCTTAGTCCTCCTTTCATATAATTTGATGAATAGGAATAGTGGTAGTGGTGTTGGTGGTGTTCTTTATAATCCTTTTTGAAATTATTTGTGAGACTGAAAAAAATGTTGGAATAAATAAAATTTGGTTTTTTGTGGAGTTTATGAACTTTTCATATGAATTACTTCATTTTTTCTTTAATTCTCCCCAAAGTGAAATTTTTTACAAGCTTTATACTGTAATATGCATATTTTCCTATATACATTATATAATTTTAGTTAAAAAAAAGTCCATAGATGGCAGGAAAATCAAAAAATTTCTCAAGACAATAGAATTTAGCTCCTCTCTGACAATTATCTCTATTGTATTATGGCAGATTTTTGACATCATGATTTTTATAACAATGTTTAAATGAGATATTTTTTATATAGCACTATGTTTTTTATGTAATAGTGATATTAGCGATTAAGCCAATGCACATGCACTTTAAAGATAAATTATGAATGAATACTCTCGATTTTTCCAGACACAAGATATAGTATTTTAGAAAGAATGGAATGAATACATTTCCACACGCTTAAGATTTGGCCATACATAAATGTTTGGGTCGAAAGAATGGGTGGATTCATTCCATTCTTTCTAAAATACTATATCTTGTGTCTGGACAAATTGAGAGTATTCATTCATAATTTATCTTTAAAGCACATGTGCATTGGCTTAATTGCTAATATCACTATAACAATGTTTAAAGAAAATAGTTTGAATAACCAAAAACATGTTTATTTGTGAACTTATTACAATTCTAGATATTTTATACAATGATTTACACAGTATTTATTAAATATCAAAAATATAAATTATTAATAACTTATTTTTAATGAAAATACTTTATTTTCAAAAATAAAAAGTTGTATTAGAAGACAATCCAAATATGGCTTAAAGCTACTTAGAAGCTTAGTTTTCTATATAATCAATCTAATTATAATAATGAGTATAAAAATATTGTAATTTTGCAATAAATATTAATAATTTTTTAACTTTTAAAGCATATTTCATTAAACATAAGAGAAATAATTAAATATTTGTTCAGATTTTTAAAAAAATATATAAATAATAAATATTTTGTTGATTTTGGAAAATGAAAATAATCTTTTTAAAAATGATGATGTATAATTGTTTTGTTTTGATTATGATCTCATTTTTTTAATATTTATAGAAAAAAATATGAACATTTAAATTTTATTTCAGTAGTAAACAAAAATATCTATCAAATGAAGACAAATTTATTATTTTCAGATAAGTAATAATGGTTTAATCTTAAATTTTACATTGAACATGAGAAAAAAGAAAAATTGTTAAGATCCATGATTATGTTTATAAAATAATTGTGTAATAATTATTAAAAATCAAAAGTATTAGTTTGTACATATATGTTTTATTTTTAAAAATAGAAAGAAAGAAATAAATCTAGCACAGTAATAACAAAGAAAATTACAGCCACTCTGATTACCACATCTTGTGAATCTGATCATATAATATCATTATCTGTCATCATCAATATTATGTTAGGATCTTTTAAATATTCTAAATATGTTAGAGATTAATATTTATTTATTCACATTTTACAAATAAATTTCAATCAAAAAAGATTTTGTTGATTTTCTGAAATTATGTTTCTGCTGACTGCTAAATGAGAAAAGTGTTCTCTTTGCAAACTCATTCTTTCAATATTTGTGAAGCTTAAATATTAATTTTTAGAATGTTTTTAAATTGGAAATGTATCTTTCTACCAAATCAAGTTCAAATATTGAATTCTGATTAGAATAATGGTTTAATTGTAAAATCAAATGATGAAAGATTACAAAAAGTGCTTTCACAGAACAATGCACCTTCTTTATGTAAACAGATTAATATAGATATTTCTTAAAATAAAATCAACTCTTCTTTTAATAAGAGAAAAATTAAATAATTTATAACAGCTTCTATATGTTTTATGTTTATATTTCACATTTTAAAAATGCCTGCTAAAAAATTTTGAAATTTATTATTATTTTAAACATTTTGTACTCTATTAAATTTTACTTTAAATCTACATTTATAAAAAAAATGATTATTTTATTTTAAGAAATGTCTATATTATAGAAATTGGAATACAGTTTTATTTTATTAATAATGGTGAGAGAAGTTTCCAACATTTACAATCTAAATGTTTTTTTTTCCTTTTAACTGTTTAGCCAGCTTCTGTAGTTTTAACCCTTCTTTCCTTTTGATCTACAAATTATAGTTAGAATGTCTATAACCATTGTTTTAAATTTGCATGTATATAAACCATACAACAATAATATTATCTTAAAATGAATGCCACATTTTTTATATTCCTATAAGTTTTAGCCTTATGCTGATGAAATTTATTTTAAAAAATGTAAAACAAACACCAATGAAATAAAAAATATTTTATATAAAATTGAAAAGTAGGGTTTGCTGAAGAAAGAATCATGCGCATTGCATGATGGGATTGCAACATCATGGGTAAAAAAGCTTTAGTTTGAATTTTATTAATAAAAAAAAAGAAAAATAATTTAGAATCGCTCCCTATAATTTTCTTTTTTTAAAAAAATATTTCAAATGGAAAAAATGTTTGATAAAAATCTTTAAAATTTAATATATATTTTCCTTCAAATATTGTTAATTAAGTTTTTACATTTATTTGTTGTTGTTTTTTATTTTTAAGAAATGCTGCTTAAGCTGTGTGGGCATATTTAAAAAATCTTATATATATATTCCTTATCTTTATTATTGAAATAAAGCTGTGGAATTTACTATTTTTATTTCTTAGTTTACATTTTGATTTGATTCTAAATTTTATTTGATATCATGAATTAATTGTGGAATTGCAAGAAGTTGACTCCTAAAAGAGGTAAAATATAAAACTAACTCGCAACATTTTTATTTTTCTCATTTTACAAAATTAAGTCCTTAAGCTGTTGAGTGGTTGACAATTACGGTAATAAGCTTTCTAGATATATTAATTTGATCCAGACAAATGACTTATTAGTAAAATAAACACTTTGAAAGAAGAAATAAAAAAGAAAATTAAAGAATTTTTTTATTTGTACTTTTTAAATTGCTTTTTGATACAAATATTTAATGCATGTTTTTATTATTTTTGTAAATTGTATACAAATTTTAAGGCATTAAAGATATAAAAGTATGTGTATATAGGCGTGTGTGTATTAACATTTTTGTATTACCAATTAAAAGTTATTTTATTCTTCTTTAAAAAATTATGTCATTTTATAATAAAGCTTTACACTTTTTAGATTTTAAAAGAACTAAACAAAGACAAGTGTATTCATACCAAAATGGTAATTTCATACTATAAAGGAATAGGAATAATTCTTCATCAATACTCACATAGTGCATTTATTAGGGTTTTCCTCTGACTTTCATTCATTAGGAGTCACTAAATAAATTAATCATTCTCTTTCCATAAAAAAAGAAAGAAAGCAAGAAAGAAAAGACGGAAGGAACAAAGAAAGGAAAGAAAGAAAGAAGGGAGGGATGAAGGAAAGAAGGAATGAAAGAAAGTAAAGTTAAAGATTGGCATAACTATGCAAATCAATATATAAAACACAAATCTGTCCACATATGTTAATAATCTTCTATGCTCTTTATTCAACATTTTGCAGAGCTATCACAAACTATTTATCATCTTTTTTTTTTTCTAAAATATTTCAATACTTTGCTTAAGTGTGTTCTGTTCATAGTCATTTTCTCACAATGTATGCAATTGATATATATTTTTGAGATCATTTATATAATATAAATAATATTTGTTTCATAGAAACCTTTCATTTACACCACAAAATACTTTTTTCATCCATTTTTTATCATTAATCAAATGTACCCTTAATAGCTGTAAAATTAATATTATTTTCAAAAAATTAAAACTCATACTGAATAATTTTATATCCTTAGCATAATATTAGGATAATATTCTAAAAGATTTTTTTATAAGATAAACTTTATAATCTCTACCATACATTCTTGAAATATATGAATAAAGACTCCTAAAAATGACAAATTCATTTGACTTTTTCCATGTTTTAAGAATATGTTGTCATCGGAAGTTTTGAGTATATCTTAAAAAGATATTATAGTTGAAAAATAGAGAATAAGTAGAATTATTCCATGTGTTTGCAAATAATTTTAAAATGATATATATTAATCTTTATTAACTGAGATTTAAAGTTTACATCTGGGCTAATAATAATTTCTAGGTTAATAAATGATTAGGCATAATTATTAATATATTTATCTAAAATGATTAGTGTCACGTTGTAAATGCAGAAAATGCAATACTTGTAAATCAAATTATAAGAATTAGGTATTAATATGTACTTAATAAATGGTGAAATCTTATCTAAGAAACTCAAACATGGGCCAGCTAATTATTTCTGATTCAGTTTACATCTTGGAAGTCATTTGTCTTTTCCAAAGGTCTATTTACATGTTTCAATAACTTATGCTGGAGTGGATATTTAAAATTTATTTTAAAAAGATATTATAAAATGACACTTATAAATCAAAGTATAATAAAAGATTTTTAGATAAAAAAAATTTCATGCCTTTTATGAAACATTTATATAAAGTTCATTTCTGTTTGAATACCAGTTTTAAATTAGGCAATTATGCTGAAGTGTTATGTTGCTTTTTAATATTTAAATCTGCATCTTGAATGTCAAAGAAATTAAAGTATTTAAATTGTTCCACAATAATAAACTGATAGCCATATATGCCAAAAATTGATATTTTTTCCCAATCATATGCTAATAAAAACATAAAAAATTTTAAACATTAATTACTAAATTAAATCCTATATAGAATGTAATTAAAACATAGGATTATTATCAGCATAATATATATTTAAAAATCAAAAAAATTTCACATTTAATTACTTCTAATTTTTAAAAAGGTGCCACTAATCCTATTGATACCTTCTTCACAAAATCACCTGTAAACTATTTTAAAGATATTTATTATAAAAATGAAAATCCTAAATGGAAATTTGTATTCAAATGACTCAGGTTTTGTAGCCTCCAATAATGATGTTTTATATAGCAGCTACACAATATGAAATTTTTTTTATAGACAATCAGTTATTTTCAATGTTTAGCACAAATTTTTTTGTCACATTCATAAAAGAATTATATAAATAGCATATTACTTGTGACTTTTTATATGCAATTACTTGGCAAAAAAATATATCTTTATTTTTGTTTGATGCTCTTATGACTATCCAAGGAGCAATCTATTCAGTAAAAGACTAGTTTGTTTGTTTTTTTGCAATAAATACTAATAGTATTTTCTGTTAATTAGAGCATATTTATTATCAGGTTTATATAAATCCATGCTTCCATATTCCCGTAGTTATGAAGTTAACACATTACTACTTTTTAAAACTCCTCCCACAGCAATTCCACCATCACTCATAACATTTCTATTTTTTTAAAAAAAACTGTTTAACCTTATCAAGCTAGACATCTTTGTCCAAGTCTAAACAAGTTGATAAGAGAGAGAGATATTAGTAAATGTAGACAACTGAATTATTGCATAATTGTTCAAAAAATCATCAACAAACTGTATCTATCTATTCATTATAAAAGTAGTTATTGAATTATGATGATTTTCTTTTAGATTTATATATTAGTCTTTTAATATGTCAAAAAAAGTTCTAAAATGATCATAATCACAAAATGATTGTATTATCTTTACACTTTTAATTGACCAAAAATTTGTAAGTCTTGCTGTTGGTCTATGAACTTGTGATTTTAAATCCTTAAATTGCTTATAAGATTTCACATTTTATTTTATTCTTCAGCCAAATAAAAAATAGGAATGCTTTTTTTTTAAAAAAATATGTCACTAATTTTAAAAATTACTGTTAAAGAACCTATAAGATTTTTTTTTAGTAAACCAAAAGCATATTTTTAAGCAAGTAATTAATCATACAATCCTACATTATACTCAATTAAATATATATATACTAAAATCTACTTGTAATACAGATATCTTAGCACAATTAAATATCTTCAAGAAGTATAATAACTACTCTTTCTTATTGCATTGCCAAATGTATACTATATAATACTAAATTGTCTAAGCACTTTACTACTGTTACCCAATGCTTTATTTACCACCCTTTTTTACAATTTACAGTTTCGATTTCCCCAGCAATTTTCTTCAGGACTATATATCTCCTAACCTCAACTAGGGTGGTAAATAAAGCATTGTGTAACAGTAATAAAGTGCTTGGACAATTTAGTATTATATGGCACAATTAAATATTCAACTCTTTTGGAACTTTATCAACAGATGCTAGCATGGCAATTGACTATATTTAGTAAATGTATCTTCAAGTTTCAAAAGACAAATATAAATGTACTTACATAATAATCTCACATTTTTTAATCAAATATTTACCCACTACATGTTACTTATTTTAAATGTATTTAAATATCATATCAATATTAAAATTTTAATTAATTCTAACTAACAAAAAAAAAGGTAATATAATAATCTTTCTTAATTAATTAGAGCTTAACTTTAATGAATAGATATATAATATCAATATAAATGTTTGGAGAAATAGAAAAGATTTCACCTTTAATATATGGATATATTATTTAAAGTTATATAAAATAATAATAATACTAAAACAAATATATGATACCTTAAAATCAATATTAAGGCTGTAGTGTTTAATTTAATTATTTTGATAATTATAAACATAAGTATTACAGTTCTGCATCAAATCTTAGTCTTCTCTACATGACAGCAAAAAAAGTGCTCCAATTTTAAACTTCCAAATTTCAATCAAAATCAACATTTTAAAGATAATTTCTGCATCTTTTTAAAGAAAAGAAAAAACAATCATACATCATATTTCTTTTGCTATCTTTTTATTGTATATCTCTACAAAACTCATTAATAACTGATTTTAACAATTGTTAAAAAGCAATTAAAGATGGCTATCAACCTTAGCTTGGCTGCATGACAGCAAAAAATGATTCAGCTTTAAATATTCAATCAAAATCAACATTGTTCAAGGTAATTTGTACATTTCTCAAAAGAAAAAAAAATCTAATCAATTGTTTTTTATCTTTTACTGTATATATCTACAAACTCATTAATATCTGATTTTAACAATTGTTAAAAAGCAATTAAAGATAACTACCAATGTTTTATATGCACAACAAACTAATGCCAAGCCCAGCTTATTAGCATATTTCATCAATGTACAAAGAAACACCTATGCTAACATCACAAAAACTAACCTAAAATTCTTAACTGTAAAATCTAATTCAAGATTCAGAAAGTCCACTTCTAATGACTTGAAAAACCTAGACTTAACAAATAAAGACAAAGTTGAAAACCAACCCCCTTCCCATTATGTGGACAATTGAAATGCTAAATAACATCAATTAGAAATTCAATGACACCATTTCCTGGAGACTTTACATCTCCTTCTGGCCAATGTTTTTCAGACCATTCCATCACCCTATCTGCTATTGATACCTATTGTTTTGTATCATTTCCCAAGAACATTATTGTATGAAATGCTTAGCTCCCACAATCTATGGGACTCTATACTCTACCTGGATGATCACTCTAACCCTAGATACTTGCCCATTGAATTTTATGATTTCAAAACAAAAAAATTTAAGGAAAAGATTAAAACATTAGGCATTTTCACATTGATTGCTGTCAATGAACACTACCAAAGCCATATAACTGGAATTATTAGAAACACCTACTTATCCAAAAAAGTAATGGAACATTTAGGAAAATTAAAGTAGAACTGAATGCAAACATAGACCCCATCAATATCCATATACATGTCACCAACCAAGAGGCCATACCCCATCTACATAAGAAGCATAAAACAACTGCCTCACTGGACAGTATCTGCAGTAGGACCAGATAGGAGAACATATGCCTGGAATCATTCACAATAAAAATTGGACTTCCACTGAAAATAACACATGCCCATTAATCCAAAATGACACCCCTAACAGATAATGATTTGCAACCCATAGATTTCATGTTAGACTGAAACATTCACACCCCCAGAAAGTTTACTAATCACAATTATTAAGCCACCAACTACAATACTCACTTGGCATCTAAATCTAGGAATCACCATGCATCTAAACCTAGGAATGAACATCACATTTTCACTATTTTAACTACCACAATTAAAAAGTCAAGCACTTTTGAGGCTAACATTGTACCTAAACTTCAAATCTATACAATCAAAAACAATCCCATAAATCAATTCCAAGCTCCCTGGCCATTGAAAACTTCATTTCAGACATTCCTGTTAAGAGAAAACCTGGACATCCTCATAAAAGCCACAAATAAAAAAAAATCAATTCAGAATGCAGATTAGTTTGTGTCTCCTTCGATGAGTCAGCTCCCATTGACCACAGCCCCAAATGTAATACCACTCAATCACCAACCAACAATCCAAACTTTGGATTCAGATCAACTAGTACCCCATTAAAAGAGTGAATACTCATTGAATATAATCCAAAACATGATCACATTTGATCACTCAAATAGAAAACACCACAAATATCCAAATCACAACGCAATTAATGCTTAAAAGCAACATTAGACAGAATGATATTCCACTACCATCACATGCACATTTATGGATTTAATAAATCCCAAATCCAAGTACAATCACATAGCCACTTGTCAATTTTTCCCCTAGTCTGTTACACCCTTCCACAACATATGGTGATCACAGAGCACCTTCATATTCACCTCCAATGGACTTCTTACATCACAGGTGAATGGGCAGACTCATCATCCACAGTTCCACATCATCATTACTAAGACACTGGTCATCAAACTCAAAAACTAATTATTTTAACATTTCAGTCATAAATTAATTAAATTTGCATTTTATATAATCTCCATTTCCTCACAGCCACATCCAACCCATCAAATTCTATATTGCTCATATACACGGGACTCATTTTATGTGGTAGATAGGTTCCACAGAAAACCCGCATTAAAAAAAATTGCACAAAAATAGACTTAATTTACTTTGAAAAATGGGGGATAGGGTCTGTAATTTTCAGAATTCACATAAAAGCAAAGCAACAAAAAAAAATTACTTTAAAAGTCACATTAAAAAAATAAGCAAATAAAGTATGACTAATAAAAAATTTCAAATATTTGAAAAAAATTAATACAAGACAAACTTTTTTTACTTTTTTCATTAATTACAGTATTTAATTTTACATTTTTCATACATATTTTAATCATTACCGCTAAAGTTGATTTGTAAACTGGAAAGAAATCAGATTCAATGTGATGTGATGTATTGTAGCTTCTCCTTAAATGAAGTCAAGAATCTCTCAGCAATTATGCCTAGAGAAACCTGTTAGTCACTTTATTTTTATTTGTGATGTGATGTACAACTAGCACCATTTTCAGTCTTGTGCTGTGTTAATGGTTTTCTGTTTCTATATTAAAAAAAATAAGATCATAATCAAAACAAAAAAAATTATACATTATCATTAGAAAGATTATTTTCAGTTTATAAAATCTTCGTTTTTTATTTTAAAAATGTAAAAGATTATTTATTTCTGTTATATATAACAAAATATATGTTTTAAAAGTTTAATTTTTTTGAATATTTATTGGATATTTTTATATGTAAGTATAAATCTATTATTATTATTATTTACTCATTAGTATAAATAGGTTATTCACACAGAAGCTAAACTTCTAAATACAGCTTCAGGCCATATTCACGTTAACTGCCAATATAACATTATATTTTTGGAAAAAAAAAGTATTTCAAGTGAAAATAAGTTATTAATAATTTAAATTTCTTGATATCTAATAAATATAGTAAAATATGAAAGATATTAAGAAGAAACATGAATCGCATAACTTCAAAATCGCATTAAAATAATCCACATAAAATGAGACCCAGGTGTATTCATGTAAATATTTAATATAAAAAGTCATAAACTTGTTTGTTAAGTAGAGTGCCTTGAAAACTATGAAAAATAATATTGTATAGGTAGCTCCTGCTATTAGCTGTACATTTATAACTCCATGTAAACAAGCCTGTTTACACCTACGTATATATTTGAATTGTAATTCTATTCTGAAGTATCATTTGTACCTTACTGATGTAACTTGCTTTTGTAGATAAAATTTGATTTGAAACTTAAAAATAATTATTCCAATAATTACTCTTTATGTGTTTAAGTTTTACTCAACTTAAAATAATAAATAAATATCAATTGCAATCGTAATTATAAATATACCAAATTTATTTATTTTAATTTATTTTATTTATCATTAAATTTGAAGTTTATTTTACATAAAAAGTTCTGATTTAAAGTTTTTACTTAGTTTATTTTATATCTATGGCTACCATGAGCAGAAACTATACTAATTTCCAGTTTTGGCAGCATATTTTTCATAGGAATAAATACAAATAGATTGCAGCCATCTAATGAACTATAATTTTGATGACTCTTTTTTAATCTTGAAGTTTTAATTAATAAAAGAATTTATTATAAGTGGATGGCATTAGGAAGATAATATTCTTAGTATATAAAAGAAAAATTAATTACTTTTAAATTTAGAACACAATTATATATGTTTTTCACATTTACTTTAAACACTTTCTTTGATATGTGAATTAAACTAATATTACATTTTAAAATTAAAGAAAGTTAACAAAATAGAAATGCATCACATCTGCACTTGTACATCATCGCACACATATACAAATAAGGAGTAAAAATGTTAATAGTAAATAAATAAAAGAATTCATTTTATTATTATTAAATATAAAAATATTAATTAAAATAAAGTTGTTATTCAAATTAAATCTTATTATAATACTAATACAATTATTCTACTATCTTTGAAACTATTTTAATTAGTCTCAATATTATTATTTTATATCGCCTATAAACAATACAAGCCCATTTATACTTGAAACATACAGCCTTAATATATATTATTAAGCACAATAATATATAACATAACAAAACACAAAATTAACTCTACATTTTTATTGTACCAATTATATCATGATTTTCATTTCCAATAGCATTCACCAAAAATAAACATATATCTTTTTAATTTAAATATACAGAAGAAAATTTTAAGTTTTCATTTCCGAGTTCTGATTTTAATACTTAAAATTGTTGTTACGTGTTATTATTATTAAATTTTTATTACAAATCGATTATTTTATGCGTTGAAATTGTTATTTAATAGATCCTATTTAAAAGTGATCGTTTTTATAAAGAGTAATGTATGTGTATATGTATGTGTGTTGGTATTTATTTATCTATTTTAATTATTTTGTATAGTTCGGGTTTAAATTTATTAATCATTTAAAAATAATATTTTTGAATTTATTTATACAATATATTATTTATCATCTTCATTTTCATTTTTTTTTTAATTTCTTTTTGTAGTTAATAGTATTTGATAAAATATTAATTATTGTTGTTTGTGAATAAAAGTTCTTCCATTAAAAAAATAAAAGGATACAATGATTTGCTTTTATAATAATTTATGATTAGTTGTAAATGAAACAATATTATATAAAAATCTGAGAAATGATCGTTATTTTTTTTACTTTACATGTATCCATTTCAACAAACGCACATCCTTTTTAAATGGATGGTATGTATATATATATGGTTAGGGGGGTAGTGAAATGTATCCAAATGTAGGTAATTGTCAACCAACCAGATGTAGTAAATTTACTAGTATATATGTGTCTTATACTTATCAAATAAAAATTAATTAAACAAAATCAAACTTTTTGGTTTAATTTTATAATCTATAATTAGCATGGGTGCCTCTTTTCTTTATGTGGATAGGAGAGTTATTTATTTATGCGATGCAGATTCATATCGTAATTAATTAATTACTTTATAAATCTCCAGTTATTTTTTATACAGAAAAAAGAAATAATATTATTAATTTTATCCTTTCTTTACACAATAGACTTATAAAATTAGTTATTTAAAAGAAATGTTTCACTATTATTTTTTTCATCAAACATTTTTTTTTATTACTTAACACGTAAAAAATGATTAAGTTTTTAGTTTTTAAATTACTATATATACTAGATAAGTTGTAAAATTTCTTAGTTTTGTATACATAATTGGGTACAAAATCAAAGATCAATAATGTCAAACAGTTTCTAGCAGGATTTTTTGCTTTTGATTAAGGCGAAAAATGTCAGTAAATTTGCTTCAAACTTTAGAATAAATTGTCCTTTAAAAACCTTTTTTTTTAAAAAAAAATCTACCGAATTATTATATATTATTAATGCTATTGATTAAATGTAAAAAAAAAAAAAAAAAGGAGTCAAAAATAAATCTATTTTCATAGAAAAAGAAGCTCCTTAGTAATTTTGGTCTAGAAAGAATATGCTTATAAACACTATCATATGTAGAATTGATAGGCATTGTTAAAAGCAAACTAATCAAAGGAAAGGATATGCAACAGCAGACAATTGCGCAATTGGTTCTTAAACTCCACCATAACCATTTTTCAGCAAAGGAGTACTATATATTAAAAATAATTCAATAAAAAATTATTTAATAAGACAACTTTTATAATAATATTATGTTTAATAAACCTCACCAACCGGGATTTCACCCCTATATTGGAGCCTTATCAAGATGTAAATACATTTAAAGTTATATTATAATTCTTTCTATTTTACAGCAACTCCATCAACAGGCTTCATTTTACATTACAATATTAAAGATAAAATAAATTTTCTATTTCTTATTCATTACATACATAAATAATGATACATAATATTCACTTACAAATTATAATCATATATTTATACTTTAATACTATTTATAAATTTCATAATTTTCTCTTTCTTACATATTATAACTATATTTAATAATTTAACTCCAACATAATTAGAATGATAATCATATATATATATAAATAATTTACCTATAATTATACCTAACTTAAATTAAATTTTCCAGCTATCTAATAACACCCATTTTCCAGCCAATTTTACAGGACCTTTAACTATATTCATACATTTTTCAAAATTCTCTTGTATATTCAAAGATTGATAACATATCCTCTTATTATACTTCTTTACATATTTAATTACTTGAATGTTTTTTTTCACAATTTATTCTATGTCCAGTATTTAAAAAATGTAGGTAAATTCCTGATCTCATATCCTTCCTTTTAATTGCTCTATTATGTTCTTTACCTCTTTCTAATGCAGTTTTCTCTGTCTGACCAATATATATCTTGTTACAAATTCACAAATAATTTTATACACCAATCCAGCTTTATCATTCTCATTATTATTTTCTATATTACATATCCATTTTTCTAATGGTCTATTGTTTTTCCATCCTATTTTAATATTATTAGGTAATTTTTCCTTTACCAATTCTTTATATACTTTATCAAAATATGGAATTGAAATCCATTTATTATTTATAGTTAATTTGTGATTATTATAATATCTACTATCTTCATTTTTATTTTTAAAAAATTTATTTATATTTTTCTTTTTATATCCTATACTAATATAATTATTTTCAACCTCCAACTTTTGTATTAATGCTACATCCTTATCTAAAGTTACTCTATCATTTTTCTCTTTAAACCCTTTCATTGCTGCCATTTTTTGAGACCATGGTTGATATGAACTTGAATCTATTATACCTCTTTTATTTTTCTCTTTAATATAATATCTTACAACAATCTTACCTGTTACATCCTTCCTCATAAAAATATGTAAATATTTTAATCCTTCCTCCCCATTTTCTATCATAAATCTAATACCATATTCATTATTATTCATTTCATTAAATGCATTATTTATACTTCTACTATTACCTATTATAAGTATAGGATCAACATATCTATGATATTGTATAATTTCTTTCATTTTTATATATTTATCAATTACATTTCCCTCAATATAATCAATCATAATAGATGATAAAATACCACTAATGGAACATCCCATAACCCATTTAGTTACCTTCCAAAATTCATTTTTATATTTAAAGTACAATGTTTCACTTATTAACAATAAAGCTTCATTTATAATATATATCCATTCCAGTACTATTTATAAAATATACTTAACTTGCTGTTGATTTTTTAAAAAGGTATATCAATCCTTTATACTTAAAATAAAATGTTCAAACCAACTCAACAGTTCTTTATTAAAGCGAAAATGATATATTTTGAGAAATTGTACATTGGAATTGACTAAAAATTAATAAACATAATGGAAGCATAAAAGAATTTCCAGTAGAATACTTAAAAAGAAAATATTTCATTTTAAAAATTATAATATTATTCCACTGATAAATGCCTACATTTAAACTGCTAAAAAAAAGATGGTTAATTAAAGAAGTATTCCAAAAGTTATAATATGATTTTTAAATAAAAAAAAAGTTTAATATTTTTTTTTTCTTTTTATGTAGTAATTTTGTTACCTACAATATAATTATATTTTTATTTGCTGTATTTTAAAAAATAATATATTGAGCTAAGAAGAAATTTTATCAGTGAAATTTTTTTATTATTTGAATTACCTTTAAAAGAGATAGGAATACATAGATGAGAAAATGCTGGAATATATGTTATCTACACGAGATTCTAACATTAATTTAATTAATTTATGTTTAAATCTAGAAAAAGTTTATCCTTTCTTTAAACTAATAATTTACACATGTCTAAAGTTGTAAATTTATTTATTTATTTATTTTACTTTTTAGTGTCTGGGGAAGAATAAAATAGCTTTTCCTGATCGTAATTATAATTAGAATTAGTCCTATCATTTAAATTTCAATTAACATTGTTATTCAAGTTTCATAGATTTAGTCTTAGAATGATTTTTATCAATTGCATATTATTAGTTGCCTTTTTAGATGAATTAATTGTCTATTAACATATGTTATTTGCAAATAGGTTATACCTGGTATCTCTTGTGTTTGTGTTATTAAAATGTTTTCTGAATTTTATAATCCAAATATCTTATTTTTAATCCAAATTTAGCAGATCTTGATTATTGAATGCACTCAAGATAGATTGTAACTAAGAAAGTTTAGGTTCATCATTATTTATGCACTTTTGTTCATTGATATCTGTAAAATGTAGCACAATTAATTATTATTTATGAGTTTTAGAATTAAATAATTTTGCAATGGAGTTTAAGGTATCAGACTGCTAATATTCACATTTAAGGAAAAAATTGAATTTGTAGTTAATAATTAAGTGGGGTTATTAAAACTACATTAGAGGTGAATGTGTATTACATGATCCTGGAAAAGTTTTCTCTATATCTTCATGATCATTCAAGAGGATAATCTTTCATTTTTTCTATTCTTACCTTTATTTGTCATACCTACTGCATTGAATTGTAAAGTTTTTTTTCTAAGTTATAGTGACAAGCCACAAACTTAAATCTAATTATGTGACTTTTAATTATATGCTACCCAAAAGAAAAATGTAAACAAACAAACAAAAATGTAAACAAAAAAATCTATTAAAATTCACAAATTTTATATTCGAGTAGCCATTTTTTTCTCTCTGAGTGTTGTACATGATTATATATATATATTAACAAAATTTCTTCAGTTTATGATAAAAACAAATACATTTTATTCTTTCTTTATTATTGTTTCCAGATTTAATGTTCAGTATTTTGCATAATAAATTATTTTCTAGGAGTAATACTAAATTTTACAAAATTTTAAAATATGCTTAATACTAACCCAAAAAAATAATACTTCATTTCTTTTTAGACCATCTTAGTCTATTACATTTCTATTAAGTAAAAAATTTATTGAAAAAAAAATTGCTCAGTTTATTTTAAAAATAGAAATATGGATGGTTTTTTTTCATGTTCTTCTTGCTTCAGTAAATGCATTTAGTGAACACACATTCAGAAAAATATATGTAAATTTGTACTTAATTTTTTAGTAATAATTATATTATTTAAAATTTTGTTTATACATATAAAAAAGTGTTTGGGTTATATATATATATATATGTGTGTGTGTGTGTGTGTGTGTGTGCATGTAACAATAAACAATATGTATTCTATGCTAATCAATATTTATCAACAAAACTAGTGGCCTATTATATATATGTTCAACACATAGTTTGTGGCTCTACTACTTTTGATTTTTATTTGACTATAAGATTAGTTTAGACATATAACTGGAAATCATTCCTCTTAATATTAAAGCTAAATATATGTGTTTGCATACATTAGCTATACTTTTAGCTAGAACCATCAGAGTATCATTGTAAATTAAGTTACATAAAACACATTTAAATGTTTGCATAAATTTACACTATTTAGTTCACATTATTTTAAGGAACACAAACATATATGTAGTCTTCAGAAATCAAGAATGCAAATAAAATCAGATTTCTTAAAAAAACATTTTAGTTAAAATAAATACATTTTCTTATATTGACATTCAACTATTTATTACATTCTCTAATATTATAATTACTAATAGTTACATTAAAAGAATGATAGGAATTTGATTCAATTCAGTTTTTAATGAAAGGATAAGAATATTTTTTGTTTGCATTTTTAAATTGAAAAGTTTTAATTTTGTTATCTAACAGGGCATATTTACTTCTTTCATCATTATTTTGGTTTAAGATTAAAATATATTCAAAAACTATTCGAGCATAATTATTGAGAAACAAATAAAAGGTGTCCAGAAAAATAAACATGTTAGGTAACTAAAAGATTTCTTAAGAGAAACTTAGAAATTTACTATAGAAAGATTTCCTTATATGTATAAAAATTTCATTAATCTTGTAAATTAGAGAATCTTCTGGAAATATTTTATTTAGATTTTATATAAATAACTCGTAAAATATATTTTAAGAGGTCTTAAATCCAATCACTGCTGGAAACTCTATGGGAGAAACTACAGAAATCATCATGAAGCTAACTATTGGCCAGATCTCTGATTAGCTGTTCTTCCTAAGATAGCTGTTTCAGCATAAAAATCATTTATCTATTTATTATTAAGAACCATCTGTCTTATAAATTTAAAAGAAATTTATCATCTATCTGCAATATTTTTATCATGGAATCTAGGAGAAATCATATATCAGCAAAATTTTACTTATATAATGTGATATTTTTAAAATTAGCAAACCTTAAAAATAATCAAAATTATAAAGAGAAGAAATAAAATGCTCTATCAATGAAGGGGTAAATTTATCCAAAAGTGTCTGGTTGAAAGAAATTTAATGAATTTAAAGGAATCTATACCATGTATACACCCAAATTTTTAATCAGGACTCTGTACAATCAATCATTTTTGAACTATAATTATAAAATCTTACTTTGGTGGAAATATTGATTTAACTTATGCTTTCACACCTTTTTTGTAACTTTTAGAATAATATTTAAGAGTAATTTTATAAGATGACCCTGATTTCAAATCTTTTTAAGTATTTGTGTTATAATAAAAATAATAATAATAATAATAATAATAATAATAATAATAATAATAATAATAATAATAATAATAATAATAATAATAATAATAATAATAATAATAATAATAATAATAATAATAATAATAATAATAATAATAATAATAATAATAATAATAATAATAATAATAATAATAATAATAATAATAATAATAATAATACTATTATTATTGTTATGTATTTGAATTTTTTACTAATAACATTAGAATATATTTTTCTATTATGTTATATCATATATAATTTTATATGTATAATACTGAACAGAGATGATACCATATATATTTTTCAATCAAATTAATCCTTATATTCTTATTAATATTTCACAAGTAAATCATAATGTGCAATTTATAAATTGTTAGGAATATTGCACCCCACTTCACCTCATTCTGTTCTTGTATATTCATTTTTGCTTTTTAGCTACAAAGTTATATTTCTATAAATTCCTTTGGAGCCATATTTAATTATTGGTAAAACTCTGATTGTGGTCTCTTGTGTTTGAAATTTCTTTCTTTTGTTTGTCTGGATTAACAATCTGTATGTATTTCTATTCCCTCCAATTTTATCTTTATTTTAATTAAATAGATAATATGAACACAAATAACTTTTATTGTATGTATCTAAAAATAAATTATGCTAACTAAAAAGAAAAGAAAACTAATTTACATTTATTGAATGATTTTATATTTTACTTCTTTTAGCTTTAAATATTACCAAATGTCAATGTTCTTGAATCATATCATCATCATCATCATCATCATCAACCATTATCAATCCACTGCAGGATGAACGTCTCTCCAAGTTTAATCCATCTTTCTAATCTTTAGATTCTCTTCTCCACAACACCCCTGCACATTTTCTTATTTCATCCATCCATTTCACATGTTGTCTCTTTCTAGGTCTTTTACAATCTCTTGGAATCCAGTTTAAAATTTCAATTGTCCATCTATTATCATCTCTTCTAGCAATATGTCCAGCCCAACTCCATTTCAATCTTTTAATTTTTTCAATAAGGTCAGTAACACCTGTTTGTTGTCTTACCCATACATTATGTTTTCGATCTTTTCTTGTTACTCCCAACATACATCTCTCCATACTCCTTTGAGTGGTCTGAAGTCTCTGTATTGCTCTTCTATTAAGTGTCCAAGTCTCAGATCCATAAGTAAGAACTGGTAAAACACATTTGTTAAAACCATCCTTTTCAAACACATAGGCATATTTCCTTTTAGTATCAAGTTATTTCTACCAAAAGCACTTCAACCAAGTTTAATTCTATGATTAATTTCCTCCATTATGTTTCCATCTGTATTAATAATCTGACCAAGGTATTTGTAACTGTTAACTTCTTCTAATTCTTCATAATCAATCTTTATTTTCATATTTTGAGCAAATCGATTAAACATTACTTTAGTCTTTTTAACATTTATCTTTAGTCCTACTTTCATCTGATAACTCCTGCAACATTTCCTGCAGCTCTGAAGCATTATTTGCAAAAACAACTACATCATCTGTGAAATCTAAATGACTTAAATACTCTCCATTTACTTTCACGCCTTTAGTTTCTCATTTTAATCCATAAAATACTTCTTGCAGCACTGCTGTAAAGAGTTTTGGAGATATGGAGTCACCTTGTCTTACACCTTTCTCAATGTTGATTTTTCCAGTATCATTATGTAATCTAATTGTTGCTGTTGCATTTTTATAAATATTCTTTAAAATATGACAATATCCTGGATCTATACCTTGATGATCCAATGCTTTAATCACTGAAGAAATGTGTATAGAATCGAATGCCTTTTCATAATCTACAAATCCAAAACTTAATGACAACTCATATTCGTTTGTCCTTTCTATGACTTCTCTCAATACCTGGATATGATCTATTGTACTAAAACCACTTTTAAATCCAGCTTGTTCTCTTGGTTGGTGGAAATCCAAAGTTCTCTGTAGACGAGTTGTAATTATCTTGGTAAAAAATTTATATAAAACTGATAAAAGGCTGATAGGTCTGTAATTTCTAATATCTTCTTTATCACCTTTTTTAAATATTAATATTATTACTGCATTCTTCCAATCTTCCGGTACATCTTTATCATTTAGACATTTGGTATATAACTTTGCTAAAATTGTTTCTATTTCTTCACCTGCTTCTTTTAATATATCAATTATAATTCCATCATTTCCTGGAGCCTTTCCTTTCTTCATACACTTAATTTCATGTCTCACTTCTTCATTTAAAATTCTGGGCAATTCGGAAGATGTAATAGATATAGGAGGTACTTGTTCTTTATTACTATATATATATATATATATATATATATATATATATATATATATATATATATATATATCCAAAGGGACTAAATATATTCCTGTAATACTTTTTTAAAAAAGTTAACTTAAATAAACATAACTATAATAAATAAACTTCATTGGTATGGTATTATGCTATGTAAAGTATTAAGTAGGTATTCTAATTTACTAATAAACAATTTATTAAACATGTTTCAATATTAACTGCTCAAAGAATATCATTTAACTAATTTAATATTTTCATAAAAATTCAAATTTGATAGTTTAAGCCTGGATAAAAGTTAAAGTAAAGTGTGATGCAAATAAAGTTTTGGTTGCTATTTGTAAAGTATGACTTATTAATTTATATTAAAGTTTTTATTTTACTATTTGTCAAAATAAAATACATTTAAAATAGAAGTTAATAAAGTGCTAGTTAATATAATATATGTTTGAAATTAAAGTTTAATGTGTGAAATCTTAAGGAAAGTTAATTTAAAAGAAATTTTAATTTAAATGAGTTCTAGTATATATGTGTGTATAAATGTATGTGCACATGTGTGGAAAGATTGAAAAGGTTAAAAGAGAATTATTTAAAGTATTAGTTATTTTTAAAAGTAATATATTTTATAAAGAATATTTTAAATAATAATCTTAAAGAACTCAAAATAAAAAAGTATTTATTAAATAAAACATGTTTTATTAAATAATTAAGACAGAGTTGACAAAATTAATTATTTTACTGTCTAGACATTGAATGTTTAAATGTCATAGTCTATAAATAAGCAACTTTATAAATAAAAGATCAAAATTCTACAAATATTAAAAATCCCACTCTAATACTCAAACTTCATTTCTTGAATTATACCATACTATAAACTTTTCAGAAAAAAAAAAGAAGACTCACACAAGCTTTTAAAAAGAAGAAATGAAAAAAAATAAAAGCACATTATCTTTATATTTTTAATTAATCATTTTTTAAATAAGTTTTTCTGTTCATCACATTTTTAATCACTTATTATTTTTTTAATCAGATTGAAGTCAGGGTAAAAAACTAAAGTCATCCAGGAAAATATACTTTGCTTCATGTGTTCACCTGTCCATAGAATAATAGACCATTAGAAGATACAAAGGCTACATTATTTCTGAAAAAAATTACAGAGCATCTTGAAAATGAAAATTATTGGAAATCAATAAAAAGTAAAGATATATAAATGTTTATTTTACCTTACTTATAGACTTTTAGTTAAATTGAACTTTTGGTTATTAAACCACTTATTTAACATATCCTTGTATCAGTTTTAAATTTGTTACTTATACTAAGTATAATTATTCATGGTTGGGTCCATTATATTTTGATAAAGTTCTTAACTTTGAATAAAATTCATACAGATTATTTAATAATGAGATATTGCTACTATTAACATAAGCAGATTTAAAAATTGTTATATCTTTATTAACTCAAATGAATGCAATAATGAGTTATTTTAAAATTGCTGCTAGTCTTAAAAACAAAATGAAATGTGTTCAGTTTAAATTGTTTTATATAATTCTGATAAAGGAAGATGTCATCCGAATTAATTGTACTAATATTTTAGAAAAGATATTTTATATTTCCTTCATTGCTAATACCAATAAAATAATATTTTATCATTAGTATAATTTATTCATCATCATTTGTCTACTTGCTTATTAAAAGTATATTTTCATTACTTTTCAAAAGAAATAAATAATTCAAATTTGCTTCATAGTTTAATATTAATGAAATAATGTTTCAAATTTACAACAGAACTGGGTATTATTTGTATATTTCTCACCTTGCTACACCTGCTCTTGGCTCCTTTCTCTAAATTTATGTTTCAATTACAGACAATGCTATAAGAAATTCCTTTTCTGAAATGTTTGTTTGCATATTTATTTTAAAAGTAATGAAATACAGTGCTATGTTATTCTTCACTGAAGGAAACAACAAAATGACTCCTCAATTAAAAGAGTTAATTTCATTTTTAAAATGAAAGAATTTTTGAATTCTTAACTTAGAAATCAGTAAACAAGTGTACTGTGTATTTATTTGTTTTACAAATTTGATATATGCTTTTTATTATTGTGTAATTATAGTTATGTGACATGCATATTTTACTATGATATTTTAAGGTATATTTATAAGAGGATATATGCTTTAAATGGATTTGGTAAGAAAATATCTAGGTAAAAGATTTTATTTTAAATGCATAAATTATTAAGGGTTCTCAAAATTATTATTCCAGTATAATAGAATGTATTGTCATACCTGGGATAAAAAACAACCTTTTTATATTTGACATATGTGGAAATGAAATGTTTGGAAGTCAGTGTGTAAGTTTAGATAGCTTATAGAATTTTAATATTTGATATTATTATGCAATCATGTTCTGTCAGTTTGCATATTTTGATAGACCAGATAGATTGTATTAATATGCATCTGAATTTGTGTGCAAGTTGACTATTTATTTAGTATTACAAAATTCATGCCTTTTTCAGATATTAATTGGTATACTACTTAAAGACAGATAACAATTCCAGAAATTTTATGTGGATGTTTTTCTTTTGTTATTGCATATGTTGGTCCCTCCATGACAGAGAGCATGGCTTACTTGCTCCTGCACTGACAGGCAAAGTCATCCAGTGCTCATTCATATATTTTCCATCATCCACTCTACCTATAACTTAGGATTAGTGCATATTTTTAATATGTGAAAACATTATAAGGCAAATCCATCTCTGAAATTATTTTATTAGCTCTATTCTAATTTAATTTTAAATATGTTAGTTTAATTTCTAGTATTAAGCTCATCTGTTTTCTGGCCCTTCATAGGTAATAATAGAATTGTACTGATTTAATTATTTTTTAATAATATTTTGCTATTTTACAATTCCATGAGAAATATGTTTCCACACTGACTTTTAGACATCGTTGGTGGTGTAAGTTTTTTTTAATATTATTCTAGTGACCTGCTTATAGCTCTGTGTATGTAAGTTTTAAATGATAGCATCAAATTAAAGTGTGAGAACTGCTTAAATAATGTAAATGCTATTATTGTAATTTTGTATGAATTATTCAAAAGGGGATTTTTTATTTTAAATTAAACAAATGTTTCTGTTAAGACAATTTGTCGTATTAAAAGTATTGCTCCTTGTAAAAAATTTATTATATTAAATATTATTATTAACTTGTAAATAAATATTTTATTATTCATTAAATACGTTATTTTTTTTCTTTATTATCACATTCATTTATTCAAAAAAGCTAATTGAAAAATATTTTATCATATATTATTTTGAAAAAAGTACATTTCAAAAGTCACATAAAGTTTGCTTTTTTATTTTATTTATCATTTATTTCATACTTGCATTGTAATAAGATAAACATTATGTTGATAAATCGTTATTTCAAGTGTACTTTGTAATGTAGTGGGTTTGCATGAAAATATCTTTTCGGTCTAATGCATTATTTTATTTTATTACTTGGTACAAGTTCATTCAGGAAGAGATTAATATTAAGATGTTCTTAAAGCTAAACCGTATAAAATATTCATATAAGAAGAATTTAAAAAAAATTAAAGAGTGTTTTATTTGCTAGCCATATGTTTATTTGAATTATTTAGATACTTAATTATTTCATATTTGCATTTTTATTTATTTAAAACATAAGATAGAGTTATGAGTAGAAGATAAAATAGTTCGTTTATAAGAACTTAAATGATTATTTTATTTAATAGTGTTCAGGTATTTATTACAATAATTATTTTCTTGTATCAAGTATATGCATAAACCCTGAGATATAGATAATGTATGGACCTAGTATATAGTTTTAAATTTTAAGAAGAACCTGAATTTAAATAAAAACGGATATAAGATTTAAATATAATAAGAAACCTGACATTTTAGTATTTGCATTCATATGATATTTGGTTTATATAAGAGAACTCATGCTCTATGGTGATGTATAAATCCATTGGTATTATGGTACCACTATGAACTAATCCTGGCTCCACACCTTTGGTAGGGTTGCAATATTTATATATTAGTCATTTTCTGTATTGTAACCTCGGCTATTATATCTAATCTTAATTGACAAGGGACTTAATAATAAGTATTTGAATGCTCTCCTTTATTATCAGCTGTAACCACCCACCATCAAGTAAAGCTATTCTAACTCCAAAAGAAAAACATAAAAATAAAAATAAAAACAATAATAATACTATTTAATAATAACAATAGTACATTAGAAATCAGTTTTGCAATGACTATTTAAATCAGTCCGTGAACCATATAGAATATGCTAAAGTCCATTATTCTGTTTATTTGATATTTTGTGTTGTCTTTTAGCTCACTTTTTATATATCTTTGAGTTAATCTTTATAATACAAACAAGATCCACTTCTTCCATGAAAGTTATTCTCAATTTTACAATAAAATATTATTTTAGGAAATCTTATATTGTCCACTTATTTTACATGTTTAATTTACTGAAGATGTGACCTTAAATAGTAGACTCTATAGTAATATATCCAGCAAGTTGAAGAACAAATTGGTTGGTTTTACAATTGTGTCAATTTTTAAAATTTTATGGAGCATCTTTAAATGGAACTTTTCTTATGCCTTTATGCTATATCAGTAGAGTATCTGTGTCACTTCCATATAGCAAATTAGTCAAAATAACAACTCCGATATATAGTTAATTCAGTTTTAATTTTTTTTGTGAGAATTGGCTAACTATTATAATTTCTTTTACACATGTCAAACTTTCTGAACTCACAATTTTTCAACCATCCACATTAAATAAATACACCTGGGTCTCATTTTATGCGGATTTTTTAATGTGATTTTGAAGTTATGTTATTCATGTTTCTTCTTAATATCTTTTTATCTGGGTTTTCTTTTATGCAATAAAGAAGTTCATATTTCACTATATTTATTATATATCAAAAAAGATAAATTATTAATAACTTATTTGGATTTGAAATACTTTTTTTTTTCAAAAATATAACATTATATTAGCAGCTAATGTGAATGTGGTCTGAAACTATTTAGAATCTTACTTATGAATAAATAATAATATTAGATTTATAATTATGAATATAAAAATATCACAATAAATAGTCAAAAATTTAAAACTTTTAAAACATATTTTGTTAGATATAACAGAAATAAATACTCTTTTAGATTTTTAAAAATAATCAGAAATAATGAAGATTTTGTTGATTTTGTAAACTGAAAATCTTTCTAGAAATGATAACGTATAAATCTTTTTGTTTTGATTGCGATCTCACTTTTTTAATATAGAAACAAAATGTGAACATTTAAAATTTATTTCAGTAGTAAACATAAATATATCTATGAAATGAAAACAAATTTATTATTTTCTGATATGTAAAAATCATTTAACCATAGATTTTACATTGAAGTGTGAGACAAAGAAAAACATCAGAAAATGCTGAAATCTGAGAGAGTTTGCTGCAATGAACAGCCTCTTAAATTCCAATGAGAGCTAAATAGTTGTATGTCTGGATATCATGAGCTTTATAAACAATTAGTAAAATCATCATCTCAAAGTTTAATCACTGATTACATTGTCAACAGAAAACCATTAACACAGCATAAGACTGACGGTGGTGCTAGTTGTACTTCCTCTTGAGATGAATCTGATTTCTTACCAGTTCACAAATGAACAACATTTTGTCAAATAGCAATAATGATTAAAATATATATGAAAAAATGTAAAATTAAATACTGTAGTTAATAAAAAAAGTTTGTCTTGTATCATTTTTTTTTAAATATTTGAAATTTTTTATTAGTCATACTTTATTTCCTTATTTTTTTATGTGAATTTTAAAGTACTTTTTCCTTGTTGCTTTACTTTTATGCAATTTGTGAAAATTACAGAAACATATCCCCCATTTTTCAAGATAAGTTAAGTCTATTTTTGTGCAATTTTTTTTAATGTGGGTTTTCTGTGGAATCTGTCTACTGCATAAAACAAGAACCAGGTGTATATTATTGATTTTGCTAATAATTTATTAAATTAATGTTTATTTCTGATTCAAGTATAAACTTTAATTCTTAGTTAAAAATTAATATATCTGTTTTTCAATTAAATATAAATATATGGAATAACTCACGATTTCATCTTTATTTTTTTAAATATAATAATTTTTCAATATATTTAAAGCCTTCACTCCACATTCTTGAAATATATGAATGAAAATATATGAAAAAGATAAATGGCTCCAACATGCATTTCAAGCTGAACCAATACTTTTCATTTGGCGTGTATACGTTTATATTTTATTTTCACTTTGACATATGTGTCTTATATATGTATAAGTTTGATTGTTCTAAAATCTCGTCACTATGTGTATATATATATTTCAATTATAATCAAAAAATATTTTCTCTAAGCAGACATTATTTTAAGGCATTGCATGTGATTTACAATGATTAAAAATATATTATTATTCATGAGCTATGAAAATGCAAATTACTTTACATACTGACTGCTTTCTTTTATGATTTTTTATTTTTGATTTTTGACACTTTTATGTATTATTTAAAAATATAACCTTCAATTAAACGCTAGCGTGATCACCATTATAATCCAATAGATTACTTTCCTTATTTTCCAAGACAAAATTTATTCAAGTGAAATATAAATGTTACAGTAAAGAAGCTTTAACAACATTACGTTCTTAATTATTTACAAATAATTTAATAGACGTGTTTTTAAACTTAATCATTCGCTATTTAAGATTACTAACATTAATTTCGATAAACACGTTTCTATTAATAATTTATTAATAGCAAAATAATCGCTAATTGATATTACATATATAAATTGCTATAGTGTCTACGAAGCGTTCTAAGATTTGTTACAATTCTTTTTACAATTACTTTCAAAAAAATAAAAAAAATTAATCAATTTCACAGATATGTCTACTATTATTCAAATATCTACTGTTACTTAAAAATGAATGTTTAAATCACCAGATATATTTATTCTTTTACTCTGTTCTAATTAACAAGTTCTATCTAAATCTTCTTCTTTAGTCAAGAAATAGCCAAAGGTTAAGCAAAAGAATATACTTCGTTGTTCTTTCAATAATAAAAAATATTCTTATTAAGTTTTTTTGTACTATTTCTTTTCTGACAACTTTTAATAAACCACTTGAAGTCTACTTTGTTAAGATTTATTGTTAATGTCATTTGAATGTGGTAAAATATTTTACTTTAAAAAAATACAAATATTTTTTAGCATTTTATTAATAGTTTGCATAAGTGACAGTAATAAATATATGTGACAGTAATATATATATATATATATGATTTTAAATGACTTTAATAGTTCATAATTGTTTTAATTCGATTATACTACCGCCCAGTATGATTACAATATTATTAGTTAAATTATTAATTTATCACATAGTCAAAAATCCAAATAATTTCAAAATTCATCTGTTTGAGAAAAAGAATTAGCACTTGCAAGCATGAATAAGACTAATAAAGTAAGTTACAATTAAAAATAAACTCAAACAGGAATAGAATAAATCCAATTGAAGTTATTAAACATTCTTATTAATGATTCCAATTCAGTCCCGTATTTCCTTTATTGCTATTAGTAATACTCGTTTGCACTTTTTTCCAAGTAACCAGTGTTTAAAACTTTTTGTTAATCCATAAGTTTCTTTATGCTTGCTATGAGGTCTGCTCCATCTGTATAACCTTTTTTTATGATACGTATTTCTAGAAGTTTTTATTAAAATCTTCCTTTTTAGTCACATAGGCAAATAACCTTTTAATATTAACTTTTATTTCTGTAAAACATAATCTATGTAATTTTAATGCTATGCTTAATGGTATCCATCTTGTTTGTATTTCTGCAAGTAATTGGATCAAGATCTTTGATTTTTTTGTAAAGGCTTTGAATACTATTTTAGACTTTTATGATATATATATATCCAAAAAGCTATATCACTTTTTGCAACTTGGAAGTATTATTTGCACAGCAATCATAATATTTATAAAATCTAAATCTGATTTAAATAAATTTTATTTTTAGTTTCTCTATTTCTTTTTTTAATATGAAAATTACTTTTTATAAAACTGAAGGGAACAACAAGATGAAATGCTGAATATCTTCAATAACTTTAATCTTCTAAGCATTACTTTTATAGATGAATTGGTGTTACATTTAATAAGTATTCTTCATAACTTGAATAGTCATTATCTATGACAAAGTAATCCAAGACTTTAAATATAGTGGAAAGATTTATATAAAATATAGATTCATAATTTCTAATATCTTCTTGACTTATTATCTTAAAAATCAATACCACTATTGCATACTTTAAGTTGTATGATATATTTTATTACTTACATAATTGGTTATAGCTTAGTCAACAATCTTCCATTTTTTATCTGTTCTTATAAAATATCTATAATAATTATATTTCTTTCTGAAGATTTTCCATATTTATTGATTTAACTAAAATTTTCTATTAGTTGCAAAATTTTTTCACATATACCATGATGTCTTATTTGTTTCTAGTATTTTTATATATGTTTTTTTTCCTATCGATTTTTGTTTATTTTGCAGTTATATTTTTCTATATCATCATTAATTCTTTTCTATAATATTGTATGGAATTTCTGATATCTATTTGCTATAAATGGTTTGTTTTTAATTAGTTTCACATTATTTATTTTTTGAAAAATAATGCTTCATTTAAATAAAATATTTATTGATTAATTAGGGTTGTGTTTTTCTATCTGTACAGCTACTATCAAATATTCAGTAAAATAATTTAGCTTCTTATTGATCTTGGTCACTTCTGAGATATTTTCAAAATCTTTTAATATTTTTAACTATTTGTATACTTTCTGAATGATAAATGTAATGATCTCTTTCTTAATAATATGTTACTCTAGCCTTGCTAATATCCCATTAATCATTACACTTGTCATGTTTTCCATTAAACACATGAAAGACTTAAAATTAGAATTAGCCAAAATATAATCCAACTTTAATATAACTTTAGAAGTATGCCTCCATATATCCTTTACTTTTTATTTTCCTTATTCAAAAAAGTATTCATAGTGTATAGCTTTCTTTCTTTGCAAATTCTGAAGTCTTTAACTGCTTATTTGTTCTTACATCATTCTATGTTTTGGACTACATTTGTTTGTTCTCTCACTAATCAATAATTTCCAATTACAATCAGTTCTACAAAGTTTTTTAAATATTTGTTTCTTAAAATATCAACATTTATTAAGTTTTAGATTCTGCTAATCCAATCAAGTATCAATAGTTTGATTTTTTTTCAATAAATATTATTTTTTTAATAATTTTTTAGAATTCTGTCCCTAAAAAAAAAAAAATATTGTACTGATATATATTATCATTTTTGTGTTCTAATATGAGAAAAAATATAATGCTAATAACAATACCATTCCATTATTTTATTCAAATCCTATATATTGTAACTGTCAAAATGCACATCTCACATGAAAATCACCTAAGGGCAAGTTGCATGGGATCTCCACAGACTGACATCACAAGATAAACAATCTTTCTTTTCATAGTCCACTACATCATCTAAATACATGAGAATCTATCATACTCCAATTAATTTATTGATTGCAATATAATGACAAATGCTAAAGATAATAAGATATTAAAATTTATTCAAGTATATACATTATTATAACACAACTAATAGTATAAATTGACTGCAATTATGGGAAAGAGTAGTATATTTTACCTGTGATTAAACTTACATGTTTATTTCACTGCCCTGTCAACTTTTAAACAAGTTAATAAGAGTAGCTACTTATGGATTCTATAATTAATTTTATGCACAGATAATATACAGTATCTAGGTGCAGTGCTCTTAAATCCAAACCTCCTCACTGATGAAGGCCACAAGCCAGAAACTAGTCTGGGGATATTGGATGAGTAGGCATTAGATAGGGATTTTATGCACAAGCTTTCTGTCATCCATTAATTACTCTGGTTGGCACAGGGTGGCACTACTTTATGGAGAGTTTTGCCTTGTTTATATTATATTCTTAATTGTTTCTGAAAGGGTATAAATTTTCCACATAGACTAATGATCACAGCTGATTATTACAGTTTTAAGATTAAATAAACCTACAGTTTGAGAATATGTTAAATTCATTAATAAGGATAAATCATTTAATAAACTATTTTTAAAAAAACTGTACTATCATAAATATTTTCAGGCTGTAATGCAGGTAAGTAACTAAATGCTATATGTGCAAATGTAAGACACAGGAAAACAGTGTCTGCATTACATTATTTATAACTATACAAATGTGAGCTAGGAACACATTATATGATAGAAATTTTCATCTATCACATACTAATGTAAAGGTACTAAGCATAAGAGGGACTGACAATCACAAAATGATACCATCCAAGAGATATAAACAAACAAAACATATACTATACAGTAGGAATTTCCAACTATCACATACTACTTTTTAAGTAAAATAATAAATGCAAGTGATCAGCATTTCAATGGTATAACAATAATTTATGAATAAATAAAACATATACAAATCAATCTAATTTATAAACAAAACAACTTGAAATAAAGTTACAGCAGTTCTTTTACATCAATACACTCAATTATGCTTCTCCAAATATGGAGAGTAATTTGCTTAAAACTGTAAACTATTGACAGATAATAAAAAAAACAATCTGAATTTATTCTGTCTGTAGACATATGTTTCATATTTGCAGATAGTGGAAATGACTGTTTTTGAAATACTAACTCTTGAAAAACATGGCCAGAGGTTGTGATAATAAACTGATTCACTTTTCATAAAAAAATTATTATTCTTTTAGATTGACAGACTGAATTGTGACATGATTAAATAAAATGAAATAGCAATATCTTGTCATACTAGTTTATAAACAGATTTACAAAATCAATAATAACAATAATTTATAAAATACTTTCAGGGTAATGGTGATAAATACTTAATATTAGTAACAGACATTTATAATAAAATATTTTTAAAGTTTATACCTATTCCCTTTCATCACTAAGAGTTCAAGCTCAGATTTCAGATATTGATATACTTTTAGTAGACTTTTTTTGTTCAACCATAACAATAGCAATGAGTTTTAATCATATTGTTTTTAATTCTATATGCAGTGTCAGGTGGTAGTTCACTTGATTGATATCTGGTTTCTTCCCAAAGCATAGACACTTAAACTTTAGGCATATAATGGACACAACACTCCTTAAGATGTTATTACATTAAATGATAGTTCCCTTCCATACTTTTTATGGGCTTTTGATTTGCACTCTGTAAGGTTGCTAGAGTAAAGTTGGTGGCAGTTTCTCTATTCCTGCATATTTCAACACTAATTACAATAAATAGAATGGAATCACAATCAAACATTAATCAGAAGAACAAATTTCACATAAAGAACTTCAGCAGTAATAATTTGGCAGCAATAATTAACAATAATTTACAACCACTGCTTATAGTTCCTGGACTTGACCTATCACCAAAATCATATCCATTGGTGGTCATTTCAATCCATTGATCTATTGGTGGCTGATAACACTTAAACTTCACTTTGGGCTGCAGCTTATTTGTCCAATCATGACATTTATAAAATTTTATCTTTGAAAAGGATTATCAGCCTAAATTACATCAGATATTTATCTCCTTAATTAATTGATCTGTTTATAAGAATTTTAATTACATTTTCTAAGATAATACCATTTCCACCCACCTAATTATAAAATACCTTTACAAATGTTAATATAATGAAAACCCTATTTTTTTTACATTACTTTTAAAATAGATTTATAATTAATAATACCATATAAATTATCTGTGCATATACTTATATATATATAATTTTTAATTATGAAAACTGTTGAAAACCTTTACCTTTAATTTTTAAATTACATACATGAATCATAATAAATATTGCTTCAATATATATATATATTTAAATTTTTTTTTCCACAAAACTGGATTTAAATCAAATTTTTATAAAGTCAAAAATCAAATTATTTTTAATAATCATGCCATAAAAACAGCATATTATGTTAGCTGGTATCTATAATTAAATTGAAATGTTATTATCACATACTTAAAATAATAAATATAGTAAATTAAAATAAAATTTATTACTATCTCTATTTTATTTTTATTATAATTTTGAATTGTGTTGCTTTAAATAAAAGACAAGAAAGTAATTTAATTTTTTTTTAATATTACAAGATATAAATGTTTTTAAATTTTTTTAAATAATATTGTAATAATATCTAAATAGAAAATAAACACGTTAATAATTTTATTAGTCATTTATTAAATTGCAAATTATCCATTTAATGAGCAATATTTCTGTAGTGCAATTTTTATTACACCATTCTCATTCAAGGTATGGTTTGATTTCTAAAGGCTTTTACCACCTTGGGGAGGGATATAATGATGAACATATGACCAAAGACATGTGAAAAAGATGTATGATCTCCAAAATGCATATTTTGTGCTGAACCAGCTTTCATAAGTTGAACCAGATCATATTCTCTTACATATCTTTATCGTTTTTTAGTATGTATAGATAGGGAATTGCTACAGTTTAATTGATAAGTGTCAAACTTAATACCCTCACAACTTTGACACAAACTAATTGATGGAAGCATGTTAATAGTTTTTATTGGTCATTTATTATACTAGAGATTATCTATTTAATGAATAATGTTTCTGTAGTGTAATTTTCAGAACACCACTCACACATAAGGTAGAAACTGTTTTTTGTTTACTTTTAACACTTTCTGGAGGGGTTTAACTGTAATCATAAACATGTGTTCAAAGACATGTGAAAAACATGTATAATCTCCATGATGCACATTTTGTGGTGAAACAGCACTCATCTGTCGGCGAAATCACATTCTCTTACACATATCTTTATCATTCTTTTATATTTATAGATAGAAAATTGATATATTATAACTACAACAAATCAAATGTAGCTCAGATTGGTTATATTACAAAACTGTGACAAAAATGTTTAATAAAAGTGCATATAAACAGACTAATAAATATACAAACCACCATTTGCATATGTGCATTCATATATGTGTCACTTGAATAAACTGCCTAAAAATTAAAAGAAAAGTTAGTTTATGCATTTGGTCATATTTTATAAATTTGCTTCATAATATATAAAAAAGAACAACAGAAAAGTAGTCTTGAAATGTGAAAGAATTTTGAATTACATAGTTTATAGTAAAATTGACATCAAAATTAAATCTAATATTAAAATTTTGGAATTAATAAAAATAAATAAAACATCGGGCTATATTTAAATATAGGCAATGATTTTTCTTTCTTCCTAAACCATTAGCTAATATAAATAAGGAGAGGAAACTTTTTTTCTTTCATTCATTTATGAAGCAAATCATAATTTATTATGTATCAAATCATGATATATTTGTAAATTTGCTCCCACAGTATATATGTTCAATCTTGTAACAAGCTGGTGATTTATCCTGTTATAAGAAAAACAGGTTGTTGAATTCCATTAACTAGATCTGAAACAAGCATCTAAGCATTCAAGGAGTCAGAATTTTATTCCATATTGTCTAGACTAGTTTTGAAATAGTGTTGCCAAGAAGAAAAACTACTGGTTAAAACTCTTTTTCCTTGTAACTTGGATAGCTGCATTTTGCTGTTTTTAAATATTTTTCAACAGCCTGTATGATGACTTTATCTAACAGAATACAATCTATAATGTGTGTTTATGCTCCAGAAAAAATATACTAGCCAAATGCCTGGGGAAATGCAGTTGGATTTGGAAACTAATGCTGAAGTTTGCAAAACCAGCCAATGAATTGTCTCTATAATGATGAAAAAACAAAATGGAAAGTGCCATAAAAATTACCCATGACCCACTGATGTTTTACCTTATATGACATCAACAATGCTGCTGTAATTACTCTCTAACATCATCAGTGCCTAAGAAGGAGAAATACCCTCTTTGGAGTAATTAATGAAGCCAATCAAAAATTTATTAAAAAAATATCTGCAGAAAACTATCATTTGTGACTGTTTCAATATTTAAAATGGTAAGATTTTATCATTATAAATACTGTAAGCCTTTAAACTTATATTTAAATTTAAATTTAAAATGTTTTATTATTATGATATTTATTATTTTTGTATAGTATATGCAACAGTTTTATTTATTCAGTGTTAATAAATTGTTATTTTTTAAGCATTAATCCATTTGGTTTATATTTGTAACACATTCCAAACAGCATGCTTTTAACAACCATATGCTAATTAATATCCACATCCCAGAGAAATCATGCAATCCACTGGTAAACATGCAGGGATGGTAGTAATAATTTGTAAATAATGATGATCATTCCTATAAAATTATTCCAAAAGTAAACTTTTTTTGGAAGGTTTGGCACAATTGAGTTTTATTTTAATTGAAACTAAAAAACAAATAAAATTCTTTAGAAATACTTGTATTTTTAATTATAAATCATTATCATCACAATGATTAATATTATTATATACTTTAATTGTATCTTTTTTATTTGTTTTTATTAATCATTCAACTTTCATATTTATTTGAATCAAAATGTACGATACATATATGTAATATTTTTGAAATAGAACCATAATTCATATACTTGGAGTTTAAATGTAATATAGAGGATGAAAGTCATGTTCAAATACCTTATATGATACATATATGTGTATATTTTTGATTACATATGGTGTGGCAATAAAATTTACGATTACAATAGTGTTTATAATTACAATCCTTCACAAAGTATTTAAAGCAGAGAGAAACCAGTTCTTGCCTTGCATGAGAGTGGTGTAGTGAAAATTACACTACATAAATATTATGCAGAAAATAAATATAGCTTCTTAATTTACAAATATTTGTGTTTTTGTTTAGTAAATATGTATTTTAAAAATTTTATCAACTAGAAATGTACAGCATTTTGTAACATTATTATGTTACCTTGTATTAATTATGCAACCATTTAATTTTTAAAAAAAACACTGCTTTAATAAGATAACCTTTCCAAGATCAGTTAAAACTTACCAAATGTGTAAAACAGACCATATTTAATTTTTAAATATTACTTTGTTTAAATGGATAAAAAATATATATTAACCTGAAATGGCTACAATGTGGTTTAGACACATGAATGCTACAAGCAATATCTCATACTGCTCCTAAAAAGAGTATTTCAATTATAAAAATATTTCAAATTTGATTTTTTATTATAAGCATTATTTACAAAATGCATCAAAATGTTTGTATAATAAAATTTAAAAATATAATCACAAAACTACAAAAATGAAGAAATGGAAATGATTTTGGTTTAACTAGATTTAATTAATTAATATCTTATAATTAGTTATTATAAATTTGCTTTTCATTATTGTTGATACAGTTACAATAAGTTTTATAATATTTTTTTTAAAAAAAGAAGTAAAAAAAAGGTTATTTGAAAGAAAAAAACATTATAGCCATTTAGACTACAAATGGTATAAGATACCATTATACCTGAAGGGGGGGGGCATGCTAAGTGCCAACTAATTTCATTTTTGCAGAATAGATACATATTTTGAGGGGTATTGGAAGGCACATCTGTTCATTTTAAAAAATAGTAATAATTTAAGATATTTGAAAATTGATAGCAGTATCATATATTACTTTTAGCTTCCACAATTAATGTTGGAACAGCCATGACTTTTAATAATATTTTCAAGATACTGCCAAATTCAATAGAACTTAAACCAGCACTGTTTGACAAGATTGTTACATTCCTGCTGAACAAGAAGTTCAGATAATTGAAATAACTAAAAAAAATACATTAAGTTTTACAGTTGTATTTAGAAATTATTTTAGTAGTTTGTTATTAGTTATCATTCTGCTTGAAAATAGCTTCAGTTTGTTTTCCTTTCTTAAGGGTAACAATTCACACTTTAAATTTGTAGTCATAAACTATTTGAGTTATCAAAATATCATTCATTTCTAACAAAGATAACTGAATGCAATATCATGTACAAAATTTTTAATAGAACATTTTGATTACTTTAATAATTGTAGTGCAACAAAAGGATCTGATGCTAAACAATGACTAATAAAAAAATGACTCACTGCTTCACATGTGTGATGTCATTTTTTTTTAATTTAATTCTGCTACTATTCTATACTTTCTGAGTTTCTAATAAAGTGTTATTATAAGATTTTTTTACAATTTCTTCTAAATGTCTGGTTTATGTCTGCCAATATTTATTTTATCAATAGATTCATTGCTATAATTTTTATTTTAATTACTTTAAACAGTTTGGTGCTGATTTGTAATTTAATTATTATCTGTTAATAAGTTTGTTATTCTGACTGAGAATATCTAATTGATTATAACAAGCCATCTATAATGATTAATGATGTTTTTTTAAACTACTGTTACTTATAAGAACAATTATTTTCACATAAAATGTGATTACTGTATAAAACAATAATCATACTAAATTAACCTGCAATGACTGCTAGTGTTATGTGATACTGTTACAAATTTTCAAATGCCTTAATTTCATATTACTTTTTAAACTGAATAAGTAGCCATCTCAGTATCTTTCCTATGTATGTTTTCATTTTTTGAAAGAAAAAAAAACAAATTAGTTTGAATTTAGCTTATATAGTATAAGTATGCTCCCTTTTTTGATTTACTTCATATTGCTTGTAATCTAAACAACTATAGATTTTTTCATCTTTTTCAGTAGATTGCTTTTTTCTACTTTCTAACACAAATAATATAAAGCTTATTATCATTAAGCCTATAATAATAAAAAGCACATTTATTTCATTATAATAACTGATTGTAAGAAGTCAATCAACTGAATCCAGTAAAATAAAAATAAAAATAAAAATTATTTTATTTTTTTATTTTTGCTATTTTATGTCTACATTTTTTAAATATTTTGATATAACTATTTCTTCATAGCGTAAGCTTGTGTTTTAAGACCTATAGAGGTCCTACCTTCGTATTTTTCAGACGCTTATTTCTAAGGTTACAGCCTTAGTAAATTATTACTTAAGCATATATTCTAAATAATATTTATAATAACAAAAAGTCAAAATTCATATGATATTTACATAAAATAAATACTCTTTTTAGGAGTGGGATAAGATAATGCTTGTAGTTTGTATGTTTCTAAACTTCATTATAGCCATTGTGGATTAACAGCTTTCCAACTCTTAATAGTTCTCACACAAGATTTCTTATGAATATGTTTGTAGAGCCTTATATTCTCAACCATATTAATCCATTTATTATAAATTACCAGTCTACTAGATAAGTTTTTTAAATCCAATTTTGTTTTATATTTTAGTCTTCCAGATTGATATAATTGTATACTGAATCAAGCTGCTATGAAGCATTGTATTTCAAAACAGTTTATTTGATAAATATTGATCATAAACTAATATAATTTGAATTAATTTAAGATAAAGGTCAATCATAGCTTAATACCCATAAAAATAAGGCAATTCCTTTTATCAATGGTAAATTGCTTTTTTTTAAAAAAAAAAAAAAAAAAAGAGGATTGACATTCATTTGAACAAATCAGTTAATCTTAGACTTTTATTTTCTATTTATTAAAGACTAGAGATATACATTTATTGTTAAACAGCTACCTGAAAGAAAAAACTAAGTCTGTTTGTAACACTAAAAAAAACTACAAAGATTTATATGACCTAGACTTAAATCTTAGATCTGAGCATTTTATGTAAATGCACTATTGCTCAAGGCATGAGGTTTATCATTATTTGGTTCTATTAAAATAGTAATTAAGACAATAAGGTAGTTAGCATTGATTAATATTTTGAGATAGCAATTCCAGTATAGGATTTGCTCTTTAAAAAAAATTGAAAAATTAAATTATGTTACATAAATCAATTTTAGGGCTGTTTATTAAATATAAATGTATCATAAAAAGGCAAACCATCTATAAAATCTTAGATTTATTAATTTAAATAAAATTGCAATTATTTTAAGAGTTATGTATTAAAATAATACCTGTGTAATTTGTAAATAATTTTTTTAAATAATAATAATATTCAGTTTCAATTAAATATTGGAATAACTTTGTTTTTAAATTAAATAAAAATTGATTTTAATTTTTTTTTTTAAAAAAAGTGCAGTCATGCGTATAAATGATGATTAAACTTTTATCCACAATACAAATTTTATAAGTCCTATTAATCAGCAATATTTCTTTTCTTTATCAAAGTTGACATTTTTATCCATATTTTGTAACATTATTTATTATCTTTACACTTTGCTATTGAGTATATTTAAAAAAATAATAAATGTTATATGTACATATATCAAAAACTGATTTCAAACATATGTCAACTTTAGTAATGAAAGTTTAAACAAAAAAGAAGTTTATACTTTTACCTAAAAAAAACTATTTTCAGTTTTAAAAATGAGATATAATTTGAAAAATGAAATAGTGATTTGTAACACAATTTTTCCATTAAAAAAGTCGATTGAAGAAATTTGAATATTAAATTTATTAATAGTTACAATTGTGAATTCTACCTATTTTATTATTATCATTAGAAAAAGTGGGAAAGGGGGCTCAGAACAATGTAATATGTTATTCTTGCAATTTTTTCTATTCATTGCATCTTCCTTCTCTGATAATATGCTTTTTTTTTTAAACATTGCATATTCAGCCTTTTTTTTTTTTTTTGCTCTTTTTCAATTCTGACAAAATATCATTCTGCATTTTATCAATAGTATTTTTTTACACCTGTTCACATTTTAATACGGTCCTTTTTTAACATATTAAAAACTATTTGTAAAAGTGAATGATTTATTACTTAATACTTAATGCATTAACCGGTCTCACATTAAATCTTAGAATGAATCTAGAAACTTCTTAGACTAATCAGTAATTTCAAGCAAATAAATGTTTTTATCAGTAATACACATAACTTTCTAAATGGATAGGTAGCTACGTAAATATATAGATAAATATATAAGTAGTAGGTAGGTAGGTAGTTAGGTAGGTAGGTAGGTGGGTAAGTGGGTAGGTGGGTAGGTGCGTGGGTGGGTGGATGGGTGGATGGGTCGATGGATGGATGGATAGATAGATAGATGGATAGATAGATAGATAGATAGATAGATAGATAGATAGATAGATAGATAGATAGATAGATAGATAGATAGATAGATAGATAGATAGATAGATAGATAGATAGATAGATAGATAGATAGATAGATAGATAGATAGATAGATAGATAGATAGATAGATAGATAGCATGTGGTGTGAAAAAGTTATCTTCTGTTCAACATTTATTAATTTTTAAAAAATTATATCCGAATGCTACAAAAAATAGACTACTTACAAAAAATATTTTTTTCCTCCGTTTATCGGTATATAAAGCATTAAGTAACTATACGACTAATAATTTCTTAATCTTTTCTTTTTCTATTGATAATTTCTCCGGAAATAAGTTTTTAATTCTGGTTCACAAAAATCATTTATCCTGCCTGAAATTGAATTGATATCTTCCATTTAAGCAGTCAGCAAGCAGCCTCTGAGGCAACAGTTCAACGTTATATTTATTAACTTACAAAAGTCATTTCAAAAAAATATTTGAACTAGAGGTTTGAAATGTTCTCATTGGCATGATAATACTTCCTTTTTTATACTCTCTTTCTCTTTATATATATATAACAGATTTGGATGCAGAAAGAAGCTCATTATTAAATGAAAAGAGACCTTTTAGTCCCTTTTTGAGGCCTTAAAAAATCTAAGCAAGGAAAATTAGGTTAATATCTGCTCTATATATTTTTGGCATTGCAACTGTTTATAAGAACATGGATGGGCTGCTTATTAGCATATATCATTCAGTGTGATGAATTTATTTGATTTTAATGTCTGAGTATAAGATCAAGAACACTGTGATTCTTCTTCTCAGTTATCTGATAGTTCATAAGTGAAATATCAGTTGAATTTCTTGAAGGCACAATGAATGTATGCGTAAATGATTTTTTTTCTAAATACTTACAATTATTACTGACAAAACTAAATTATGCCCTTATTCCCAGAAAGCAGTGGTTGGCAGACAAAAATTGAGGATGCTATGAATCCCCTGATTACAGATCCATGCTGCCATTTGGTGACACTTTTTATTTAGGTACTTAACAATTGCAGATCACTTTCAGAAGGAAGATTGAACAAATTGGAAGAACTGTCTAATATTAAATGAGGCATTGTTAAACTTTGTAAAGTAGAAGAAAAGATAAAGAGAAAATTGATTTAAAAAGTGGACATTATTTTTTCTTACAAAGGTACAAATATTGGTAGCACAACTGAAATGAGAATTACTGTAAATAAAAAGTATGTAGACCACATTGTGGAAATAGATGGTATACAGAATGACAAAATTAATTATTCAATGTAATGGAAGATAACAAATTCTGATTTATGACCCAACAAGTTCTCATTGTGATGAAAAAGTAGAGGATTTTTATACAAATATACTTAAATGTTTTTGATCAGAACAAATAGTATTTTAAAATCATCATGGGAGACTTTAATGCTATAATTTGTAAATGATTGAAAGATGGAAGTATTGTGGTTAAATTTGGTTATGGTGATAGAAATTAGAGATTACACAGACTTATGAGTTTCAGTAAAAAAAACTGTATATTATGAATTCTTTCTTTGGGGAAAATGCTAAACAGAAATGACTGTGAAAGCATCCATATAAATCATAGCTGAAATGGATTATATTTTGACTAAAAGAAAATACATATTTCAGGATTGTAATATTTTAATAGACTAAACACAGCAAGTGATCATTGATTAGTGGGATGTAAGATATATGTTAATGCAAAACTAGAGACAAAAATTATTAAAACAAACAATATTCACCATTACTAGTCCTAACCTTCAGAAACATTTCAATGAATCATTTTAAGATGTTAACAAATTTCAATAGGAAGATAACTGATACATTATTAAGGACTGCAGTAAAGATACTCAGTACAAAAAAGCAGCAATTTGCCAGAAAATATTTTACTGATATAAGAAAAAGTATAAAGAAAAGAGGAATATCTGGCATTTTTTTAAGTGACATAAAACAATTAATAATAAAAAATAGTTAAGAAAATGGAATTGTTAATTAACAATGAAATTTATAGAAAAGAATAAAAATATCAAAAGTATAATAAGAAAAGAGAACTATTATTAAAAAAAGAGATGATATCACAAAAGGTGTGGAAGAGTTCTATAAGAAATTATATAATAATGAAGAACAAGAAAACAATGTATCTTTGACATTTATTATATTATTTTTAATTATCCAGTATTTAAATCTATACAAAAATTTTACCAAGATAATTACAACTCGTCTATAAAAAAAACTTTGAATTTTAATCAATGAAAAAACAAGCTGGATTTAAAAGTAGTTTTAGTACAAGAGATGATATCCAAGTATTAAGATAAGTTGCTTTGGATTTGTAGATTATGAAAAGACATTTGATTCTATATGCATTTTTTCTGTGATTAAAACATTGGATCATCAAAGTCTAGATCAAGGATATTGTCATATTCTGAAGAATATTTATAAAAATGTAACAGTTAACAATTAGATTATATAATGATACTAAGAAGATTGACATTGAAAAGAGTTTAATTCTATCTCTCCAAAATGTTTTATAGCAGTTTTATAAAAACTATTTTGTGGATTAAAATGGGAAGATTTTGCAAATAATCCTTCAGAGAGTCAGAAAATTTTCCAAGAGTTATCAGACAAAAGTAAGAAAGTGAAACTAAAGATAAATGCTAAAAAGACTCTTTAGTCAAAGTAATGTTAAATGGACTTCCTCAGAAAAATAAAATAAACATTGATAGTAATGAATTAGAAAAAATTAACAACTGTAAATATTTTTAGTCAGATTATTAATATAGATGGAAGCATAATGGATAAAATTATAGAATTAGTCTTGGGTGAAGCTATTTTGATAGAAATAAATATTAAAAGGAAATATGACTATGAGATTAAATAAGGTTTTAATAAACATGTTTTACCAGTTCTTACTTATAGATATGAGACTTGGAAGCTTAATAGAAAAGCAATTCAGAGATTTTAAACTATTAAATGAAGTATAGAGATGTATGTTAGGAGTGACAAGAAGGGATTGATAATAAAATACATGGATGAAAGAACAAATAAATATCATTGATATCTTTTTAAAAAATTAAGGGATTGAAATTATTCTGGATTGGACATATTTTTAGAAAAAGTGATAATGGATAGACAGTTGAAGTTTTAAACTGGATGCAAAGGGATTGTATAAAAGACTTAGAAAAAGACTGCATATGAGATGGATAGATGAAATAAGGAAATTTGTTTATGTGATATGAAAAAAAGAGGTTAGAGATAAAAAAAAACTGGTTTAAACTTGAAGAGATTATTCTGGAATGGATTATTGTGACAATGGTGATAATAGGATCATTTGTCATATTAGTGCGCAATTTAAATTCAGACATATATAATAACTGTATGGAATCAAAAGATTTCTTTAAAGCTGCTTAATTCCCTTGCTAAATTCATAACTCATGCTACCCTTTATAGTAACATATTATTAAATAAACCTACTATGACTCAAAATTACTTGTTCCCTGTATACTCCAGAAATGAAGGGTGCATTTGATCAAATCTACACTATACTCATGAGATTGGTATCTATATCTGTGTAGAGTTTTAATTCATTATGAATATTTTCATATTAATAAATTCATATGCTGTGTCATGACTCTAAGTGCAAATATGATGTGGTTGTGAAATAAATTTATAACATAAAAAAAAATCAAACGAAATTAAATTTTGAATAAAATATTTGCTTCATCTTTTATTGTGATATAGATGAGAGACAACAATAAAATAAAATATAACAATAATATAGTAATGGCAATTTCTTTACTTAAGCTTTCAATGAACTCATTAAGTAGATGGTAATATTTATTATTTAAAGATTTATCAAGCGCATGGGTATTAAAATGAAGACAGTATATTATGTGCATAAATAATGCACAGTTATAAATAATAACACTTAATATAACAAATTTGTATTAACAACAAAATGATAAAAGAAAAAAGATTTAGTCTTCATTTTAACATAAATGCTAACAAGTTGTAATACAGAGTTAATGTATTTTTTTTAATAATAATAAATCAATGTGGGTATTGTCATATAATACAATAAAATAATAATAATAAAAAATACATATATTATATAGTAAAATAATTAAAGTAAAGATTAGAAACTTGTTTATGCTTTGATTAATTAAGTTATGATTAATCAAAAGTATTTTATAAATTAGATAAATATATGTATTTCCCTTTTATTTTATTTTTTTTTTTTTTGTTTATTGAGAGCAAACATTATTTTATTCAATAGTTCTTTCTCCTTGATTCAGTGTTTAGACTATTGTTTCCTGAAATAATTAATGAAGATGCTTGAGTTAAGAATGTTTTTTATTACTTTTCTAAAATATCGCCTTTGCTGAATTATAGTATGATTCAGATGATTAACTATAATATTTTCCTTTTTACAATTGCTTCTCAGATTTCAAATATTGACCTCTTTCTTTTCCAGGTTGGGATGAATTGATTGAACATACAATTTCTTTCCTTAATTTTGCATGTCTATGTTCACAATGTTCCATTGATGTAAGATAGAAGGTATAGATGAGAGAATAGAAAAATTCTTAAACAGCTAATTTGCTTTCTAGGGCATCTTGTCAATAATGCAAGACATAAATGAAGAATTATCTTTTCATTGATAAAAGTAAAATTCACATGATAACCACTTCTTATGCTTGCTTATAACTGTTATTAAAACAGGCAAAACTCACTATACATATTGCCACACACAGCAAGTAGAGTAATCAATGGATGCCAGAAGGCTAGTGCTTACTCATCCAATATCCCCAGACTAGTTTCTGGCTTGTGGCCTTCATCAGTGAGGAGCCTTGGAACTGAGAGCACTGCACTTAGATCTTAGGATCTAATGCAACCCTCTAGAAGCCACATTTTATCTCCACTTAACTACAAAACTAGTCTTAAATTGAAAACACCTTAATATTTTCAATCCAAGCTCATCAGCCTATATAGTCATATAGGTTTGAACTCAATTCAAGTACAGTGTCTTTGCTTCTTTAATAACTATAGGTACCACTAACCTATTAGGCAGAATTGGTTTTAAGCCAATAAATATCACATGATCACGGCTTCTTATGCTTGCTTATAACTGTTATTAAAACAGGCAAAACTCACTATACATATTGCCACACACAGCAAGTAGAGTAATCAATGGATACCAGAAGGCTAGTGCTTACTCATCCAATATCCCCAGACTAGTTTCTGGCTTGTGGCCTTCGTCAGTGAGGAGCCTTGGAACTGAGAGCACTGCACCTAGATCTTAGGATCTAATGCAACCCTCTAGAAGCCACATTTTATCTCCACTTACTACAAAACTAGTCTTAAATTGAAAACACCTTAATATTTTCAATCCAAGCTCATCAGCCTATATAGTCATATAGGTTTGAACTCAATTCAAGTACAGTGTCTTTGCTTCTTTAATAACTATAGGTACCACTAACCTATTAGGCAGAATTGGTTTTAAGCCAATAAATATCACATGATCACGGCTTCTTATGCTTGCTTATAACTGTTATTAAAACAGGCAAAACTCACTATACATATTGCCACACCCAGCAAGCTAGAGTAATCAGTGGATGCCAAAAGGCTTGTGCATAAAATCCCAATCTGGCCACAAGCCAGAAACTAATCTGGGGATATTGGATGAGTAGGCACTAGATGGGGATTTTATGCACAAGTCTTCTGGCATCCATTCTAGCTTGCTGTGTGTGGCAATATGTATAGTGAGTTTTGCCTGTTTTAATAAAAGTAAAATTAATGTGACAAAAAAATTTTTTTGATAATTTTTCTTCATGGCACTCAGAGAGAAAAACAAAAAGTTGTTATTCCTTTTTTCATTATATATATATATTATATATATTATAATTTTCATGAGTCATGTATATTTTCTAATCTTTTATTGTTGATATAAACAATAACAATGACAAGTGATTATATTATAATATTTTAGAATGATTTTATATATATATGAAAAATGTAAATAACAAGCAATAAACACATATTTTTTTAATTAAATAAATTTTCATCTTATATTTGTTACTGTTGCCTCTTTACTACTCTTAGATAAAAGATTAATTCTATACAGGTCAATAAAAAAGGAATACTTGTAATGATAAACATATCTTGATACAAAATCTCTGAAATATTTTGTAAACATATCTTTTTTAGATAACAACTGAGAGTAAGGGTTGAACTATTTCAATCTTTACAACACCCATCCCCTAACAAACAATATCAATATCACTAACAACTATACATAACATGAATAAATATTTGCATAATTCTTTATATACATGTTAAAACAACAAACCTCACTGCTATCTCTATATGAAGAATTGATCAAGGGAAGCCTTAAATATAATTAAAATTGAGCTAATAAATGAAAAATAAAAAATTTCTAATTTTGTTAATAAGAGAAAGTTTTGCAAGTACTGTTAGAGCTTATGAGACAAGATGAGCTAATGCTAATTACTTCAGGTACATCAGCCTAAGGCTTTGGGCCTTGTAAGACCCTCTCAGCCCATTTACTGTATTCATCATATAAACATTTTCTCCAATATTTTTCTATATTCTATAGGGTCTTTTATATAAATGGAAAAACTTTTTGTATTGGTGTTGCTGTAGGTAAAGAACATAGGATTCTATTTAACCATGAATTTCTAATTGAATTTAGTAATATTAATCTACTTAATTAACATATATATAAATTTTATCCTACCAAATTTATAATGGGCCATAACCAAATCAAATGTCACATAAATAAACTGCTTTGATTCATAACAATTAAGTTCTTGGATTTACATATATAATGTTTGAAAAGGCTGAATATTTTTAACAGAATCATCATAACTTTGACTTTCATCCTCACAATACTTATAAAAGAAATTTTGACTATGGCATAATTTATAAAAATTCTGAATAGTATAGTAATCTATCTTTTTGAAAATATGGATTCTTGGTACCATGTATAATCTGTGCTAGAGATAACTGACTTTAATACTTTATTTTGCTTTAATCCTAGCATCATATTCTCTTGCAATTTTATTTTAATAAAATATTTGCAAAATAGGTCAACCACACTATGTGAGCAGTGTGAATTTCCACCAACATATTCATTCTGAAACCTATCTAAAAATATGGCTTCCTTATACCAGATAAAATTATTATTACCATCCAAAGATTCATGGCTGTATTCATACCTACTTATGCATTTCCTATTGCTATGATAATATATTATGATTTTAAAATTAACATTGCTGTAAAATAAAAACTTTGTGTTTACTTGACCATTATTAGCCCTAGAATAACATGAGTTAAATCTATCTATATTGCCTTGCCTTCCAATTGCTAATTATATTGCTCCATGTAATAGTCTGTTATGCCTAACTTAATAAAATATATGATATTATTGTTAATTTACGATTGGAAATAATCTTCTTTTACTAAATTGTCATCAATTATAATATCTTTATCCTTAGAAATATTATCTCTCATACCCTTATTTCTATATATTTTTCTTTTAAATCAAGCTTGCAAATTAAGGCAACTATGCTTATCTCACTATTCATTGACAAATTAGTGATCTCAAAATCAGTACTTATAGTAACTTGAAATTTGGAGTAATTTATACCCTTTACTTTTAACTCATCATCATCTTGAGATTCTTTAAATTCAATGTACTATTCCTATTGCTTGGGTTGCAGCTTATAATTTCTTTTGGTTCAGTGCTTTATATTTTATTCCAAATGCAATGGCTTCATCTCTAGATTGTTTTAATTCTTTGGTGACTTTGGCTTTTAGCTCCTTAAAATTTTTTGAGCTTGCATTCTTCCAATTTGTTATAGTTAGTGTCTAATTTGGCATCTAATTTTGTCTCCATTTTGTCAGAGTTGCTTTTTGAACTCATTTTTAACTCTTTAAAGTTAGCATCTATTTTTTCATTTGGCTCCTTAGAGCTGGCAACTTGTTTGGCAGAATTACCATTTATTTCATTTTTATTTCTTTGAGCATCTCTAAAATTATTTTCCAAACATTGAAGTTGCCTATATTTTTAGTTTCAAACCCACCCAACATTTTGTCATTAGTATTAGCCATAATCTCTAATATTAAGTTAGCACACTAAAGAAAAATTAAAATAGCTAAATATGTTTCTTTACATATATGTATATATAAAATTTTACTTTGAATTTCAAGAATCTAATCATATAAAATCAATTAATGGTTTTTCACCTCTATCTGGTACCTAAGAAAAAAGAATAATTATTCCATCAATATACATATTCAATAGCAAAAGAAGTGAAATCTAACAAATAACTCTATCCTCAACTTCTTTTATTGCTGGGGATTAAATTATACTATATGTGAAAAAGAAAATGTAACTTTCTCATAGATTGATTTGAAATTATCTAAAATAATTGTCAGGCCATCAAATAAATTCACAGCATACTGTAACCTTTAATATCATGGCCCAAGGTTGGAAAGCACCAAATTGTAACTGTATGAAAGTTAGCAAGATTCATCTTGTTTAATATGCTCCATACATTACAGCACTAAATTGTAACCATATGAAATCAGCTAGCATATTTCTTTAAATTTGATTAATTCCCTTGCTAAATTTATAGTTATAAATGGTCTGTGATCATGCTAGCCTTTGTACTAATGTGTAATTAAATGAACCAAGACTCAAATTCACTTGCTTACTTATATTCCAGAAACAAAGGATACCTCTGATTGAATCTAGATTATATTCATGAGTCAGATATCTATATCTGTATGGAATTTTAACTCATAATGAATACTTATATATGTGAGGTTATGGGTAACTCCAAATCTTAGACAAATGAACATAAGCATTTAAATATTTTCAGTGTAAAGAATATGTGTGTTTTGTAAACTCATGCTGTTGCCATGACCCAAAGGGCAAATATGATGTAGTTGTAAAATAAATTTATAACACAAAAAAATCAAATGAAGTTAAAATTTAAATAAAGTATTTGCTTCATCTTTTATCATGGCATAGTTGAGAGACAACAATAAAATAAAATATAACAATAAGATAGTAATGGCAATTTCTTTACTTAAGCTGCCAATGAACTCATAAAATAGATAATCATATTTATTATTTAAAGGTTTATCAAGTGCATGGTTATTAAAATAAAGACAGTATATTATGTGCTTAAATAATGCACAATTATAAATATAACATTTAACATAAATGTTAAACAACTATAATACAGAGTAAATGTCTTCCCTGTTTTTGTTATTTTTATCTATATAATAATAAATTGATGTGTGTATTGTCAAATAATACCAAAAAATATAATAATGATGATGGTAATAATAGCTACCTGTTTTTATTGTTTTGCCTGTCTGTGGGCCCAAAATTTATATACTATATAGTAAAACAATAAATGGTTAGAAGCTTATTTATACTTTAGTTAATTAAGTTATGATTGATCAACCATGTTTTATAAATTATATATATATGGATTTCCCATTGGCACTTTTTTTTTCTTTGTTGTTTGTTGAGAGCAAACATTAATTTTATTTAACAATTACTTCTCCTCAATTCAATGTTTAGACTATTGTTTTCTGAAGTAGTTAATGAAGACACTTGAATTTATAACAGTTTTCTTTGGTAAATTTCTTAAATATTGCCTTTGCTGACTGACAGTATGATTCAGATGATTAGCCATAAAATATTTTCTTTTTAGAATTGCTTCTCAAATTTCAAATATTGGTCTCTTTCTTCTCTAGGTTGGAATGAGTTGATTAAACATATGATTTCTTTCCTTAGCTGTGCATGTTTATGTCCACCATGTTCCATCAATGTAAGATGGAACATACTGATGGGAGAATGGAAAAATCCTTAGATAGATGGTTTGGTTTCTAATACATCCTGTCACTTGTGCAAGACATGACAGAGATTTATCTTTTCATTGATAAGAGCAATTTTTTTTTTGCAATTATCAAGAAAATACCTTCAAAATAAATAGATAAAAATTATATAAAAGAATTTAGATTTTCTTCTATGAAATTCAGAATGACAGAGAGTGAATTCAAATCATTCAGTCTTATTTATAACCTCTTACAATTAACATCATCGAAACTAATATTACACTATTCATTCCAATATCAAAATCACTCTGCATTTCATACTTAAAATGTCTTTGCATCAATAATAATATTTTATAATTATTGCATACAAAAATAATATTTCTACATCCAAACACAAATAATATTCTTTTAACTCAACACAAACTAAAACAACCTTCTCTACATTTTCACAATATTACATTGGAAATATATATTTAATATATATCATTCCAATAAAATATTATGTATGTCATATAAACATAACAACAGACATATCTAAGACATTAAAATATTTGTGTGTGCTGTTTATAACTTATAACTTATGAATGCAATAAATAAAATATATGGAATAGAGAAACTATAATAATTTTATCAAAGATATAAACTTTATTATTTACATATGAATTTCAAATGAATACAATTAATCTATAATTTTATGTTGTAATAGTAATAATGCATTTCATACTTTAATATTTTATTGTCATAACAACCTATTTATTCCTCCATATATTGAAATTACACAATTTTTATTGGCACTATATATATTGTAACGAGCACAGACGTTCGTTACATTGTTTTTTTTTTATATTTATTAAACATGAAAGTAAATTAAAAAGTTCGCATTTAAAAATTTTCTTTAAGAATTAAAAATTGAAATTAAATATCATCTTAAACTCGTATATATTAAATCGCACAGATAAAAAAAAAATTATTAAAATAAAACTGTATTAAAAATAAAAAAGGTATTTTAAAAACAAAAACTTAAAAAGATTTAGAGATAAAAATATATCTTTAATCTTGAAAAACACAGAAATTAATCAGAAATGGAAATGATTGTTAATTAGTTAAATGTAAACCAGCCTTGGGCATTTAAATGTAAAAACATCGGTCAGATAGGAAAACAATAGAAACAAATAGCCAATGAAAGAAATCCATCGGGAAATCGGACCTCAGCGAAAGGATCATCACATCGATGACATAATGCCAAGTCAATCCTTCGAATACGTATAAAAGGAAAATTTGGAAATTATTAATTAGTGATTGGTTATTATTGATTATTTACAATGTGACAGATATGTGTTAGTGCGGAAGTGAAGAAGAAGGGATTGAAAAAGACGCACATTCAATCCCTTCAGTTGTTATAAAATGGAAAAATGAAACATCGCTTTTCTTATATTCAGAGGACCACAGGATCATCGGGAAATTTAATGCTGGATTTCAAATGGCAAGCAACTGTAAAGGATGAACATTTCTAAAACCGTAAGAACTTTATAAAATATAACGAACAATATTAATTTGAAAACACTAAGAACTTTAAATTTTAAATTTTCCTAGTTTTTTGTTACAAATAGAATCCTATCTGACCAAACTAAATTCTTTATTAATAGTGTTATTTGATGTTTTTTTTTCTTATTTATGTAAAATCATTTCCATTTATTTATTTTTTGTTCTTTAAGTTTTTATTATGATTTTTTGTTTTTCGTTAAATTAATTATATAAATGTTAAACTTAAGTTGGGCGTGAATGGCTGTATAGATTTGTAAAGTTATATTAGGGGAGGGTAATCTTAGGTTATTTGTGTCGTTGTTAAATTGGGTCAATGGATTGGATATATTGATGTAGTTAGTAGATGTAGTTGGAGATTCGCTACTGGCAGAATCGCTCCATACGCCGCACTCTCCCATTTTGCCTATGGAAGGAATTATAAGACGAG
>JAQFVV010000823.1:72190-198797 GCA_028023455.1 Epiperipatus broadwayi | reverse complement strand
ACTATGTTTAAATTTAGCTTATTCTTTTGGTTGGTTTGAACCTAATGTTTTTTTTTTTTTTGTATATTAATATTTTGATAATGTTCTTATATAGAACTGATAGAAGACATTTTTATTCACATTTTAAAAATATGAATTCATTACATTCTTTCAATCATCTTTATTTTTTCATCTGCTTCTTTTAAAATATTAATAATAATTTAATTAATTTTTAGAACTTTTTCATAATTTATAGATTTAATTGCTTGCATCATTTTTTCATTTAAAATACTTGGTATTTCAAAAGATGTTGCAATTGCAAAGACCACATTGTTTTCTTGTCCGTTATTAATTTATACACTTTAACATTTCGTGATGTCATCCTTTTTAAAAGTAATTTTATTTTTCCTTTGATTTCTGAAATAATTTTTCTTCCAATACCAATATGTTCTATTACACTTTTCAGATTTTTTTTTTTGCCAAATTATATTTTCTTTTAACATTATTAATTCATTTTTATATCATTTTACAAAATTTCAAATAATTAATTTTTCTAAATGGATTTTTTTAAATATTCATTTTATTTTTGTCTCTTTTGAAAATTTAGTGGAGAATTATTGTTTTTTATTTTAAAACAAGTTAATTATAAATAAAAAAATTTATCATAACAATAAGCAAAAACAATATGTTATAAGTTTTCACTAAAACGTAATATGTTACATTTAATAGACTAAAGATATTGGTGTGTTTTATTTTATATTATTTTTTCTTACATATCTTTCAACATAAATACTACTACAAACAGACTAAATCTTAATAGATAATACTGCAGTAGTGAAACTTTTATTTACATTTTAGTGGATTCAATGAGTTAAACAATCATTGAGATCTTAATACAAATCCTAATTTTTTTGGCAGGTATTTTAAGTATCTTTAATATCACTACTACTAATATATGACTGAATTGTTTTGGAAAATTATCATGCATTGTAATAGATATATATAAATCTTAGCAGTGATAAAGAAGTTTTTCCAATCAATACTGGGATTTTATGCACAAAGCTTTTTGCATTCATTGATTACTCTGGCTTGCACTGGGTGACACTACTTTATGGAGAGTTTTGCCTCTGTTATAACAGCTTCTGTAAGCATAAGGAATGGTGATCATGTGATGATTGGTTGTTCAAAAATCTTGATGTTGAATTCTTATAATCAATTAACGGTTATTATTCCAATGTATGGAATTGCTGATAATAGGTTAGTAATTACAGTGACTCCTCAGAAGGATATTTGTCCTCATGGAAAGACAGCCAAATAAAGCTATTGCTATAGTTAGCAATTGTAAAATAATTCCAATATTTCAAGTGGAATTTAATTTATATGAATTATAGTAGATTCCACATCCTACATGAATGTAGAGACAAATGAAGAATAATGATGCTCCATTTCTATGAAAAAATCGAATTATCCAAAATTCACATCACATGAAATATGAATAATTGATCTAAATGCTAGATCTGTATTATCTGAGTAGTGTATAGCTAATATAATTCCTGTAATAATTTGAAATAATAATGAAATTCCAAGTAGTGATCCATAGTTTCATAAATATGAAATATTAGATGGGGTTGGTAAGTCAATTAATCTATAATTAATAATAATGGTTGAGTCTTTCATTCAGGTTTTATCATATCATAATTGAATAATTTTATAGTTTAAGATAATTAAGATTCTTAGTCTAATTGGTAAAAAAAATTTTTATGTAAGGAATATTAGCTTATCATATCGAAATCAAGGATATGAGCCTTGAATTCAAATAAATATGAATGAAATTAATGTTGTTTTAATTATCATTATGAATGTCAAATTTATGTTTATCCAAAAAAAATTAATGAAGTAATTATTCTTATTAGAATTCTTGAGTATTCGGCTATAAAAATTATGGCAAATCTTCCTCTTCTTCTATATTCAGTATTAAATCCTGAAACTAATTCTCTTTCACTTTCTGCAATGTCAAATGGAGCTCAATTTGTTTCAGCTAAAATTGAAGAGAATCAACAAATAAATAATGGGAATAAAATTAAAAAATTTCAAATAAATAATTGAGAGTTATCAATAATTATATCTTTCAGATAGAAAAATAATAGTTAATATGATTAAAGCTTCATAGGAAATTGTTTGGGCAACTGCTTGTAATAGGATTAAAACTTCATAGGAAATTGTTTGGGCAATTGCTTGTAATGTTCCAAGTAATGAAAATTTAGAGTTGGATGACCATCCAGCAATTATTAAAAAATAAACTGGTGTTCTTGTAATACATAAGAAAAAGAGTAATGCAAAGTTAAAATTTAGTGGGTTTCATTTTATTGGAATTAGTATTCAAATAAATAATGAAATAATAATACTTATTATTGGTGCAATTAAAAAAGTTGTTCGATTTCTTTGGTTTAATCATCTGTTTTCTTTACAGAAAAGCTTAATTGCATCTCTAATTAGTTGAAGAATTCCAATTAGGCTAATTTTGTTTAGTCCCTTACAAATTTGAATATATCCAAGGATTTTTCGTTCTAGTAATGTTACAAATGCAACTCTAATTAAGATAGAAATTAATAAGATCAGGTAGAAAATGAATGATATTATGATATTTATGAAACTTAAATTCGTTACATTTTTCTGTCATGAGATTTGTTTACTGTAAATAAACTGCAGTTAGCTTTGTGATTGATTTACAAAATCAATATTTAAAATTTATTTGAAATAGTTAGTTTATAGATTTATTGAAAGGTTAAGGTTTAAATTTAGTAAGATTATATATATATATATTTTTTTTAATTGGATTTTTTAATAGAATTTATTTTTGTGGTGAAAAGCTTGTTTATGTTTTTGAGATTGAGTTTTTAGAAGTTAATTCAAGAAGAATTATTATGACTATAATTTTTGATTGAATGTCAGTTCTATTCATAACTGTAATTTTTCTTATTTCTGGATCTGTAATAAGGTTTAGATGTGAGTATATAGAAGATGAAAAAAATAAGATTCGTTTTTGTATTATTATAATTTTATTTATTATTTCTATGATTTTTTTAGTAATTTCACCAAATTTTATTTCAATTTTGTTAAGCTGGGATGATGGTTTGGTGTCATATGTATTGGTAATTTACTATCAAAATAGTAAATCAAATAGGGCTGGAATATTAACAGTTTTAAGTAATCGAATTGGAGATGTTGCTTTTTAGTTAGCATTGCATTTATATTAAATCCTGAAAATTGAAATTTTTTTTCAATAAGCTGGTTAGATAAAAATATTATTAATATTATAATTGTGTTAATATTGTTAGCTGGAATCACTAAAAGTGCTTAGATTCTTTTTTCTGCATGGTTACCTGCTGCCATAGCAGCATCAACACCTGTATCAGCTTTAGTTCATTCATCAACATTGGTAACTGCTGGGGGTTTTTTAATAATTCGATTTTCTGAATTTTTTAGGGGAGAGATTAGGTTTAAAGTTACTTTCTTATTAGACTAGAGGTTAGCCACTTAATGAATAATATTTCTGTAATGTCTTTGGTTATATTTGTATAATTACACCCCTCCATAAGATGCTAAAAATGGATAGATATCAGTCTCTACTTGTATGAAAGTGGTGTAGTAAAAATTAGACTATAGAACTATTATTCATTAAGTGAATAATTTCTAGTCTAATGAATGGCATAGTTTGTGTCAAAGTTGTGAGAGCAGTAATTGGCTATCTGTATATACTGAACAAGATATGTATAACAGATTATGATCTGGGCCAAATGATGAGTGGTAATTTAGCATGAAATGTGCATCTTGGGGATCATATATCTTTTTCACATGTCTTTGGTCATATGTTTATAATTGCACTTCTCCACAAGGTATTAAAAGCAGATAGAAAACATTCCCTATCTTGCATGAAAGTGGTTAGTGAAAATTACATTACAGAAATATTTTTCATTAAGTGAGAAATATATATAATTGTTAATAATAAAAAAAATCTATTGAGAATAAAAGAAAAGGCCCTGATTTATTTAGAGCCTCAACAGAATCAAAATATGAAGGGCAAACACATTTTTTAAAAAACTTTTATTCATAGAATGATCAATTAAAAATATCAATGTTTCAGGAGATCTTGCAATATTAAGTGCTTCATGCCAACAGTTATTTAGCTTAGCAAATATACTCACATTAATTTCAGGGCAATCTAATTTATTGAACCTACAGTGCATGTGACTGATTTGAGAGTATTAACCAGATTTTTTTTTATTTGCTACTTTATCATGAGAAATTTTATATGGTGGTGTTTTGTTATTAATACTTTGAAGAATTAATTCTAGGTTTGTATTTGGGCTTTTTTTTCTAAAAGTTTTTTAAATGTTGATTGTGATTTTTCATTGTCTAAAATCATTTCTTTGTGTGACAGAATTACTACTTTTGTTTTCATAGTTCACTTTTACATTACTGATATTATTATCTTAGTTTTTTTTCCATTGATTTGATCTTGGTAATGACACTTTTGACATTTGTAGAGTTTTCTGAAACTATTATAACATATATTTTGACATAATTAGTTAATAATTAAACTACTGAAGGTTAGAACATTTGACATATACTTCCTTAGCTGATCTAACTCTGTTGTTTTTTAGTATTGGCCTTATAGGATCAGTTCATTTCTTATGGAATTTTCTCAAATTAAAGTCATCATTGAAATTGTTAATATTAAAGTGATTCACATGTTCTAGTTTAAATTCAATGGAGTATTTCTGAAGGTCAATAATATCAACTATATTCTTCTTCTTTTTTTTAAGTTTTTTTTTTTCTAGTTTGCATTAGTACAAATCAAATATCTAATTAATTAATAATTATTTATTGTAGTGACTATTTATTTAGTCTATGATTTTTTTTAAAGCAGCTTAATTATTAACAAAATATCTTAAATGAACATGTAAAGATTGAATGCAGGAGATAGAATCAGTAATGGATTAAGTCTTTCAATTGTGATATTGTAGTTATTGATTTGGCAGTTAGCAATTATGTAGTTCATGATTTATGTTTGCCCACATTTACATAAGACAGTAACTGTTAAATTATATTTATGGAAATGAGCATAATGATCTTAGATTGATGGAGGATATGTAAAAGAACAGAAAATTACTGCAAAGAAATAGACTTGATTGTGTCAGTAATGTTTTTGATGGTAAAATTTAATTGAGTAGTCACAAGTCAGAATTCATGTAAAATCTTATTACTAAATTGTGACACAAAAGTTTTTCCATTACAGCCTTAGCTTTGATAAGGGTGAAAGTGATTTTGATGAGATGTTTGCAACCTAATTCATAGAAAAAGTTTTTGTTTTGGTGGATGAAGACCTTGTTGAAAAATTTAGAAAATTAATACAGTGAATTACCTTAAAAAGGTTTTATTTTCATCCATATAACCATGAAAATCTTTGTTATAATATTGTGAAAGAGAAATTTGAAGTTCTGTTCAAATGATGTTTTTCTCATTCTATAAATCTTGGGTTTAATTGACTAATATATGAGATTGACAACCTCAGCAATTATAGTAACAGACCTTATACAAGTATTTATCAATGATAATAACACTTCTTTTGGAGATATTTTTTTACAATCGGCTAAATTTTGTATAAAAGTAACATGACTTTATCATTAGATCTTATAAAGTTTCCATGGCATCTTTTCAATTTTCTTTTCTAGTACCATCCAATGATTTATAGGTTTATCAACAATTTTTTGTTCCAGTTTGGAATGAATTGCTTTGATATCCTTAAAGGATAGACTTTTTGGAGTATGCTGTCAATCTTTTTTTTTTAACCTTTTTAGCAAAGAGAATTGTAGAGATTATATTAGTATTCCAATCAAGATATCCATTATATTAAATCCAGTTATTCCTTAAATTCTATCTTTGAATAAGATAGTTTTTAACTACAGGAATGTGAATTCAAAAGCTAATAGACTTGTTTTATATTGTACATAGGACAATTAATTTTATATCAGTAGAGATCAGGTGATAGTAAAACATTTTTGTTGAAACAAAACATAAATCAGGATTCAGATCCAATCCTAATTTATCTGAAAGGAATAATCCTGATGGCATCATTAAAAAAATGGATGCTATTTAAATCCATATATTTTAAAAACTGACAGTCTACCTGATCCTTATTTATACCTCCCAAAGACTAATCATGAATCAAAATCTCTTCTATGTACAGAAGATTTGGAAGATCTGAAAAACATTATCAGGGCCAATTTGCATTTGGAGGTTTATAAATATTGCATATATAAAAATTATTTATCCAAATAAACATTTGAACAATCTTCAATAGTTGTTTTTTTTTATGAAATAACTTTAAACAAAGGTAGCCATGTTATGCTTAAAATGCTTTCTATCAGAATTAAAATAAATTCAGGGCTTTATAAGAGATTCATATTATTAAAAAAATAATGGGTCTCTTCAAGTGCAATAACATCAACATTGTGCTAAACAATCACTTTATAAAGAATCTTCATGTTTGATTTAGAGATATATCCAATGTTTAGTTGACATGTTTGAAAAAACAAAGTATAAAATCCTCTTATTTCTATCTCTACATCCAAAATTTATCTATTTTTTAAATAATTTTCCAATTTTAGCATCAAAATCTTTCACAACAAATTTAAAATGTTTGGACTTATCAAAGCACTTTGTATATCCATATAAATTTTCTACTTCTTCATAAAATGTTTTGCGATATAAATTTAAAGTATTTGCATTTGGTGTCTTCCATTAATTTGAATAACTAATCTTGCCACTCTGTCTGATATACCATTAATTTCCACAAATTTTTATTTATAATGAATCCCATTCTATTTTAGTTATGGAAAATTATAAGTACATTTTCAGTTTCAAATAATTTGTCTTTATCTTTTCTTTTAATTTCCAAAGTTGAATAATGGGTCATTGATATTAGATCATTCTTCCAATTTATGCAATTTTTATTCATTTAAAAGTACTCTCACTGTTAAGTACTTATGTATAATATTATCATTAAATGGTAGCCTAAGTATCACAATTCTTAGCACTTTTTGCTTCAGTTGCCAACTACACAATTGGCTGATGACTTTACAATATTGAGAATATGAGACATAAAAGGTCTATAACTTATTACCCGCCTTGATTGTAAAGTAATTAAAGATAATAGGCATTTACACACATATTCAATATATCTTCAAGAAAATCCAACTGCTAATCATGGTAGTCCTTGGTTTAAAGTCAGAAGTAAAAGTCATAAACTCACTCTGCTGACTGAAATAATAAACAGATCATCATGTAAAACAATGAACATTATGAATTTGTTCTATTTATACTTAAATAATTTAATTAATAATAAATCATGAAGAACACAATCAAATGCTTTTTGTAAATCCAAATATACATCTACAATCTTATGATTTTTTTCTAAAGATTCAGTAATAACTAAAACATGTTTAGATAAAGCCAAATTTATAGATTTTTTGGATCAAACACCACATATCAAACAATTATATTTTTAATACATATTTTCAAAATTTGAATTAATATTCTTAAAATAGAAATTGGCCTGTAGTTTTTCAAACATTCCCTTTCTACATAACAAGGGAAAATTTTAAGCTATCTGGAAATATGTCTGAACATACCTAAAAATTAAACAAAAAGTATACTGATATAAGAGAAACACCATGCAAAACAATACATTTCTTATCTTTTATTTTATACAGAGATGTATTTCGTCAATCTCTTCAAAGCAAAACAATTCATGATAGATTTTTCATAATCAAAACCATAATGAGATCTATAATTATTAGTAAAATTATTTATTAATAATTCCACACTACAAAATGGTAATTGAAATGATCAGCTATTAGTTTTGAATTACTCATAACATCAAAAAATACTTGTTAGCCATTAATCTAGAAAACTATGAAAATCTGTCTTTAAAAATTTATTTGTTAACAACAGTCTAAAAATTGCTTAATTTAATAGATTTTAAAAAATCAATTTGAGCAGAATAGAGAAACATTTTAGCTTCAATTGTATCTTTTTTTTTCTTTATCAAAGACATTAGTCAAGCTCTGAATTCTTAATTAAAAGGTAACTTGTTCTTTCTGTTTATTTTTGATATTAATTCATTGGTTATCCAATCATTTCTTTTTAAATCTTTTTTATATATTTTATAAAAGGACAATGTTCAATGAAATCTTTTATCTTATGAACAAACAATGAAAAGACACAATTTACATTATTTATATAGTCATATAAGTTATTAATTAACGAATGCAAAAATTCATGAGATGATACTCTAAAACATTTATTACTAAAAGAAAAATTCCTATTAAAATTAATTATGATTCCTCTGTGATCCATAACACCCCATTCTAATAATGATGTTTTCAAAAGAATATTTTCAAATCTATCAAAGATGTGATCAATAAGTAAAGATGATGAAGAAACATTGAATAAGTTCAAAAAATGAAAACATTTGAGCAGCAGAAGTAACTTCTCCTAAAATAATTATATTTAAGTCATCAGTAATAATAACGAACTTGGCATTTAATCCAATAAGTAAATTATGAAGTTCATCATTAAAAATATCAACTGAATGTTGGCACAAATAAAGTTTAAAATAATACTCTCAGAAGAAATAAGATCTAATTCAATAAAAGTCATATAAAGATCTGACTTATAATAAATTAACACTCCACCTGGTTTATTATTTGCTCTAGATTAATAATTGATATATATATGGTATTTCTTTCACAATATATAATATTAAATCACCCTACATGGAACAAAAATTCGCACTGCCCTCTATGAAATAAATATATTAAGATGTATGTTTCAAAATAGCCAGCAACACCCTACATGGTACAAAAATTCAGCAGCGCTCTTTGTGAAATAAATATATTGGAATCCATAAAAATAGCCAGCCTCACAGAGGGTGGTGCTAAATTTTTGTATCGTGGGTGTTTAGTATTTGGATATTTATTTCAGTTTAGCATTAAGTTGGTATTATTTTATATACATATGTCCATCTAATCTTCTAATTCATAAAGTCCTTTATCATATTTATTAATTCCAAGCACACATAACATTTTATTAATGAATGATCAAATGAATGTAAGTCAACTAATAACTCATCAAAATATTTTCTCACACTATTTACATTGATATAATTTATTTTCTACTGCCAAACAATTTTTGGAAGACAATTCTTATTATAAATTAGACAAATCTAATTCAGAATGAATCTTAATTGCTTTAACTTCTGCAACTTTCCTCAATCAAATTTTGCCATCTTTAATCTAAACAAATTGATAGTTCATTTTCTTTAGCCATATTTATCAAAATAATTTTCCATTTTTAGGCCCTCCATTTAAATATTTACAATTATCAGATGTTGTATTAGGCAAAATATCAGCTAGATATAATTTAATTCTTTTATTATCTGACAAAAATAAATCTCTAGTCATTTTATAAACAAAATTAATTTTTATTATAGGTCTAAATCTACCTCTATATTTTAATTTATAAATAGATTTAAATCATTTGTATTAAAGTGATAATTTTAATTTTTAAACTATATTTTGCACAATATTAAATCAATTTTTACCTTCATCATATTAAATACTAACAATTTCAATATTATTTTTTAATCTTTGCTATTTTAAATAAAAAATTTATTTTTGTAAACTATATAATAAAGAATTTTTACCATTTCTTCCATATCATTTTACTTGACTGCTCAGTTTTTTGATATTTTTTAAAATTAAATCAAGTTTTAAACTAAGTTTAATAAAAGACTGTGATAATGAATCAATATTATTTTGTAAAATAGGTAGCATATCAACTTTACTATTTATCTGTTGAAGTAATTTCAAAATAGAATTCTTATCTAAAGAACTCAGTACTAGATCCATAATTTAAACTTATGTTTAAAGTAATTCCAGCTTTACAATTTTCACATCTCCATGTTTTATTTGTAGATGACATATTTTTGGAAGTCTTTTTATTTGTAATACTATATTTAAAATGAAAATTACCATTGCAGTCTAAACATATTACAAAATTTCCATCAGAGAAAATGGCTAATTGTCAAGAAGTACATTTATCCATAACAAAGTGGCTACCTTCAAAATAAATTAATAAAGAAATCAGTAACAAATATATTGTAATGGATAAATAGTTCCATATGCAACTGTATAAGCTAGACCTTTTTCTGATATCAAATTGTAATTTAATATTACTAATTACTATTAAAAATATATATCAAAGAAATTATAAAATTGAATTCTTCTAATTAATAATAAATCCTGAAGTAAAAAGATAAATTTACCCAGCATGAATTACATTTGGGATATATTTTATAATTCATGTAATAATAACAAAATCTATTATCAAACAAAATAATTTATTTGAGAAAATAAAATAATGTCATTGTAATAGCAATCAACAAATGCATGCAAGATTAACAACCCAAGATATTGCCAAACCAAGCCGCAATTAGTAACACAGTAACCTATACACAGAGGGCTATAAGACTAAGCAATGGATAAAATGCTAGTTAAATATAAGATTAACTCACTACTGTAATATTTTAAGTAACAGCATAAAAATAAATATTCTCAAAATTTCATATAAAAAGTATTTAAATATTAATTCATTATAGCTGTATTTATAAAGATATGACATTACCCATGCTCATGAAAGTATTTATTATAAAAATGATGCCATAAGAAAATTATAACTGGAATTAAGCAAACACATCCAATAATATCTAAACAGTCAATACATATCACACTGGTAAAATCTCATATACAATATAAATTTTTTTGGGATAATAATACCAACATTTTTGTTTAGAAAAATATATATATTTTTTTTTATTTTTTTTCTTTTTGTGTGTGGGTGGGAAGAAGGGGGGGGGGGGGGGGGGGGGGAAGAAACCCCCCCATATATTACATATATAAATGAGGTTTAAGCCTGTACAATTTATTAGCATTTAAACAAATGTAAATTTAAAATTATAAATATTACCATTAAATAGCATATTATATATTTTTATAATCTGTACTGAAATATGACATTTATAAAATAAGAAATTATAATTTATCATATCCATATTATTTTTAAATAATTATACTAAAACACTTTGAAACATTAACTTGAATATGGATTTTATAAATATACATATCGGTACAACATTTAAGAATAAATGATTAATATCAGTATAAAATATTTACATGAAAAGCAATTTCATAAATTAAAAAAATATATTTAATAAAGATTTATAAATTGTTTTGTCATTTTAATTTATTTACCAGTAAAAAACTTAAATGTCTTTCAACAAATTAAAGAACTAACAGTCAATTGTTTTCCCATTATAGTGCTCTATTTGAAATATAAGACAGTAGACAAGCCTGAACAAAGTTGTAGAAATTCATAATTTTTAAAGCAGTTAATGGTTATAAAAGTACTCCCATTATTTATGGATGAAAATATAAAGGAATAGATTAGCTTTTTTTCTTCTTAAGGGGATAAAGGGGAAAAAATTTATAATATTATTATTTTTTTTTTTTTATATATATTTAAAAAAATTATATTGTAAAGGAAGAATCTATCTGAGACTTGGTTCCCAAATTCTTGGGATGACAATTTTATTTAAAAGTTCATCTTGAAAGTTTAAAATTCAATGTTTTCTTTTCAATTAGTAGCATGGTGATCCTGTCCATATGATCAAACAGTTTTTTTAAAAAATAAAAATCATGCTTAGAAAATTGTCAATAGAACAATATAATAACTACAGTTTATTTTAAAATATTTAAATGATTTTCAGTTCTTTACAATTAATATTTTTTAAAATTCAATAATTGATTTTCTTTTAGATTATAATTTAATAAAACCAACTTTTTATTAATAAAGAAGGCATAATGCCTTTAAATAATAACAATGTAATATTTTAAACATATCAATGATGTCACATTTTAAAATTAAATAATTTTTTTTAATTTAAACACCAATGAAATAGATTCCTAAGGAATATATTTCATTAACTCCTCCCCCTTTTGCAAAAATAAATTTTATTACATTTAACAATTATAACATATATTTTAAAAAAAATAAAACAATTCTTTTTTTAAAATAAATATAAAATTTTTAGTCAAAACTAAATCAATAATTAATAACTTATTCACTTTAACTCAAATACCAATACATAACAATTAAAAATATTTTCTCCTAAGATAAAAAAAAAAAACTAACTCTAGTCACTTATGTACATTCAAAAAAAAAATTAGAAAGTATAAGCTGTCCAATTTTAATAAAAAAAAAATATTGGTTATGACTTTTAGAATTAAGAGTTCCTTTAATCTCACTAAAATTCCAATAATATAGATAATCTCAATTTATTAACCACCAATAAAATTAAATACAAGTATAAATAATACCTTTATATTTTTAGGTTTAAACTGAGCAATATCTTATATAAATTAACAATTACATTACATGGTTTCAGCCATTTGGATCTATTACATTTATTTTCCCTATTTCAAATAAATATACTGATAAAACCAATTTTTTAATAATGACTACTACAAACTATACATTCTATTTTATACAATAACTCGAAACATTTATCACTATAAAAATTTTTCCTACTTTGGAATCCAATATGATTCACATATTTACAACTAAAACTCTATACAACTTCGTACGTCATGATAGTAAAACCATTTCCTTTTATTACAATTACTCTCACCTACAAACTCCAATACTTATGAAATTTCATAAAAGCAGCTGAATTTTATTATGCATGGTATTATTAAACACTTTTAAATCATTTAATATTTCTGCTTGTGCTTCTTTACAATTTTTCTTCCGAAGTATAATTTTTGTATCTACTTCAAAATCCATTGCCGTATTTGCATAGATTTTTGACTCTCCTGATATTTTCATATCACTATCATAATCTTCCTTAATTACATCATCAATATTAGATTCTTTTATAATTTCATCATTAAATACATTTATCAATATATACACATCTATTTTAGATTCTTCAAAATCTATTACATCATTTTTACAAAAGTTTTCAATATCATCATCAATTTTAGATTGTTGAGAATGTTCTATTAAATCTAGATGAACTTTAAATTCTCATATATAACCTAAATTATCTTTAGTTGACTCTGTGCTACTGTTTAAAGTTTATATTCATCACTATATTAATTTTTAACTCCTTATACTATCAATCATTTCTTCTAAAGAAATATCTATTTCAGCTTCTTTTTCTTCAAAATCTTTTAGTACAATATTCATTTCTTCTAGTTTATCAATCCTTTTTCCTACTTTTTGAACTTTATAATCTCTAGAATCTTCTAATCGTTCTTTCATTTCAAATTGAACTTTTCCTATTCTTTCTTTTTCTGCTTTAACCCCCCTCCCTATCATTATTTTATCATTATTCATCCATTTTCTGAAACATTTTTTTCATATTTTCATTCATTTGGGTCATACTCTGCTGATTCTTATCCATTTTTGTTGCATATTTTCATTCACTTGATTCATACTCTGCAATATTTGACTATTTTCATATTCAACATACCATAATCCTTCTTTTCACCAATTTTTATAAGTTTATTTTCTCTGATTACAATTTGAAGTTCCTTAAGATTATCTCGGGCTTTCTGGTTCTACTACTTCAACTTGTGGCTCAGGATTGACACTACTAACCTCATTTTTCTGACCATTCCCTCTTTTTATATTTCCACCTAAATTTTGTTCCATTAATCTAAAAAATTTAAATATTAATCAATTTTCTCCCAAGAATGGATATAAAACCCAAAAAAATTATCTTCATTCTATTTTCATCAAAATCATTAACTAATTATTTTGCTGTTTAAATTTATAATACATTTTAAAATTTCTAAATTGACACAAAATGTATTTTATATTACAAATATATATATATATTGTAGCAATAATAATGGTTACCTTAACATTACATTAGAATATTTTGAAAAAGATAATGCAAAATAAATATTTGAGTGCTTCCCCCCTTATCTACAAATAAATTTATTATGGAGATATTCCCAAAAGATTTGAGGAAAAATATTTAAAATGCTCTATGTAAATTAAGCATCAGAAAAATTAGAGTTCCCCTCCCCCCGAATATTTTTTTTTTTTTTTTATTTAAACCCCCATTACTTTTTTAAAAAGAAGGAGGAGGAAGGAAAAAAAGTTTTTTTTTTAAATTATTTTTTTTCAACAAGGTTTAAATAATTGTATAAGTAAGACACTCAGTATAAATGTTGAATGGTCAATTCCTTCTTAATTCTTGTTACAATACTATTAGTATAGGAAGCTCTAATAATAGACCAGTAAAAGAAGAATATTACTTCAAAATACTGAAGGAAAGCATAACGATATAAATGCCTTGAATGCTTATTGAAAAGAATTCATTCCAATAAACATTTATTTACTAAATACTATATCATTCTTGTTATAAATGGAAGCCATGGGAATTTCCTTGATTATTGTTCCGTGGAAATGAGAAATGGTTGCATATCAAACTGGATCATTTTCAGTCTTAGCTTATTGATCATTTTGTTTCCATAATTGTTTGAGTATGTGTAGTAGTGAGTTATCTTGTTGTGAGTTGAGAATGTGGAATTCTGGGATGTCCAGAAGATTCCACGTGTCTTCTACAATATGGTGTGGGACCGATTGTCTCATCTCTTTGTTTAATCTTGTTGATCATATGAATATAGACCTGTTTAGCATCAGGAGTTGGGTGTTCTAAGCTAAGTTTGTAGCGTGTTGTCCAGAGCGCAAACATAGAATATGGAGAGCTGAATACATGCAACAGTTTTTGTAGCAATACATCACTGGATTGAGGTGATTGTTTGGAAGTTTAATTTTGAGCTGGTAAATATCAGTTCTCTGATGTTGCTGAGTTTTGGGGATCTATGTATTATATGGTCTATTGTTTAATTTTCTCTCTTGCATAGTTGACATAGCAGGTCGATGCTGGAGTAACCTCTTTTGTATGTTAGAAACCAACTGGTGGGTAATGCATCTAGATTTATTTTGATGGTGAAATACAACAATTTTGCATCCAAACTCCACCTTTTGAATTTGTTTATGAGATTTTTGTCATTAAATTCAGCTTGCCATAAGGTGATTGGATCTGTGGATGAATAATGTTGTAGGCATTCCAATATTTAATTTTTATGATAGCCATAGCATTGTGAGGATTGTGATGCTGCTTAATGAGGCTATCCAGTGTTGTGATCCAGTCTGCCTTGGAGGGCGGTGGTTGATCGGTGGGTTGCACAACTATGGGAACTTCCATGTTTGCGATGTCCTCTGAGAGTCTACTGAGTATGTTGTAGCATTTTTGAAAGTAGGTTGTATTTATGGAGTTTAGGGCTAGGCCATTTGACTGACGAGGATGCTGCATTCTGGTGAGGCTAATGGTGACTGTTTTCCCACACCAAAAGAGTCTAGAGCAAAGTGAATTGGTCCTCCCCTCAAACTGTTTAGTTGGTTTGATGATCGGGAGATAATAGTTGATCTTGGGGAACAGGATCATATTTAGCAATGTTACCTTGCCATGCAGTGAAAGGTAAACTTTGGACAGGGATGCTATTAGTTTGTTTGCCGAATCAATTGTTGTTTTGTACTTTTCTTGCCATTACTGAGGGGGGTTTGTGGAAAGGGAATCCAAGGAAGTTCTGGGGCTCTCCAGAGAAGCGAGTGGAAATCTTTTTCCCTGTGGCAATTTTCCAGGCTGAAGATTTTGCAAGATTAAATTTCAGTTTGAATTTTACAGTATAGTGATCCAAAATTGTGTTTAGTAGTCCATGACAAGGATGTCCATGAAGGCGAGAGCTCCTATCTCTCTGTTTAAGCTTGGGCCAAAGACTCTAGGCAGCTGTTCTCCTATTTCTTTCAACAAAGGATTTATATATATAATGAACAGGAGGGGGCTTAATGGGGAGCCTTGAGGAATGGATAGGCATGGTTTGAAACTATTTGTGGTTCTATCATTTAATGAGATGTAGATCTGGCGGTTTCTGAGCAGATTTGAAGTAATCCGGATGTAAGCTTTGGGAGTGTGGTTTTCTGCCAAGAGCTGGAGGCAGGATGTCTATTCTTACAGAGTCAAATGCTGCAGCTATACCTAGCTGAATGGCTATGGGTTTAGTTCTGTGAGTGTGGAGGGGATCTACCAGCATATTAATGTGGGACATTGCCGGTATAGTGGAAGATCCCTTCCTTGCATATTGACTTTTGGAGATATGATTGAGATTGGTTTCCTGTATAGCATCTTTTAGTGTGGATACGATGACTTTGACCATTAGCAGGATGGGCCAGAGGCTGGAGAATTCTGAGGGTGGTTTGTGTTTTTTTTAAAAAAGAACTATTGCAATCAGGTATAATTCTGAGATGTTTCTATTTCCATGGGCAAGGTAATTAGTTATTTTTGTAATTATTGGGATTGAGAATTGACTGAGATGCAGCAGAATGAATCGTGGAATTCCATGGATACCTGGGTGTGTGCGGTCTGGTAGGGATTCAAGTTTATTTTTGATTGTTTGCACTGAGATGAAGTGGGAGTTGTTATCTTCAGTGCTATACCATATCTTGGGGGTTCAGCTATGTCGTGCAGTTCTTGAAAATATTGTTTTATTCCATTAATCATTTATAGTCTGATCAATGATTTTCCAACTGTTTGAATCATGGATGATATATTTTTTTTGTTATATGATCCCAGCACGCAACAGATATACCCACGAGTCCAGCAGTGCTGGACATCAATATATCTTCTGGCTCTTTTGGTGGCCAGATACTCAGCCAATTTTTTTTGCTGAGTTCTGTATTTAAGTTTTAGGTTGGTGATTCGACTTATGTTGTTTACAGTACTATGAATTTTGGATAATTCTGCATTAATGTCTTCAAGAATCGTTTAGCAGTCTTATGGGGCCTTTTAGTTTAAGGGTATAGTTGTTTATGATAACCTGTAGAACCTCAATGAATGTGAACCATGCCTGTTCTAGTGTATGAATGTTTATTCTGAAAAAGTATATATATGATTCAGAAATTATCACTTTGTTGCCGATGACCGGGTTACCATTCTCAGGGTTTGGGGACTGCACTCACCAGATGAAGATAAAACATCAGAATGGACTTCCAGAATTTGTGCGAGATGATCTGAGAAGTTAACTGCCTGTAGGGTGGCTTGCATTTGGAAATGAATCTCTGGAGAATAGTAGAACAGATCGATCAGCGATCTTGTATTTTTTTGTAGTATGAAAATGCTCCAGGAGGGAGGAAGCCCTTACCACATATTAGCTTTTTTGAGAGTAGGTGAAGATATTTGGAATTGAATTCATTGTATCTGATGTTAAAGTCCCCAAGCAGTATTAATGGCGAGGAGCTTGACTTTAAGGCCATGTTAATCGGTTGGATAATGTGGAGGAATGTATTTGCAGAATTTTGGGTGTAAATGAAGGCTAGGCCGAGAATGAATCCATTATATTCCACCATGGTAATTATAATATTGCTGTAAATATACAGAATTTTGAAGTATGATGGTGGCGTGTTTTTGTTTATAATTATTCCAACTCCACCTGAAGCAGATGTCGCAATGGATAAATTGGTATAGCCAAATTGTTCTAAGAGTTGAGTGATCATGTAGTTTGAATTTGTGTGTACTTTTGTTTCCACCATGAGAAGGATTTGCGAGGATTGCCGCTCTACCCATTTTTTAATGGCATAAACTCTTTGTATTAAGTTCAGGCCTCGAATGTTTGCACTGATAATTTTTATCATCATAATGCTGTTTTGTTTTTAAAATTGGCTTGTGTGGAAATAATGTATATTTATCCAAAAGGTTTTAAGACATTTATTGGTCATTGTTTTGTAAGGTTGATTCTTCAGAGTGAGATGACCAGTGAGATAAGGTCTCATCTGACTCATATAGATTAAATTCTTCACTTAAATTGATTTCATCACAGTCCCTTATGTTGTTAGATTGCGTTGCTTTTTCGATGGCTATTTGTGTTGAAGAAAAGCAAGATAATTTGAAATTCTGAAACAGTAATTTTTATTATCGAAATTATACAATTTATGAATTTGTGAAGAAAAGATATTCACAAAGTTTTAATGTATTCTGAAAGAATAGAAATTATTTTTGACATTCAAATTCATTAGCTTAATAAACTGTGTAATATTTAAAAAATAAAGTTGTTGAAATTATTCACGAAAAACTATGTAATCCTATAAGCTAAGTTATTTATATTTTTGAAATAACATTACTTAAAAGTTTTAAAACAAAAGAAGATAGCAGAACTTTTATTTATAATCTTTCAAGTCAATAATAATACTTTAACCAGGAAATTCATGAAGAAAACTATAATGTTTATTTATAAAAAATCACATATCTTATATACAAATAATTGTTATTAAACAATTCAAATCAAACAAAACTTCCATAATAATCCATCTTTCACAAAAATCAATGGATCAGAATTGTATAAAATCCCTATCTATCCTACTCATCCAATATCCCCAGACTATTTTCTTTCTTCATCAGTGAGGATTGGATCTAGACATCACTAGATCTTAGATCTAATCAACCCTCACACCCACCTTTTAACTCTATTTAACTACAAAACTATAGAATGAATTAATATTTTAAACCAAGCTAATACTTATATATCATAGAGTTAAAAGGTGGGTGCTGGAGGGGATAGACTAAGATAGGGAGGCTCTCAGATCCAAGGATCCTCACTGATGAGGCCCAAGCCAAAATAGTCTGGGGATATTGGATGAGTAGGCACCAGATAGGGATTTTATGCAAAGCCGGACCATTGATTGCTCTTGTTAGCCAAGAGGACTAGTATGGAGAGTTTTGCTTTGATTTGAATTGTTTAATAACAATTAGTGTGTATGAGTGGAGTAGTTTTGTGGTTTCCCAACCGCCTAATATGATAGTGGTGGTATGGTTGTAAAAGAGCCAAAGACACCAAAAGTATGGGTGCTGAATTGAGTTCAGACCCATAGACTATAAAGCTATTGAGCTTGGATTGAAAATATTAATTGTGTTTTCAATCTCATTCTCATAGTTTTGTAGTTAAATAGAGTTAAAAGGTGGGTGCTGGAGGGTTGCATTAGATCCTAAGATCTAGGTGCAGTGCTCTCAGATCCAAGGCTCCTCACTGATGAAGGCTTTAAGTCAGAAACTAGTCTGGGGATATTGGATGAGTAGGCACTAGATAGGGATTTTATGCACAAACCTTCTGGCATCCATTGATTGCTCTTGTTAGCACAAGGGCACTACTGTTGGAGTTTTGCTTTGATTTGAATTGCTTTATTTTATTCATAAATTATTTTCTTATATTTTTTATTAATAAATTATTTTTTGTTAATAAAATTTAAACCAGCAAACATAAGATGATCACCATTCTTTATGGGTTAGTAGGCACTAGATAGGGATTTTATGCACAAACCTTCCTGCATCCATTGATTACAGTGGTTTGCATAGAGTGGCACTACTGTATAAAGAGTTTTGCCTCTGTGAAAAACAGCTTGTGAAAGCATAAAGAATGGTGATCATGTGATATTTGATGGTTTAATACCAATCATCCCAAATAAGATTATGGTGGGTATTGTTATTAAAGAACCAAAGATAGTAAAAAGTATGGATGCTGAATTGAATTCAGATATATACAACTATACAAGTTGATGAGCTTAGCTTGAACAATTATTGTGTTATTATTCTAGACTTTAAGCTTTATAGTTATCTAACAAAAGTAAAAGATGGCTGCTGGAGGGTTGCAGTAGATCCTAAAATCTAGGTGTATTGCTCTCAGATCTAAGGCTCCTTAATGATGAAAGCCACAAGCTAGAAACTAGTCTGGAGATATTGGATAAATAGGCACTAGATCGGGATTTATGTACAAACCTTTCTGCATCCATTGATTACTCTGGCTTGCACTGAGTGGGACTACTGTATGGAAAGTTTTGTCTCTATGTTAATAAAATTTATTACTTGTTATTTCACACATGCAATATTTTTTTTATTACCATTAAATAAATTGTATACACTTGCAAATATAGTGATAAAAGAAATACATGTAACCCATAGAGTAAAACCCCCATAGCTCCATACTTCAGCAAATAGTTACTATTACAGTATATATATGGCTCTACAATATTAAAACATCTTTTATAATTTAAAAAAACTCGTTAAACTATGAACTATCTCAAAGTTTTTATTTTATTTTAAACTCATCAATTGGAAAGCCACAATTTTATTTTTTAAAAAAAAATTCTTCAATACCTCAAGGTGTTTTACTTTTATCTAATTAAAGATAATTTATTAAAATCAATATATAAAATTTATCAGGTCTAAACACTGGATAAGTCAGTCTCAAAAAAAAAAAATGTATTTTTTAAACATCTCTGAATGCTTTATATTATCAAGCTTTACATATCATCACCAATTTTTTTTTGTTAGAATCTCTAATAAACAAGAGCATATCATATATATAATATGCTACTATTATCTTTCATGGTATAACTTTTTCAAAATCCTTAAAATTAAAATAGCAAATCTTGAACAAAAATAATACTCTTATCTCTCAAATATGAGTTTATTGAAGCCCTAAAAGTTGGATATCCAAAATGACAAATAACTTATTTTTTCTCTCATGGTATAAGTTTATCAAGTACCATAAATTGGGTCACCAAAAGATAAATAGTTCCATAAGTAACTTTACTAGAAGGTGCCACTAGATAATAAATCTAGACCTCTTTTATATCAAATTGTAATTTAATATTGTTAATTAATGTAAAAAAAATAAAAAAGTTAAGTTTACTAGTAAAACAATTACGCACAAATGTTGGGAAGTTATAAATTATAAAATGAAATTCTTCCAATTAATAATGAATCTTTAAATAAATCAATTATTTTATATAGCGCGGTGTTTATAAACTGTAATAGTTAAACAGCATTAAGCTGTTGCACATTTTAATTATAAATGACTGAATACTAACACTTCAAACACATGATAACAAAACGTTTGGGTTCAAAAAGATAGATGGCCACTCTATCTTTTCCCAAAGACTTTATCATGTATTTGAAGTATTAGTATTCAGTCAGTTATAGTTAAAATCTGCAAAGTGCATGTGCAACAGCTTAATGCTGTTTAACTATTACAATGAATCTTTAAGTAAAAAGACAAATTTACCTTGCATGAGTTATATTTGGACATCTATATTAGTATGACATTTTAATATTTTATAATTCAGTAGTAATAACAAAATGACCAAAATAATCTATTATCAAACAAAAAAAATTATTTAAGAAAATAAAATAATAAAGTCATTATAATAGTTCATATTAAAATCAACAATGCATTCATGATTAATAATTCAAGATATTGCCAAATCAAAACAAATTATCCTTGATATTAACAATTATTAACAGTAACCTATACACTGTGGGCTATAAAACTAAGCACTGGGTGAAATTAGCTGTTAAATATAAGATTAACTCACTTTGTAGTTATCAAAACTTCATATATAAAATATTTAAATATTAAATCACCATTATAACTATATTTATAAAATTATGACATTACCCATGCTCATGAAAGTATTTATTACAAAAACTGTCATTATAAAAATGAAGTCACAGGAAAATTATAACTGCAATTAACCACAAATCAAGCAAGCACATTCAATAATATCTAAACTGTCAATACATTCAGCATTGGCCAAGTTCCATATACCAAAAAAAATATTTATTATTATTTAAACAAATGTAAATTTAAAATAAATATTATTAAATAACATTATATATTTTATAATCTGTACTGAAATACAATGTCTATAAAATAAGAATACATTATAATTTATGACATCCATATTATTTTTAAATATTACACTAAAACATTTTCAAATATTAACTGGGAATATAGACTTTATAAATACACACTGATCGTGCAATATTTAAGAACAGACAAATTATAAATGATTAATATCAGTATAAAATATTTAAATGAAAAACAATTTATCATAAATTAAAAATATATACAGTATTTAATAAAGATTTATAAATTTTGTCATTTTAATTTATTTACCAGTGAAAAACCTAAATGACTCTGCAAATTTAAAGAACTAGCAGACGATTGTTTCATCATTATGGCATTTTATTTAAAATATAGATATGATAGTAGACAGGGCTGAACAAAGTTGTAGAAGATCATGATTTTTTGAAGCAGTTGATAGTTATAAAGTACTCCTGTTATTTATACTTGAAAATATGAAGGAATAGATTATTAATTTGAGTCTTGGTTCTCAAATTTTGGAATGAAAACTATAGTTCATCTTGGAAGTTTAAAATTCAATATAATCTTTGCAATTAATAGCATGATGATCCTGTCCATGTGATCAGAGTTTTTTTATAAGAAATCATGGTTGGAAAATTGCCAGTAGAACAGTAAATAACTCTACAGTTTATTTTAAAATATTTAAACAAATGATTGTCAGTTCTTTACAATTAATATTTTTTAAAATTCAACCTTTCTTTTAGATTATAGTTTAATAAAATCAACTTTTTATTTATAAAGAGTATATAATACCTTTAAATAATAATAACAATGTAATATTTTAAACATATCAATAATGTCACATTTTAAAATTAAATAAAATTTCTTTCCTATACATTTTCTTAATTTAAACACTAATAAAATATATTGATAAAGAATATATCATTTCAATATATATATTGAAATATAAAAAGAATGCAAAATAAAATAATGTCTAAATTCTACCAATCAAATCTCAAAGCTCTACAAAATGAAATAAATGATTTAGCTAAAAATTATAAAAATTCTGAAAGATAACACATGTTAGATCTTCAAAGTCAATAGGAATAATTACTACAAGACATTATTGTAAACTTGAATCTTCATAAATAGTTTCTAATAACTGATCATATTCATCAAGAAAACAGTTTTGTATTCACAATCTAGAAGTCACCCTTACTACTTTTTTACTATACAAGTTAGTAATCATTTTTCATGAAAGAAGACCAATAGTCCAAAACTAATCTGGAGCTAGGAATATAGCTTTAGCATCTGGAATCCAATGATTACTCGAGCTAGGAGATTAGTCTGATGTAGAATACATAGAGTGAATAAATACTCTTAATTGCAGATGTTGAAAATAAGTAAAGAAAGCCACAATGTTTTGTTTGGTATATACTTTAAAATAATAATGATTACAACATAGTTCAGTGAAATTATATTTACTTTCCACTTTCATAATCAAAAGCCAGATTGATGAAATTTCAGATTTGAATCAGATAATGGATTTTTCTTTCAGATAGTTGGTTCATAACCAATCTATGCAACCATCAAATATTGATTGGTAAATAGATATCTAGTTATCATAGTTTTTTTTTTTAAAGTGTCATAGCATCAGCCAGGATGCAAACCCGCAACCCGGGCAACTGCCTGCAAGTGCAAGGCAGTCACACTGACCTCTCGACCACTAACGCAAGACTAGTTATCATAGTTAACAAGTAAATCAAATATAGAAAACATCTAAATTTTCATCAGTTCAGCAAGTGGAAAGCAGTGTATAATTTCTTCCCTTTGACTATTCTTCTGTGTGAGAATATTGGAGACATTTTTATTATGAAGTATTCTATTTAAAACATTTCTTACTTTTTTTATTTTATGATGCTTGTTATAGTATTCTATTGTCTAATGTTCAGAGCTAAAAAAAATTAAAACTCTTTAAAATTAAGAAAAAAACTAAAAGTTGTTTTCAAAAGTGGGCAGAACTCGCATTATAAAAATAAAATACTTCAATTTGCCTTTAGGCAGAAATTTTAACATGACTATATATATTGTGGTGGATAATGCTATATTGATGCTACACTAGTCAGAGGATGCATATTCTAAGAGTATTGAACTATGATAATAGTGGAGGGGTTATCCACATAAAAGAAAATTAAATTTACTGGCAAGATAACAATAATATCCAGATCCAATAACCATTCAGACTAATTTTCTCTTTAATACTCCACTCAGTTATGCTCATGATCATAATGAGATGGACAGTATATTAGTTATATGTATATTTACTAATATATTGGTTAATATAACCTACTAGGCTGCAGAAAGGAGTTTGCTATTAACTGAAAGGAGACCATTTGATTCCTCTTGGAGGCCTTAAAGGAACCGAGCAGAGCAAATTCCTAATGTCCACTCCATACGTTCTTGTCGTTGCAGCTGTTATTACTATATGTTTATTCATATAGTATATGAACATGGATGGGCTGCTCACCAACATGCATTAGCCAGCGTGGTGAGTTTATTGGCTTTTTGCCTCTGAGTTTAAGATCAAGAAACACCATGGTCTTTCTTCTCAGTGCCTGATAAGGCAGAAGGAATGTTTGTGTAAATGATAAATATTTTCCCCAATACATATATACAATTATGACAGACAAAAATAAAGCATGGCCCTTATTCCCAGGAGGCTGTAAAGTCACCAACCAAGGCAGCGGTCGGTGGCCGAAGGCGGAGGGTGCTAAGAATCCCCTGATTGCAGACCCAGGCTGCCATTTGATGACAACTTTTTATTTAGGTACTTACAACTGCAGATCACTTTCAAGTGAAGGAAGATTGCAAGAATTAGAAGAAGAACTCTTATATTAAATGGGATATTATTGGACTTTGTGAAGTTAGAAGAAAAGGTGAAGAGACAATTGATTTAAAAAGTGGACATATACTCTATTATAAAGGCACAAATATTGGAAATACAAGTGGAGTAGGATTCATTATAAATAAAAAGTGGAAGAACAATATTGTGGAGATTGATGGTGTATCAGACAGAGTGGCAAGATTAGTTATACAACTTAATAGCAGATACCAAATGCAGATAATTCAGGTTTATGCCCCAACAAGTTCTCACAGTGATGAAGTAGTAGAAGATTTTTATATGGATGTACAAAAGGCTTTTGATCAGAGTAAACAACATTTTAAAATTGTTATGGGATACTTTAATGCTAGAATTGGTAAACAACTGAAAGATGAAAGTGTTGTAGGTAATTTTGGTTATGGTAATAGAAATGAGAGAGGACATAGACTTGTGGAGTTTGCAGAGAAGGAAAAACTTTATATTATGAATTCTTTTTTTGAGAAAAATGTTAGAAGTAAATGGACATGGAAACATCCGAATGAAGGTACAGCAGAATTGGATTATATTTTGACTAACAGGAAATACATATTTCAAAATTGTAATGTTCTTAATAAATTTAACACAGGAAGTGATCATCGATTAGTAAGGGGTAAGATACATGTTAATGTAAAACTAGAGAGACAAAAATTATTAAGAAAAACTATATTTACAGTTGATATTCCTAATCTTCAGAAACATTCTAATGAATTTAAATTAGAACTTACAAATCGGTTTCAAGTATTAGTAGATTTTGAACATGATTCAGATTTGAATGAAATTAATATGAAAATAACTGATAGACTTTTAAAAACTGCAACAAAGATAGCTGGTAGAAAAAAGCAGCAATTGACCAATAAAATTTCTACTGAGACTAGAGAACTTATGAAGAAAAGAAGGAATATGAAGATATATAAAAATGATGCATTCAAAATAATTGAATATCTTGAATTTTGTAAAATGGTGTGGAAAAGAGTTGAAAATGATATAAGAAAGTATAACTGAACTAGCAAGAAAAGCTGTAGAAAAAAATAAAAGTCTTAAGAATGTAAAACAACATTTTGGTATTGGTAGGAAATTTATATCTGCAATAAGGAAAAAGATGGAATTATTACTAAAAAGAGGGATGACATTATGAAATTGTTAGAAGATTTTTGTCAAGAATTATATAGTAATAAAGAACAAGTACCTTCTATATCTATTACATCTTCCGAATTGCCCAGAATTTTAAATGAAGAAGTGAGAAATGTAATTAAATGTATGAAAAAAGGAAAGGCTCCAGGTAATGATGGAATTATAATTGATATATTAAAAGAAGCAGGTGAAGAAACAGAAAAAATATTAGCAAAGTTATATACCAAATGTCTAAATGATAAAGATGTACCGGATGATTGGAAAAATGCAGTAATAATATTAATATATAAAAAAGGTGATAAAGAAGATATTAGAAATCACAGACCTATCAGCCTTTTATCAGTTTTATATAAAATTTTTACCAAGATAATTACAACTCGTCTACAGAGAACCTTGGATTTCCACCAACCAAGAGAACAAGCTGGATTTAAAAGTGGTTTTAGTACAGTAGATCATATTCAGGTATTGAGAGAAGTTATAGAAAGGACAAATGAATATGAGTTGTCATTATGTTTTGGATTTGTAGATTATGAAAAGGCATTTGATTCTATAAACATTTCTTCAGTGATTAAAGCATTGGATCATCAAGGTATAGATCCAGGATATTGTCATATTTTAAAGAATATTTATAAGAATGCAACAGCAACAATTAGATTACATAATGATACTGGCAAAGTCAACATTGAGAAAGGTATAAGACAAGGTGACTCCATATCTCCAAAACTTTTTACAGCAGTGCTGCAAGAAGTATTTTGTGGATTAAAATGGGAAACTAAAGGAGTGAAAGTAAATGGAGTTTATTTAAGTCATTTAGATTTCGCAGATGATGTAGTTGTTTTTGCAAATAATGCTTTGGAGCTGCAGGAAATGTTGCAGGAGTTATCAGATGAAAGTAGGACTAAAGATAAATGTTAACAAGACTAAAGTAATGTTTAATCGATTTGCTCAAAATATGAAAATAAAGATTGATTATGATGAATTAGAAGAAGTTAAGAGTTACAAATACCTTGGTCAGATTATTAATACAGATGGAAACATAATGGAGGAAATTAATCATAGAATTAAACTTGGTTGGAGTGCTTTTGGTAGAAATAACTTGATACTAAAAGGAAATATGCCTATGTGTTTGAAAAGAAAGGTTTTTAACAAATGTGTTTTGCCAGTTCTTACTTATGGATCTGAGACTTGGACACTGAATAGAAGAGCAATATAGAGACTTCAGACCACTCAAAGAAGTATGGAGATATGTATGTTGGGAGTAACAAGAAGAGATCGAAAACGCAATGTATGGGTAAGAGAACAAACAGGTGTTACTGACCTCATTGAAAAAATTAAAAGATTGAAGTGGAGTTGGGCTGGACATATTGCTAGAAGAGATGATAATAGATGGACAATTGAAATTTTAAACTGGATTCCAAGAGATTGTAAAAGACCCAGAAGGAGACCACATGTAAGATGGATGGATGAAATAAGAAAGTGTGCAGGGGTGATGTGGAGAAGAGAAGCTAAAGATCGGAGATGGATTAAACTTGGAGAGACCTTCATCCTGCAGTGGATTGATAATGGTTGATAATGATGATGATGATGAACCTACTAAAATATTGCAAGAGATATATATGAGCTTACATGAAATAAAATAACTTATTCCTCTAAATGATTTGTTAAATAAGAAAATGAAATATAACGCGTAAATAATTATTAATAATGAATAACTTTCAGATGCCAATAGTTTTATTCCCAAATGATCAATTAATATATACATCGTTGGTTACTATTAATAACTGAACAAATAATATCGATAAGAATGTTAGATATATTGAATATTAATTTAATGTTTCTCAAAAGTTACATTTTTTTTTTATGACCTATAACATTCATAGATTTGCATAATGAAGATCGACAAACATCCAATGCACACCCTAACAAGTTTTTCTAGTTACTTGGAATAAAATTACAATAACCTTGGTACATAAATGGCAATATATTTCCTATATCTATAAGCAAATCAACAATTCATATACCATAAGAAAGATAATGGCAGCAATATAATATTATTATTCTCACTTTATTTATATATAATACATTTATGATTATTTCTCCATCATTTAATAATGCTGTATATTACATAAATCGTAAGTTTATCCACGCACTGATATAATATAAATATGACTGAGAGCACAATAATATTAAAATTCACATAAGATCACATACACTCTACACAAATAATCGCACAATAAAAAATCTTTGCATGTCAATCGATTTCCATCAGCAAATCAGCTCAGTACCTAGTCACTGAAATACACTCTCATTTACATGATTTACCATCTCTAATGTTTTTATTTTATCCAATAATTCTGATTTACGATGATATTGCACTATAGTCCAGTTATAAAGATTCAATGAGTATTCATTTAGGTATTTCAGTTTGCGATTGAAAACAAAACAAAGATTTTATTTTTAAAGTACTTGATAGATTAAATAAAATTACTAATTTTAATCATATTCGTTCTCCACTTTTAACTTGCAGAAAGAAAAAAAAGAATTAATTTTCTATTTGATAATAATTTTAATACCAATCGGAAGAGCATCGATAATTTTAAATAAACTCAAGCACAAGTTAAAATAAATTTATTCACTACCAAATAAAATAAAAAAGAATAAAGATTGAATAACAATTAGAAAATTCATTAGAAATTTCTCAAGTCTATAGATAGGCTTCTACTTGTGAGGTATCAGTTGCTACACACACACACGCGATGATTATAATCTATTGCATTGCGTCTGAAATGAAGATAGTTCAGTTCGTCATGCATCAATTCTAATATTTACATTTATTCGTTATTAATGAAGATCCTAAACGTAGATAGTTATCATATCAACAATATTCAGACTATCAGCTGCATTTAATATGTTAACTATATTCACAATTATTACAGTTCACATACACGCGCGCGCACAATCCTCTAATTTAGCAGATTTTTTGCATATGCATGCTCTTCTAGCAAAAAGTCTTTCTTCTTGTGAAGTTGTAATCAATATTCTTGTTGGAGCGCACTTTAAGTAGCATGATCTTCCGGTGGCTCAATAGTTTGATTTTGACAATATTGTTTTTTCCAGCTTGCTCCTCAGCACACACTGTACATTCTACTAATGCTCGTCTATTTCCTTTCTGCAGTGATCTGGTGGCGCCCTCTGTGATCAAAGGTAGATTGAGTGATTGTTATAATATATAAGAAAAAAAGGTATAATTACAAATAATTCTCAATGGAACCAACGTCTATTTTTAGATGTGTGTCAGATATTTTCTCTGTTAATAAGTTAATGCAGAGCAGGTTATTGCTTGACCAAATGTTAATTTTACTATTGTAATAAAAATGGTCATCCTGCTTTTTTTTTTAAACAAAGAAAATATAAGTCAATTAGTTGCCATATTGACAGAGAAATTCTGATAATATTTTTGAGTTTGTTTTTAATCTTTTGTAAGGGAAAAGTGAGAAAACATTCCTTTTGTAAAACTAAACATTGATGTAAATGGAACTTCTTAAGATCAACTAGGTGGTCTGGGTGAAAACCAAGATGAAAATTAAAAGAAGTGATAGGAAATACTAAGATATATGTATTCTAATCAATTAGCCATGAATGTAGAGTTGGCTGATGCAATAGTTACAGGAGAAACTCAAACTTGTATTATAATGTGTGCATATAAGCTGTTCTCCAGGTGCTGAGGGGAAATATAGATATGACATAAGGGATAGATAGTTATTATGAGAAATGATATAACTGAGAAAAGTAAAGAGGTGGTTTTGTCACATGTGCCTGCAATATTGTAGTTGCTATATGGTCCTGTTAGTCTGATCCCTAATGCTGATGAAATATTCAACCATGTGTCTAGGAAGATCTGACCAATGATTTTTGCTTGCTGTAACCTGTGGAGTCTACTGTATTAAGGCTATATGTAAAAAAGAGATGCTAATCATCCAATATTCAAGAAGTACAAAGGGAATACAACTGAGCCTGATTTCAAATGTTAGTCCCACAAGCTGTATAAATAAGTAACAGTCTTCTAATGCTGTATAAAGAAGAGAGAATTATTAATAAAACCTTGAAGATAAAAATGTTTAGAGTAGTCAGTGTAATGAATATGAAACCCATGTCAGTACACCAGCCTGACTCCTCCTAAAACATTGCCATGTAGCCACTAATACCAGTTGATGATAATGAACATCTAAAGCCTAGGCCATACTGAAATGAAGAGAAACCCATGCTGTAGTGTTGTCCAGGTTTATAGTGCACTCAGAAACCCCAAAGTCTGGCTGAAGAAATCTGAAAACACTGGACATTATAATTTATTATTCATTTATTATTTGATTGTTTAGATATTTCAGTAAAGATTAATTTTATTGATATATATTTTGTTGCATTACATGTATGTAGAGTTGTTTATCCATAAAGCATTGGATTGGGTTATGTGAAATCATTCTCCGACATTAATTTTAAATTGCTTAGATATGCCTGTGTGTGTTTTCTTTTTTAAATGTTATTGCTTGTAACATACATGATATATTAAATTTAATCCAAATTGATTTAAAGCATTTTGCTAGCTCTGTGTGCATTCATTTGTATTCCAACACACACTTTTAGAATGTTTAATTAAGTGGAATGCGCAAATACATACATGTATACCTTTTTTTATATTAGATAAAATAAAACATTGCTTAAAATGTGCATGTGTGGGTAGAAAGTCAGACCACTTCATTTATGGGTAGTTACATGAAACAAGAAAGTTCCATATATAAATTGAATCAACATTATTCTTAGTTTTTAATTCTGATTTTTTTTAAAAAAATAAAATACTTGTAGATAGTGAAGATAAACTTAATAAAATGCTATGTATGATCATCAATGCTCATGGCAAATATGAAATAAAAATGGAATAGAAACAAATTAAATCAATGAATAATTATAGAGCAGTTTAGTGTTTTTAAATGTGGGAAATTAGTTAACTGATGACAGGAGAAACCAGATTAAGAATTTCTAAACAGGTTTTAAATTAATTTTTTTGTGTATAATTTAGCATTTTTTTATCTTAAGGTATTCCAATGGAAAAGCAAATGGTTTTTCAAGGGTGTATGCATTGGCATCTCTACAGCAACACGTTACACAACCAGTTTTGCTATTAATTACAAACATTCAAAAATGCTATTGTCACTCACCAGTTATGTCAAATATGACTTTTGACATCTTAAGACTCAATAACAATGAATGAATCACAAGTTAGTGTTTTCAAATGGTTTGCAAGATTTCATGAAGACAGTGTAAGAATTTAAGATGATCAACAAAGATATGATACATAACTCAGACATGCCATGCCAGTATTAATGATTTTTTATTAGTCATTCATTACACTAGAGATTATTCAGTAATTAATAATACTGTATTTTTTATTACACCACTCTAACACAAGATAGGAATGGTTTCTATCTATTTTTAACATCTTGTAAAGGGATATAATCAAACATATGACCAAAGATGTGAAAAAGATTTATGGTTCCAAATGAATATTTCATGCTGAACTAGCATTCATCAGTTAAACTAGGCTACAATCTATTACATGTACCTTTATCATTGTTCAGTGTATATATAGATAGCAAATTACTAGTTTATTTGATATCAAATATGTTGCCCTCACAGCTTTGACAAAAATCCCTCAATGTAAGTATATTAATAATTTATTACACTAGAGTATCCAATGATGGATATTTCTGTAGTGTAATTTTCACTATACTAATCTCACATAAGTTAGGACATCTTGGGAATCATAATTTTTTCACATCATTGGACATGTTTAAACCACTAAACATCACATGATCACCATTCTTTATGATTAAATCCTCTGTGTGTGGTGTAGTGAAAATTACAGAAATTCATTATCAGACATGCTAGTAGCTAAACTTTTTTGTAACTAAATTGTCACTGCATGTGAATTCAGTGCCATAGCCAGCTTAGAAAAAGAACAGGTCATTTTTTCACTGTATATATAGACATAAGAAAAAAGGATTGTTAAATATTTTTATATTAGTTATATAAACTGCAACTTTTAGGAAATAGTGACAAAAACTCAATGCTTTAAAGATGTGAAGAGAATGGGTAACATATGCTGGAAAGATCAGCATTATTGAAAGGAACTGTGGAAAATAATATTGAGGTCGGATATATTAAATGCTAGTTTTCAATTTTTCACCACCAAACTTTTGAAATATTATTTTTCCAATGAAATAAATGATTTATCCAAAATATGAAATTTCAATTTGGTTTTGTTTCAAGCTAGCTGTTGGTAGTATTCCTAAGATGTCATTGATACTAATTCAATGGCACCTATCTTCATTATGCTGTTATATTTATTTCTCAGAAAATGTTTCTGTTCATGATACAAACTGTACAGTAATGCTATCAAGTGCAAAGTTTTGTAATCAATGGATGTAGGAAAGTTTGTACATAAATCCCTATAGTACCTATTCATCTGATAATTCTAGAATAATTTCTAGCTTCTGGTTTTCATCAGTGAGGAGCCTTGGATTTGAAAGCACAACACCTGGTACATTAGGACCTAATGCAACCCTCCAACACATCTTTTACCTATTTGTTTAACTGGGGATGTTGGATAAGTAAGCACTAGATAGGGATTTCATGCACAAATTATCCTTCATTCAATGATTGTGAAGACTTGCACTAATATAAGGAATTTGGTACTCCTATTAACAGTAAGCATATGAAATGATCATGTGATACTTTTTAAATATTCTACGTAAAAATCTTTTCTATATTATGAATTTATCTAGCTTTTGAAACACATTTTGTTGATCTATAGACAAAAACCATCAGCATTTTTATGCTTCATCTTTTTGACTTCAGCTACAAATTTTCAAATCTAGCTATAATCTCCAATTTTTCTGGCAGACCTTGATGTCATATCAGTTACGATATATACATATTTTCAATATTGAATCAAAATCTGCTCCCATTTTTAACTACTCTATTTCTCTTTCCCACTGTCCATCCCTCATGGTCATCATAATGAGTACATTACTTTCACACTAACAACTCAATGATTATTAACCCATTATGGTTATTTTAGTTTGTCTATACTTGATTATATGCTTCAGTAGGTAATCACTTAACACTATTCTTTTTTGGCATCCGTTTGTTTATCTTATTCCAAAAACTAGTTTTAGTTATCATAATAAAGTTTTCAGTTTGTGCTTTGATTTATTTCTTAATTATTTGCCAGTCCAAACATCTACTAAATTGTTATTATCCGGTATAAATAATTTTAGATGCCCTCTGCTGTTTCGACTTTCTCTTGGTATTCAATGTAAGGTTTAACAACAGCTGATACATGAAAGTATGTTGCATAAAAGAATAAGTACTGAATAACTACCTCCGGTGAAGATCAAACCCTGGCAATTGACAGTACTCTGAGTGGTTTAGTGCAGTGGTAGAAAATAGGATGTGAGAGTGAAAGGTAATGCAAGTCGGCTCTACCATTTATGGTGCTTCTATGACCACCGTGCTGTATTCGATTACTTTTTTATGTGATAGTGGTTACCTGTTTATAATATTGTTTATTATAACTTGCTTTTTGAAAGAGAATGCATGCACACGCATGCACACATGAACTCTGATTAACTACAGAATGAAGCAAATACAATGAAGCAAGGTTCAATAATCTGATTTGATTTTTTGACATCTAAGAAGTAATTATGTCAATAGTAATTATCAAGCATGAAACTCAGGATGAATTTAGATGGGTTTATCTATATTGTATTTTAAAATTACAATTTCACAGTAATATTATCACTGCTTTTATTAAGTATTGTGCCTTTTAAGAAAGCAAAGGAATAATATCGTTCAGAGTTCATAAGGAATTGTAGTCCTGGAAGTGATAGCACAATCCATGGATCTTCAGCTCCATAATCTATCCATAAACCATATAGGGCAGACTTCCCTTTATTATTATTAATCAATCACTAATTTTCTGTCCCATGGACATGTCCAGAGGGCAATCACATCACCAATTCATCCATTTTGTCACCTTGTACCCTTCATTGCCCAGCTCTTCAATTCCATGTTACTTTCCATCTCTTATATCATTTAGCAATGTTAACCTTTTCCATCCTTTCTTCTTGTTTTCATTCACTCTTTACTCCAAAACATATTTCATTAAACTATAATTTCTTTTTTATATATGCCCAATCCAGTTTCTATTTCTTATTATATATGAGCTATATGATCATTAGTTTTTATATCTGATAATATTCCTAAGTATACACTAAAAGTTTTTTGTAATAGTATTTACATTATCTGAAATTCATATTTATACATGTACACATATATGTTGTAACATTCTCCCAACACTTCTCCTATCTTTCCTAATAACAAATACCTGGGGGCGCCAATTCTATTGATCATAGAATAAACTACTAATCTGATCTCACTTTAAAATCATTAATGAGGTTCTTGAAATGCCATTCTACATTAGCTTAGCTCAGTTAGGGGCTACAGGGGTCTATAGGGTGTAAAATGTATATTAGACATGAGAGGAAACAATGATTAATAGGAACAAAGTAACAATTAAGTTCTAAAATAAATAAAGAATTAAAATTGGTGAAGTTCTACCATTTAAATTGACAAGTTATAGTCAAAATCTCATCTGCTCCCATCATTCACATGCATTGAACAACCTCTACTGTGTTAGAAAATTAAATAAATAAATAAAGATGTAATGCTGATTAACTATACTGTATAGCAAGTTGGAACTAAATTCAAAATAAAATATAACATTACTTAATTTTTAATTGTACAATAATTAAAATTACTTAACACATTTAATGTCTACTTTAAGTAATAAGTGAATATCTCAGGGAATTAGTTTACTGCATGGCTTAATTCTAAATCTAAGTTGGAACTAAATTCAAAATAAAATATAACATTACTTAATTTTTAATTGTACAATAATTAAAATTACTTAACACATTTAATGTCTACTTTAAGTAATAAGTGAATATCTCAGGGAATTAGTTTACTGCATGGCTTAATTCTAAATCTATACCTTCCAACAACTAATTACTATTATAAAAGTAATGATACAAATTAAGCAATATGCTAACAAAATAATGGCAGTTATATAATGAAAGAAATAGGGTGCATTTTGATTTCAATTTATCAACTAAATAATAACTGAATGATAAAATTTTCAGAGAATCATCAAATAATCAAACATTTCATACAGTGTCTGGATCAAGAAAAGCAACATCATCAGATCTGTACATGTTCATCATTAAATGAAATGGAATAGTGCAATCATATCATATTAGATATGCAAATGTGTGTGCATGTGTGAAAATATGAAATACGAATGCATGTCAAAGAAGAATTCTGAACACAACTTTAAATAAATAAAACATTTATTTACAAGATAATTTAAACAAGCATTTGGTTTTATAATTTATGCATATACATGTTTTAGATGTTTCTAACATCAATAGTTAAATGGTCTACATAAGAACATATAACATAAAGATAACCTTCTGCATTTTATTTTTAACATCTGCCAGCTACCAGTGCATTCTGATAGACTTATTAAAAAACATTATAATGCTAATACTAAAATAATAGCACAAACTAATTGTAATGATATTTTACTTGCAAAATTTACTCATATCAGTCAATTCTGATAAGCATATGACTCAGAAACATTATAATACTTAGATCAGATAAATAATACAGATAATAACATAGTGGATGAAATTAATATGAGAATTGAACTTGGTTGGATTGCTTTTGGTAGAAATAATTTCATATTAAAAGGAAATATGTCTATGTGTTTGAAAACAAAGCTTTTTAATCATTGTTTTTTATCAGTTTTTACCTGTAGATCAAAAACTTGGAAACTCAACAGAAGAGAAATACAGACACTTCAGATCACTCAGTATATGGAAAGGTGTATGTTAGGAGTAACAGAAAAGAAGTCCAAAACTACATACATGGGTGAAAGAACAAATACATTATTGGTATCATTGATTAAGAGAGGGTAATGGGGCTGAGCTGGACAAATTTTTAGGAGATATAATAGAATATGGACAGTTGAAATTGGATGCCAATAGAATGTAAAATACTTAGAAAAAAACCACATGTGATATGGATGGGCAATTTAAATCAATGAGAGAAAATACTATTGATACATAGTAGATAGTCTTTAGATGGCTGATTTTGATTTATTGTTCTACACTATAGTGTAAGGGTGGAAGGATTAATCAAGGATTGTTTATAGGGAGTCTGCTTTACAAAACTAGATTTATCTTTTATATGAAAATACTTTGTTATACATTTATATCATTATTTTGTATCAGCAAAGTTAACGGACAATGTAGACTAATGGGGAGGGGGATATGTCATCTCTAGCTTACTTGATAAAGAGATTGAGTTTTATTGCAATATAGTGAAATTGAGGTAAGGATGTCCTGCTTAAAACTAAGGTTTAAAAATAAGAAGCATAAATCGGTCACTTATCAATCAGCTGGTGTTCAATTTAAACTTATCCTTATTGTTAATTTAAATTCATTAGATTCTCAAAAATATCTCTTAAAATAATTTAATATTTTTAATCAAATATGTCTCTTGGATTTAGTAGTTTTGTAATAGAGTAGAAGATTGGAGATTTGAATCAACTATTGAAAAGGTGCACATATTTTCTGCATTTATGTTTACTTCATTTTCATAATTCCGCCGCCATCTTTCCCTTAAATCATCACACACATGAATAATGTGTGAGTGTGTGTGTGCAATAATAGAAAATAGACTGAAAGTGAACTTAAAATAAAAATTAAAGTTAAAATAAATAATTATGTAAAGTAAGTTAAGAAAACAATAAAAAAAAGTTTGCTAATGGAATTAATCCATTAACTAAATAATAAATCGGTGCCTTATTTAAAAATAAGTTATACAAATCAGCAATATAGTTATGGTTTAACACCTTTGTGGCGAAGGCAAAAAAGGCAGGAAACGCAGATAAGATAGACTAAAAAAAATTTTGGTTGGTGTCAAGCTAGTTTTTAAGATAGATCAAAAAATGTTGTTGTCAACCTGCAGATAACATTGCGAAATGTGTATGTGTTTTTTTTAAATGTTTGTTTTTTAAAAATATATACATATTTTGAAATTGATTGTGAAAGCTTGATCGTCTGCCTACTTGTAGATTTCCATAGAAGTAGGTATAATATTGATTTTTCTTTTTTTAGAAATATTGTACTTTTCATGCAATGAAGAGAAGTTAGAAGAGCGTTCATGATTTGCATTAATGCATTGGAAACTTTGTAATGTTTGATAACTTCACTGGCAAAATAACAACATTCAAAAGTTACTGGTGTATTGATACGAATGTGAAAAGCCCTCCTATCTTCTCTTTTTTGCATGTTTAGCCACAAGTACGGACGGAATTTAAGTTAGTCAAGTATTGTCTACATCCGAAGAATAATTAACTCTATGCTTATTTTTTAATTATAAATTTCATAATTGTTATTTTCATCTTAACAATTAATTTTGAGATCATAATCACTTAACAACTGATGCTTTTAGATTGTTTATTCTTCTTTATGTTCTTTTGGACACCCATCTTTCCACGATCTAACTTAAATCGTATGTGTTTTCTCTTATTTTTTAAATTACATTAGCTGGAATGTGCTCTCATAACTGTTCTCCCGCAAATGTGATTTCCCGCGTGACTTATATCAAATGATTAATGATGTACACTTTTCAAATTTTTTTTGACCTAGAAAAGTGTAGACAAACGCGGCAATAGAATTACAATTATAAGTATGCAATAGTAGGTCATATAAGCTGTAAGATCCTTAATGTGAATCCACCTAAAAACAATTATAGCCTGTTTAATTCCTTAGATCCTCACATCCAACAGTAATGATCTGTGAAGGGTCCGCTATTCTTTTTATTTCCAATGATATAATTACCTTACAGTTAATCTGTATGTTTTCTTTCATTTATGTTGTTGCTTAATAAGTCAGTGCATTTTTTCTTACTAAGTTTTTGATGGATGGATGGATGACATCAAGGATACTCTCTACAATTTCTTTTTTCAAATCACATGGATCTACATCTGTTCATTGCTGGCGAGGGGATCGACTTGGATTCATTTTTTTATAATTAATTTAAAAAATTAGATCATATAATTTTTTTCTTTTTTTAATGGCGAGGGGATCGACTTGGATTCATTTTTTTATAATTAATTTAAAAAATTAGATCATATAATTTTTTTCTTTTTTTAATGTATAAAAATATTTCTCGTATTATTTGTACTATACTACAAAGAATGAATATTTGTCACACAAGTGGAGTAGTATTTGCGATAATAAAAAAAGTGGGAGAAATATACAGATTACAGGTGTATCAGACAGAGTGTTAGATTGATTATTCAATTTAATGGAAGCTGTCCACAGTTCAGGTTTATGTCCCAACAAATTCTTTTTGTGATGAAGAAGTAGAGGATTTTTATGTAAATATGGAAAAGTCTTTTGATCAGATCAAACAATATCTTAAAATTATCACTGGAGAATTTAATGCTAAAATCAATTGAATGATAAAGGTGTTGTAGGAAGATTTTGTTAGGGTGACAGAAATAAGAAAAAACAGAAACATGTTCAGTTTGTGAAAAAAAACCTATATATTATGGATTCGTCATTTGAGGAAAATGCAGGAAATATACATGGAAGCATGCAAATGAAACTAGCGCCAATATGGATTAGATTTTGACTAACAAAAAGTATGTCTTGCCTTTCAAGATTGTCAAATCTTTATAAATTCAACACAGAAAGTAATCGTCAATTAGTGATGATGTTAATACTAAGAAGATAAAAGTTAGTCGCCCTCTAGTGGCAGCTTTTAGGCAAGTTCACCCTTGCATGGTAGCTACTTTGACTGTGACTTAGATGCTTCTATACCACTTATTGAGAAGAAATAACCACATAGGAAATATTGTAAGTATCTTCTCTTTATTATTTAAAAAAAATCATTTAAATCCATATATAATTGTTAATTATTACTAAGTTAAACAATCGCTATCAAAACAAACATGGCTCCCAAAAAAAAAACTGCCACCTCAGCAAATTCAGTCATAGCCTCTAAAAGGGAAGAGGGACTACTTTTAAAAAGTGAAAACATCTCTAAAATCCCTAAATTCAGATGTCAGGACAAACCAAAAGAAATAACTTTTCCTCTGACCGAAAAAAGGAAAAATCCTTCAAGGGAAAAATCTACTGAGAAAACAAATAGAAAATGTGAACTAGAAACAGATTTTGAGGGGTCTGAAAATAATCTTTCAGATCAGTCCCAAACTTCCGACGACAACGATTTTATAGAGAATTTTTCTACCTTTAATCCAAAAAAAAAAATTAGATCTCCAGAGTCAAAAACAAAAAAGTTACATCTCAAAAACTGAACAGGAATCTCGAAAATATAATACTTATAACGTAAATATCAACCGCAAATTTTCCGTTGGCGATGAACTCACATATCCAAAGTTTGATGAAGCATTGCATTATGATCCTGCACAGTCGAAGGGAAAAAGTTATATAAATACCATAGAGAATTTCAACAGCTATAATCTTGTCCCAAAACTAGACTTCCAACTTGAAAGACATAAAAGTTATAGTCAAAAACCAAACCGGAAGCTACACACGTTCACACTCATAACATGGAAAAAGACAAATTCTATCACTAGAGACAAATGCACATACTCTAAGTTCACAGAGACACAGTTGAGTGATTCTGCAGAGTTGGAGACAGAAGGTTATACTGCTTTGACAGAGAATTCCACCTGCTATAATACCCGACAAAAATCAGACTCCCAGCACGAAAAACAAAAAAGTTACAAATCAAAAACTAAACCGGAAGCCACACTAGATCGCTCTCATAACACAAAAAACGACTTAAATTGTAACTCTAGCGAATTATTTACATATTCCAACTTAGGGGGGACACAATTAATTTAACTGCACATAAAGCCAGCTTGAACTCACCTTTCCAACCTCAAATACAAACAAGTAAAGATTCAAAAACAAAGCTGAAAACTGCACTGACACTAAATAAAGATAAGAAAAAAGACCTAACCAATACTAATAGCAATGGAAATCAAACTTAAATGTCAATCAAATAAAAACAAATGCCCCAATCCAAAAGACAACACCAACTAACACCGACTTCCCAGGAAAATCAACAAGCAGCAACACCACAAATAAACCAAACTCCCAGAAACCAAAACAAACAACACAAAATGAAAATTCCAAATAGCAAAGAAAATCAGTTTTCAGTTTCAACGTTGAAGAAAATGACACAACATTGGAAAACAATGATTCTTTTCCAAAACTTCAACGCAGTTCCAGATTCACAACCCAAGACACCAACAGCCCCCCAGAACCAGCACAGCAAAACAATGCTAACAACTCAGAACATTACCATGCAATATCCTCACAACTCCATCCCCAATTCTCATATGCTAATAGCCTTAGGATAACCACTAGGCAATCAACCCAAGCCAAAACTCAAGCAATCAACACACAAACTACAGAAGACCCATACAATAAATTCATCCAATTAAGAGATGGGGAACAAGAACAAAATGAACATGCTGACTTGCAACAACCAGGTAACATAGACTACCATTCTTCAGTAACAAAACGCTTCAATAGAACCATACCAAATCTTCTCTTTTGCTCCTTCACAGAGTATACCAATGAATGTACAAGTATCCTAACAACAACAGATATCAACTGCTCCTTATACAAATTCCCAATACTCTCACTCTATGATCTACTCACTGACCACAAGTTCTGGTCACCAGTTTATAAAATACTGTTTCACACAAATAAAAGGTATATTGCAATTCAAAGACCTAGCAGGAAAGCGACTCTTTGAAACTAAATTCAAACAGTTAGACAACAAATACCTGGTCCACATTAACATGAACAAACCACAGATTCTCCAGGGCAGAGTGAGTAACTGTACTGTCAACTTTGAAGAGTCCCACTTACAACAGGCCCTTGCCAATTATGGTACAGTTGAAGGCTTTAAATACATCCAAGAATCAAGAGCAGAAACAATGGTATTTACCAACACTGCAGTCTTCTGTCTAGTCCTCAAGACAGGAATCCAGCCACTTACACTACCAGCAACAGTCAGCAACAACAAGGCTGCAATCCTTATCAGCTTCCGGGATATACCCCCATTGTGCTTCAACTGTCGGAACAGAGGACACATAATGAAGGTGTGTCCACTCAATACAAGCGATGTAAGCAGTCAGGCATATCCAAAAAATCACAACAGCACCATCGAAGACCCTGCTGATTCTACACACCCAATTAAAACCTACCCAAAACCACAAACAGAAACTGAAAACACACATCAGTCCATACCCACTCCAATGGAAACAAACCATAGCCACACAAGCATCCCAGATACTGGAAAATCCCTAATCCACCACAGACTAGCAGAGGACTCAAAGATCACCAGATCGCGGTCATCATCAGAAACCATAATCGAATCAGAAGATGAGGGAACCACCAAAACATCTAATAAACCCTCCAAACCACGCAACCGCAAAAGAGCTAGACAAAAATTCTAGCACACAAGAAAAAACTGATGACTCCAGTACTTCAGACCCAGCCCAAGTGACCCTCAGAACAAAAACTACCAGATCACAGGAATCACGTAAACCATCAGACAAAAAATGACGAGAAATTCAATCAAGGGAAGATGAGACTCTACCAAAATTCAGACAATCTGGAAACCCTATGCTGACAACCACCAAAGATGAGACCCTACCAAAACTCAGACCACCTGAAGACCCTATGTTGACAACCACAGAAGAAGAGACTCTACCAATTTTCAGACCAACTGAAGACCCCAAGCCGACAACCACAGAAAATGAAATACTCCTTATCTCATTTTCTGAGTCAGAGAACAGCCCCTCAGAAAAACCCCTACCAGAAGACACCATCCCAGAAGATACCTTTACCTAAAATACTCACCACACCATGACTATTACAATCACAGCAGTAAATATCAGAGGCTTAAACTCCAAAGAAAGAGTTGAAGCACTTCACAGATGGTTTATTAAACATCAACCAGATATCCTCTGTCTCTCTGAAACAAAACTACACATAGTCTGGCCCACACATCATGAAACTAAACTCACTGGGCTACTTTCACTACTCCATAGCACAAACACCAGGATCCAGAGTGGCCATACTAATTAACAAATTATCTCCCATAACCTTCTTCAAAATACTATATATAGACAACCACTGTCTCATAGCCATCCTTCAGTACAACAATTGCACCATTAACTTATGCAACATATACATGACAAAGGCTCCTGACAACATCCACAGGATTATTCACACAATAAATGCGACACTTTGAACCAACCCATTTCCTTCCATCCTGATAGGAGACTTCAACCACTCCTATGAAACCTTCCAGTCTGATTACCTCCCATTGATCAGTCTAAAGCTAATGAGTGCACGAAACCTGCTCCCTGAGACAGCATTTTCATTCTACACAACTAAATATAAGTCCCTCAAGACTTAACCTTTTTTTCACCAAAATTACTGCCTACCACTCAAGCCAGACTCTGGCCAGTGGTTTTTTCAGATCACCTGTTACAAGAGATAAAACTCCAGTTTTCCTCCAGCTACCTAGACCCAAACAACTACGAAAGAACAATAAGACTCATAACCAGTGAAACTACACCAGCCTGCCTGTTCTCAGAAGCCTACATACAATTCCATTGAACAAACATACTCTCCAGGCCAATCACAGAGGCATGGCCTATATTCACAAAAACACTACAGAAACTAATAACCACCTACTCCTTCCAAAGACCAGGACCCTTGATACTTTTAAACAGCTTAGACAACATTGCAGATACCCTCAAGCACCTAACACTGGAAGGACAAAACATAGAAACAATCTTACAACTAAAGACTAAGTATAGGACCACCCAAAAGATTCTAGTAGAACACATAGCAACAAAAAGGTCCCAGAGCTACCTGGTACATCAACACTGCTGGACCAGAGGATACATCAGATGGGCCTTGAGATCAGGAAAGAATAGAAAAGACCCAAGTGACATCACCATTGATGATAAACAATACATTGGCCCTGCAATGCTAGGTAAACTCCAAGAACATTTCAAAAAAGTTTCAAAACCACATCACACCCAGTGACAGAAGAACTTTCAAAATAAATCCAGACAACTCTCATGACATTACCCATGCTACAATCCAAAAAAAATTAAATGTGATGCCAGACAAAATACATCCTGGCCTACATGGCATCCCGAAGTTTATTCTACTCCACCTGAGCAAATACACCATCCCAATCATCAAGGAAATGATTGATCTACTCAGCAGTGGAACTTGCCATCTTGATTTTCTATACCCCATCGCAATGGTGCCACTACTTAAAAAGAGTGATGCCACAACTGAACTACAAAACCTAAGGCCTATCTCAATGATCCCACTTATGATCAAGATAATTGAGTCTATAATCAAAGACAAAATGCAAGACAATGTCCTCAAGCACATCTCAAAATACCAGTTTGCTAAGAAGGGTGCAGCCACATCAGATGCAATAAGCCGCTTCCGTCTAGTAATAGACCAAGTGCACACAAAAAGAAGATCCAAGCCAGTTGCCATTCAACTCGACATCGCAGGGGCATTCGACTCTGTATGCATTGATGTGCTAATTAAAACACTTGAACAATACCAAGTACCTCAACCTCTTCTACAAATCATAGAGAACCTTTTAAACAACCGGGAAATTTTCCTCATGCTAGATGGACGCATAGCTCCGGGATTCAATCCAAGTTTATCCATCCCACAGGGATCCCCACTAAGCACGCTGTTATTCACAGCTTACATAAACCCTCTCCTACTCCAAATAGAAAACACATTTCCTATATGGACGATGTTGTCGTCTTCTAGTAAACATACTTGACAGTTACACAACAACGCATGGCCTCACATTCAACAGCAAGAAGTCAGCAATATGGTCATTACTCACAGGAAAACAAATTCCAGCCATGTTTAATGCCCAACCACAGAAGTTCTTGGGATTCCCTGTAGCAAAGTCCTACTCACTCATGAGACAGGAAATCCAAAACTCACTGCTGCAAAAAAACAAATGACAATAGCATCAATATCAAAAATTTACTTGTCCCTCTTTGGAAAGGTCGCATTACTAAATGCCATCCTGCTTCCCAAAATAACATACTACCTTTCTGGATTCAACCCCACCAAAGGATTCATAAATAAAATAAACTCGGCATGTACCAAACTTTGCTGGGGAGGAAAAGTCGCAGCCATCAGTATCAAGACAATGCATCACCCCAAGAGAGAGAATGGTCTCTCACTCCACTCCATTGAAACAATCAACCTACAAAGAACCCACAATGTGCTTCACAGACTTTTTAAGGACAATGATGCCATTGAATGCCCACTACCTGTTGAGCCCACAGATAGGTCACCACCCTCGAAACAAAACAACTGGCTTTGACAATCAGTGACTCTAATCCTGAACCAACTTTCAGCCAATGCAAGCCTATTCACATGCAAACTCACATATTGGGAGATCTTCAATAGTACACACCACAAGAGTTCCACTATCTCTGCCTACCTCCATATTTTCAACCAAAGACTCATCAAACTAACAAAACACTGGCACCTTCCCCCAAAGTATGTTGACTTCCTCATTAAAGTAAATCTGGAAGCCCTTCCCACAAATGCCTTTCTCTACTGTAAGAGAGGCTTCAAAAATCTACCAAGCACATACGCACTCTGCCAGAGAGAAGATGAAACCACCAACCACATGCTAACAAACTGCCCATGTCTACAAAAGCTCCAATCAGCATTACAGAACCGATTCAAGAACCAAACCCACAACTCTTTGTCTCTGACCAATGTGATAGATCAAGGAACTTATGCACAGCTTAGACTGGCAACATTTGTGAACTTTACAATCTGGTCTCTTCGATGTAAGCTGGTCATAAGCAAGTCTGAATACCCGAACACTGAGACAGCCTTATATCAAATGCTGAATAAAATTCGCAAAACAGACTTTTCCACAGCCTACCTTAACATTGCAGAAAACACATGGGCCCTAGTTGATCTACCCAGTGAAGAAGTGCTCTAAGATTACTCCTGAACACAACACCACAGAACTTTATAACACATGCATATAAATCATTGTAATAACCTGTATAATCCATAGTAACAATATGTAAAAACAATGTAACCATTGTATATTTCCTCAATAAAGTTAAAAGTAATATTAAAAAAAAAAAAAAGAAGATAAAAGTTATTAACGAAAACAGTATTCAAATTTTTACCTTTTTGAAACATTCTAATAAATTTTAATCAAAACTTCAAAATCGTTTTTAAATATTCACAGATTTTGAAGATGGTTCATATTTAAATGAATTTAAGAGGAAAATAACAACTGCATTGAGATTGTACAAAAAAGTAGCAATTTGCCAATAAATTTTTAACTGAGACAAGAGACTGTATTAAGTAAGGAAGAAATATGAAAATTTATAAAAAAGATCCATTAAGAAGATATAAATACAGCTAGAATTTTGTGAATGAGGTTAAAAAGAGATGATAAGAATAATGTAAGCAAATTTAATTGTGAATTAATAAGAAAAATAAAACAACAAATAAAAGTATCAAAGTGTAAAAAACAACAACTTGATATTGAAATGATACTTATTTTTTGCAATAAAAAGAAAACTACTAATAAAAAGCAACATGACTTTGTGAAATGTGCAGAACAGTTTTATATAGCATAACTAATTATGCCTATAATTATTACATCTTCTGAATAGTTCCTTATTCTAAATGAAGAAATCAGAAATGCAATTGTATGTATAAAAAAAGGAAAAGTTTCAGATAATGATGGAATTGTAATCATTAATTTAAAAGAAACATGTGAAGAAATACATAAAATTATTGCTAGTTATATTTCAAATGATAAAAGATGAACAAATAGTAGTAATATTAATATTTTATAAAAAGATGATAAAAAATAACAGAAATTACAAACCTATCAATCTTTTATCAGTCCTTTACAAAGAAATTTACCAAGATAATTATGACTTCTCTACAGCTAACTTTGGATTTAAAGCTAACAAAAGAATAAACTGGATGTGAAAGTGATTTTGGCACAGTGGATCACAGTCAGGTATTGAGAGAAGTTATAGAAAAAGACATTATAATTTGGCATTATGTTTGGATTTGTACATTATGAAAAGATATTTGAAATTATAGGCATTTCTACAATGTATATATCATGGATCATTAAACTATAGATGGGTTAGTGTGATAGTTTTGAAGAATATTTATCCAAATGTAATAGCAATGATTAGATTGTTTAATGATACTAAGAAAATTAACATTGAGAAGGATATACAAGATGATTCCATGCCTCCAAAACTTTGGTGGCAGTTATACAAGAAGTAGTTTGTAAATTAAATTATAAAACTAAACAAATGAAAGTTTAATAGAGATTATTTGAATCATTTAGTAATATTTAAATTCAAGTTTATTGTCTATACTGAACTGAATGTAATTAAATGAGATTTAAACTTAGACTTTCAAGCTCCCTACAACAATCCACTCCATCTTATACAACCCATACACATGACAACATACATGTGAAAAAGATTAATGATCACCATTATATGTATTTCCTGCTAAATGAGAATCAAACAGTTGAGCCTCATCATCATCTGTCACACATGTATATAATCAGTTTTCATTTTTATATTAAGATAAATCTTCAAACTTTAATGGACAGGCTTCAATTTTCTCTATTCTTCAACTCTTCATCTATCCACATCATAGAAAATCTGATCATGGAATGCTCAAAACCCTTGATGATGCCAATATTATTATCATACCCATGTGACAACAAGGGCTTTGAGGATTCCATCATTAGATTTACAGTGACATGGATGGCTCTGGAGTTAACAGATGGACAAGATTGAAGCTTACCCATTAAAATTTGAAGAGTTGATATTTTAATATTAACGAAGTACTGATTATATATATATGTGGGGGGACGATGATCTGGATCAACTGATGAAAGCTGGTTCAGCACAAAATACTTATAGTGGAGATCCATTATGTTTTTCACATGTATGTGGTCATGTGTATCAATTGTATAAGATGGACTGGATAGCTGTAGGGAGCTTGAAGTCTGAGTTCAAATTCTCTTCTAATTAAATCATCTAAATATTGCAAATGATGTAGTTGTTTTGCAAATAATGCTTTAGAACTTCAGGAAAATTTTAAAAAATTGTCACATAATGCTAAAACGATCAAAGTAATATTCAATGGACTTTCTCAAAACAAGAAAATAAAGATTAACAATGATGAATTAGAAGAAGTTAGCTACTCCAAAAAACTATATATTATAAATTCGTCATTTGAGAAAAATGCAGAAAAAGTACATGGAAGCATGCAAATGAAACTACAGCAGATATGGATTAGATTTTGACTAACAAAAAGTATGCCTTTCAATATTATAAAATCTTTATAAATTCAACACATGAAGTAATCATCAATTAGTGATGATGTTAATACTAAAGAGATAAAAGTTATTAAGGAAAACAGTGTTCAAAATTGATATTGTTAACTTTCAGAAACATTCTAATAAATTTTAATTAGAACTTCCAAATCATTTTTAAGTATTAACAAATTTTGAAGATGGTTCAGATTTGAATAAATTTAAGAGGAAAATAACTACTGCATTGTTAAAGATTGCAATATTATTGATACAAAGAAGTAGCAATTTACCAATAAATTTTTAACTGAGACAAGACACTGTATTAAGTAAGGAAGAAATATGAAAATTTATAAAAAAAGATCCATTAACAAGATATGAATACAGTTAGAATTTTGTAAATGATGTTAAAAAGAGATGATAAGATTAATGTAAGCAAATATAATTGTGAATATATAATTACAAATAAAAGTATCAAAATGTAAAAAACAACAACTTGGTATTGAAATGATACTTATTTTTTGCAATAAAAAGAAAACTACTAATAAAAAGCAACATGACTTTGTGAAATGTGCAGAACAGTTTTATATAGCATAACTAATTATGCCTATAATTATTACATCTTCTGAATAGTTCCTTATTCTAAATGAAGAAATCAGAAATGCAATTGAATGTATAAAAAAAGGAAAAGTTTCAGATAATGATGGAATTGTAATCATTAATTTAAAAGAAACATGTGAAGAACTACATAAAATTATTGCTAGTTATATTTCAAATGATAAAAGATGAACAAATAGTAGTAATATTAATATTTTATAAAAAGATGATAAAAAATAACAGAAATTACAAACCTATCAATCTTTTATCAGTCCTTTACAAAAAAATTTACCAAGATAATTATGACTTCTCTACAGCTAACTTTGTATTTAAAGCTAACAAAAGAATAAACTGGATGTGAAAGTGATTTTGGCACAGTGGATCACAGGTATTGAGAGAAATTATAGAAAAAACAATGATTATAATTTGGCATTCTGTTTTGGATTTGTACATTATGAAAAGGTATTTGAAATTATAAGCATTTCTACAATGTATATATCATGGATCATTAAACTATAGATGGGTTAGTGTGGTAGTTTTGAAGAATATTTATCCAAATGTAATAGAAATGATTAGATTGTTTAATGATACTAAGAAGATTAACATTGAGAAGGGTATACAAGATGATTCCGTACCTCTAAAACATTGGCAGCAGTTATACAAGAAGTAGTTTGTAAATTAAATTAGAAAACTAAAGAAGTATATAGGGTATATAAGCACAGACTTTCACACAACCCACCACTCTATCTAATAACACTGATACACTCAAGCACATATATGCTGAAAAGATAAATAATCACCAATATACGTATTTCATGCTAAAGCAGAACTCATCCGTTAGTCCATATTATCATCTCCCACACATATATACTGTAAGTGTTCAGATATATATTAAGATAGACAATCTACATACTTTAATGGACAGGCTCCAATGTACTACACACTCCAACTCTTCAACCATCCATCCAATTAAAAATTCTGATGATGGAATGAACAAAGGCCACCCTGAGGCCGAGATTCTTGTCACACCCATGTTGACCTAAGGTCAATCTGAACCCCACATGTACAGGACATAATCCATTAAATACATATGCAAGGATGGGCAGACATTTCTACAATGTAATAACTGAAACACTGGTTTATTATATACCTGTGTCTATATATGTAATATATAGGGTATATGAGCACACACTTTCACATAACCCACCACTCTCCACTCTATCTAATAACCCTGATTCACTCAAGCACATATATGCTGAAAAGATAAATAATCAACAATATACGTATTTTATGCTAAACCAGCAATCATCAGTTGGTCCAGTGGTGGGTCATGTGAAAGTCTGTGCTCATACCCTGTCTATTACATATATGGGCACAGGTATATATAAGCCTGTGTATTTCAGCCACAAATATATACTATAAGTGCTCAGATATATATTAAGATAGACAATCTACATACTTATAAACAGGTTCCAATCTACTACACAATCCAACTCTTCAACCATCTATCCAATTGAAAAATCTGTTGATGGAAAGCTCAAAGGCCACCCTGAGGCTGAGATTCTTGTCACACCCATGTTGACCTAAGGTCAATCTGAACCCCACATGTACAGGACATAATCCATTAAATTCATATGCAAGGATGAGCAGACATATCTATAATGTAATAACTGAAACACAGGTTTATTATATACCTGCGTCTATATATGTATTATGTAGGGTATATTAGCACAGACTTTCACATGACCCACCACTCTCCACTCTATCTAATAACACTGATACCCTCAAGCACATATAAGCTGAAAAGATACATAATCACCAATATTGGTGGTCCAGATTAACATATCTCACACATATATACTATAAGTGCAGTTGGTCCAGATTAACATCTCTCACACATATATACTATAAGTGCTCAGATATATATTAAGATAGACAATGTACATACTTTAATGGACAGGCTCCAATCTGCTATAAACTCCAACTCTTCAACCATCCATCCAATTGAAAATCTGATGATGGAATGCTCGAAGGCCACCCTGAGGCCAAGATTCTTGTCACACCTATGTTGACCTAAGGTCAATCTGAACCCCACATGTACAGAACATAATCCATTAAATACATATGCAAGGATGGGCAGACATCTCTACAATGTAATAACTGAAACACAGGTTTATTATATACTTGTGTCCATATATGTAATATATATACTATAAGTGCTCAGATATATATGTGTGGGAGATGATAATCTGGACCAACTGATGAGTGCTGGATCAACCCAAAATATGAATGTATGTGGGCATGTGTATCTGTTGTATAAGGACTAGATAGCTATAGAAAGTTTGAAAGTCTGAGTTTGAATCCCTTCTAATTAAATCATCTAGATTTTACAAATGATATAGTTGTTTGGCAAATAAGTAGGCATTTACCAATAAATTTTTAACAGAGATGACACTCTTAAGTAAGCAAGAAATATGAAAATTTATAGAAAAGATCCATTAAAAATTGAATATAGCTAGAATTTTGTAAATGATGTAAAAAAGATGATAATCATAATGCAAGAAAATATAATTGTGAATTAGTAAGAAAAATAATAGAAGCAAATAAAAGTCACAAAGAGTAAAAAAACCATCATGGTACTGGAATGAAACTTATTTCTGCAATAAAAGGAAAACTAATAAAAAGAAAGATGACTCTGTGAAATGTGTAGAAGAGCTTTATGAAGAATCATATAGCATAACTAACTATCCTTATACTTACTACATCTTCTGAATAGTTCCATATTCTAAATGAAGAAGTCAAAAATACAATTAAATATATAAAAAGGGGCAAAGCTCCAGATAAAGACGGAATTGTAATTGTTATCATAAAAGAAACAGGTGAAAAAATAGACAAAATTATAGTTCAAGTTATATTTGAAATGATAAAAGATGATTGTAAGAATGCAGTAGCAATATAAATATTTTATAAAAAGGATAATTATGATTTCTTTTCCGCTAACTTCGGATTTAAATCTAACAAAAGAAACTGGATTTAAAAGTGATTTTGGCACAATGGATCACCTTCAAGTATTGAGAGACGTTATAGAGAAAAAAACTGATTATAATTTGGAATTATTTTTTGGATTTGTAAATTATGAAAAGGCATTTGAAATTATAAGCATTGGATCATCAAAATTTAGATGAGATAGTGTGATAGTTTTGAAGAATATTTATCCAAATATAATAGCAATGATTAGATTGTTTAATGATAGTAAGATTAACATTGAGAAGGGTATACAACAAGATGATTCCATATCTCCAGAACTTTGATGGCAGTTTTACAAGAAGTAGTTTGTGAAGTAAATTAGAAAACTAAGGAAATGAAAGTTTAATAGAGATTATTTAAATCATTTTGTAATATTTAAATTCAAGTTTATTGTCTATACTGAACTTTAGGAAATTAAAACAGATTTGAACTTAGACTTTCAAGCTACCTAAAACCATCCCCTCCATCTGATACAACCCATACACATGAAGACATAATGTGGAAAAGATAAATAATCTCCAATATACATTATTAATGTTAAACCAGCAGTAAGCACTTGGTGCTGATCATCTGTCACACATATATATAATTAATTCTCACTTTATATTAAGAGAGCAAATGTTCAAATTTTATTGGACAGGCTTCATTCTTCTCCACTCTCCAACTTTTAAGCCTTCCATATCATTAAAAATCTGATGATAAAATGCTCAAAACCCTTGATGATGCCAATTTTATTGTGATATTCATGTGACATCAATGGCTTTGAGCATTCCATCATCAGATTTTCAGCGATATGGATGGCTGCAGAGTTAATAGATGGAGCAGATTGAGGGTTGCTTATTAAAGTTTAGATATCTTAATATAAACTGAACACTGATTATATATGTGTGTGGGGGGGGTGATGATCATCAACTGATGAGGGCTGGTTCAACACAAAATATCATATGATGAAATTTTTTATTTTTTTCACTTGTATGTGGTCTTGTGTATGTGTTGTATAAGATGGACTAGATAGCAGTAGAAAGCTTTAAAATCTGAGTTCAAATCCCTTCTAAATAAATCATCTACATTTTGCAAATGATATAGTTGTTTTGTAAAAAAAATCCTTTATAGCTTCAGGAAAATTTGAAAAAATTGTCATCTATTGCTAAAAAGATCAAAGTAATATTCAATGGATTTTCTCAGAATAAGAAAATAAATGTTTTTCTGAAGGTTTGTGATGATGGTGTTCTAGCTGTATTTTTATATTGGACTATTTCCATCATCATCTAATATGTGTGTTGAATGTCTTTTAGAAAAATTTAATTTTTATTTAAATATTCCAAATGCATTCAAGCTGTGTTTTTATATTGGACTATTTCAATAATCTAATATGTGTGTTGAATGTCTTTTAGAAAAGTTTAATTTTTATTTAAATATTCCAAATGCATTCAACGGTTAGTAATATCACAGCAAACAGGATAGTATATGCATCAACTGTTAGTAATATCACAGCAAACAAGCATTAGTAATATCACAGCAAACAAATGTGATATTACTAACAGTTAGTGCATATACTAACCTGTTTGCTGTGATTTTACTACCGCTTGTTTGCTGTGATATTATTAAAAGTTGGTGCACATACTAACCTGTTTGCTGTGATATCAATAACCATTGAATGCACTTGGAATATTTAAATAAAAATTAAACTTTTCTAAAAGACATTCAACACACATATTAGATGATGGAAATAGTCCAATATAAAAAATACAGTAAGAAAATAAAGATTGATAATCATGAATTATAAAATCTTAGCTACTCCAAATACTTACTTCAGATAAATAATATGGATAATAACATAATGGATGAAGTTAATCAGAGAATTGAATTTGGTTGGATTGCTTTTGGTAGAAATAAATTCATATTGAAAGGAAATATGCCTATGTGTGTGAAAACAAAGCTTTTTAATCAATGTGTTTAATCAGTTTTTATCTGTAGATCAAAAACTTGGATACTCACCAGAAGAGAAATACAGAGACTTCAGATCACTCAGTATATGGAGAGGTGTATGTTAGGAGTAACAGAAAAGAAGTCCAAAACTAAATACATGGGTAAGAGAACAAACACATTATTGGTATCATTGATTAAGAGACTGTAATGCACTGAGCTGAACAAATTGTTAGAAAATATAATAGAATATGGACAGTTAAAATTGGATCTCAATAGTTTGTAAAATACTTAGAAAGAAACCACATTTGATATGGATGGGTAAGTTCACCTTTTTTAGCAGTCAAGAAGGATGATGATGATTAGGTGGTAGAATGTATCAGTAAAATTCATCATCTTTAGAGCTTTAAATTTCTTTTAGATATGTTATAACTATTGAAGATGGCTTGAAATAGAAAGAATATCAAATCATTTTTGTTTTTCTAAAATATTGTCAATTAGAATAGTATTGTTTTTCTTCCAAGTTCTGAAAACATGATGATATTGATGGATGTTATATAATATATATGAATTCGTCATTGAAGGAAAATGCAGAAAATGTACATGGAAGCATGCAAATGAAACTACAGCAGATATGGATTAGATTTTGACTAATAAAAAGTATGTCTTTCAAGATTGTAAAATCTTTATAAATTGAACACAGGAAATCCTCCTTAATTAGTGATGATGTTACATGCTAATACTAAGAAGACAAAAGTTATTAAAGAAAACAGTGTTAAAACAGTGTTCAAAATGCATATTCTTAACTTTTTGAAACATTCTAATAAATTTTAATAAGAACTTCCAAATCATTTTTAAATATTAACAGATTTTGAAGATAGTTCAGATTTGAATAAATTTAAGAAGCAAATAACCACTGCAATTTAAAGATTGCAATATAGTTGGTACAAAAACCTAGCAATTTACCAATAAATTATTAATCGAAACTGTATTATGTAAGAAAGAAATATAAAAATTTATAAAAAAAGAACCCTTAAGAAGATATGAATACAGCTAGAATTTTGTAAATGAGGTTAAAAAGATATGATAAGAATAATGTAAGCAAATATAATTGTGAATATATAATTACAAATAAAAGTATCAAAATGTAAAAAAAACATCTTGGTATTGAAATGAAACTTATTTTTGCAATAAAAAGAAAACTATTAATAAAAAGCAACATGACTTTGTGAAATGTGCAGAACAGTTTTATATAGCATAACTAATTATGCCTATAATTATTACATCTTCTGAATAGTTCCATATTCTAAATGAAGAAATGAAAAATTCAATTAAATGTATAAAAAAGGGAAAAGCTCCAGATAATGATGGAATTGTAATTGTTATCTTAAAAGAAACAGGTGAAGAAATAGACAAAATTATTGCTAAAGTTATATATGATAAAAGATGATTGTAAGAATGCAGTAGCAATATTAACATTTTATAGAAAGGTAATAAAAAAAAAATATTAGAAATTAAAAACCTATCAGTCTTTTATCAATTCTTTACAAAAAAAATTTACCAGGATAATTACGACTTTTCTATAGCTAACTTTGGATTTAAACCTAACAAAAAAATAAACTGGATTTGAAAATGATGTTGGTACAGTGGATCACATTCAAGTATTGAGAGAAGTTATAGAAAAAAACAATGATTATAATTTGGCATTATGTTTTGGATTTGTACATTATGAAAAGGCATTTGAAATTATAAGCATTTTTACAGTTATTATATCATTGGATCATCAAAATATAGATGGGATAGTGTGATAGTTTTGAAGAATATTTATCAAAATGTAATAGCAATGATTAGATTGTTTAATGATACTAAGAAGATAAACATTGAGAAGGGTATACAACAAGATGATTCCATACCTCCAAAACTTTGGTGGCAGTTTTTATTTGTGAATTTAATTATAAAACTAAGGAAATGAAAGTTTAATACAGATTATTTAAATCATTTAGTAATATTTAAATTCAAGTGTATTGTTCATACTGAACTTAATGTAATTAAATGAGATTTGACCTTCGACTTTGATGCTCCCTACAGCCATCCACTCCATCTTATACAACCATGACAACATACATGTGAAAAAGATAAACGATCTTCATTATATGTATTTCATGCTAAACCAGCATTGAACAGTTGGTCCTGACAATCAGTTCTTAATTTATATTAAGATAGAAAATCTTCAAACTTTAATGGACAGACTTCAATTTTCTCCACTCTCCAACTCTTCAGCTATCCATATCATTGAAAATCTGATGATGGAATGCTGAAAACCCTTGTTGTTGCCAATATTATTGTCCTACCCATGTGACATCAAGGGCTTTGAGCATTTCATCATTAGATTTTCAGTGTTTTGGGTGGCTGCAGAGTTAACAGATGGAGAAGTTTGATGGTTTCCCATTAAAGTTGGAAGATTTGATATCTTAATATAAACTGATCACTGATTATATATGTGGGTGATGATGATCTGGAACAACTGATGAGTGCTGGTTTAGCAGAAAATACATATAGTGGAGATCCTTTATTCTTTTCACATGTATGTGGTCATGTATATCAGTTGTATAAAATGAACTGGATAGCTGTAGGGAGTTTGAAAGTCTGAGTTCGAATCCCTTTTAATTAAATCATCTAGATTTTGCAAATGATATAGTTGTTTAGCAAATATTGCTTTATAGCTTCAGGAAAATTTGAAAAAAATGTCATATAATGCTAAAAAGATCAAAGTAATATTCAATGGATTTTCTCAAAACAAGAAAATAAAGATTAACACTGATGAATTAGAAGAAGTACACTACTCCAAAAACTTAGATCTGATAAATAATACTGATGGATAAAATTAATAAAAGAATTGAACTTGGTTGGATTGCTTTTGGTAGAAATAACTTCATATTAAAAAAATATGCCTATGTGTTTGAAAACAAAGCTTTTTAATGAATGTGTTTTATCAATTTTTACCTGTAGACCAGAAATTTGAATACTCAAAAGCAGAGAAATACAGAGAATTCAGATCAGTCAGTATATGGAGACATGTATGTTATGAGTAACTGAAAAGGAGACAAAAACAAAATACATGTGTGAGAGAACAAACAGCTGGACAAATTGTTAGAAAAGATAATAGAATATGAAGAGGTGAAATTGGATGTCAAGAGATTGTTAAATTCTTCGAAAAAGACCACATGTGATATGGATGGGAAATTTAAATAAATGAGGGAAAATACTATTGATACTTAGTAGATAGTCTTTAAATGCCTGATTTTAAGTCATTGTTCTACAGTATAGTGTAAGGGTGGAAAGATTAATCGAGGATTGGTTATTCGAAGTCTGCTTTCCAAAACTAGATTTATCTTTTGAATGAAAATACATTGATATACTTTTATATCCTTATTTTCTGACAGGAAAGTTATGGGAAATTGTCGAATATTGGGAGGGGGGTGTCATCTCTAGCTTACTTGATAAAAAGAGGTTGATCATGAAATAAATGCATAATGAAAAAGGGTGATTTGATTTTATTGCAATATAGTGAACTTGAGGTAAGGGTGTGCTTATTAAAACTTAAGTTTGACAATAATGAGCATAAATCTGTCAATATAACTTATCAATAAGCTGGTGTTTAATTTGAACTTATCCTTATTGTTCATTTGAACTCATGAGATTCTCAAAAATATCCCTTAAAATAATGTAATATTTTTAATCAAATGTCTCTTGGATTTAATAGTTTTTTAATAGTGGAATTTTGAAGATTTGAATCAACTATTGAAGTGGTGCATATATTCTCACATATATGCTTACTTCATTTTTTTTATATTCCGCCATCTTTTCCTTAAATCCTCACACGCATACATAATCAGCGTGCACGTGTGTGTGCAATAACAGAAAATAGATGGAAAGTAAACTTAAAGTAAAAATGCAAGTTAAAATAAATAATTACGTAATGTAAATTAAGGAAACAATAGGACAAAGTTTGTTAATGCAATTAATCCATAAACTAAGTAGTGAATTGGTTCGTTATTTAAAATTCAGTTATAAGAATCAGCAATATAATTATGGTTCAACACCTTTGTGTTAAAGACAAAAGAGGCAGGAAACGAAGATAAAATAGAATAAGAAGGATAAGTAAATAATGAAACAATTAATGGAAAACCTATTAAAGAAACAAATCAATTAAAATTATCTTCTGAAGTTTAAAAGATTCCCATGTTTAATGGTATAAAAATGCATAAAACGCATTGTCATCACCAATCAATCAATCAGTTAGTTAGATAGAGGTTATGTACCAAAAATGATCAAGTAGTTTCACATCGGTTTTTTTAATTTCAGTCGTCCCAATGCTGATAGAGAGACTAAGTTGCCTGCCTTACCAATAAATCATTGCCCTGATGGAAAATCCACAAAACCATCCAGAGCATTTGTTCACTACACGAAGATGCCGGTAAACTCATAAAGTTTTAATATTTCAAATAGAAAAATACGTTTTATTTAAACAATATCCTAACCGTAAACATGTATATGCACTAGTTCTTTTAAGTTTTTAATATTTTATAGATTTCCTTTTTTAATAATGGGCACCAAATCAGCAAAATGTTTAATTATTATTTTTCAACTAATCTTATTTAATCTGTAAGACTTGAACAATGGAGGGATTAATTTAATAAAAATACAAACCCTAATTTGCGTCTCAAGAGACATCAGCCCTTAACCATAATGAGTACCAAAGAAAGGTATTCTGTTGATTTATTAGTTATTAATAAATATTAATTCATTTATTGAAATTCTCATTACTTATCGGAATCCTATCATTGGAGTTAAGTAATGATTAAGTTAAGAGTGTATGCATATTCCTGAGGTGAGCAGAACTATATAAAACATGAGAAGTTTGTGTTAACATCAAGTTTGTTAATTAGTAGTAGAAACTAGGGAGCATAATGGGGTCTTGTTAGCAAATTAAACACGTTTGACCATTACACTATGATCTGAGTTTTCAAAAAATTATTCATAATCAGATATTTAAGTTAGTCGATTATTAATTACATCCTAAAAACAATTAATTTTCAGATCATAATCATTTAACAACTGATGTTTTTAGATTGTTTATTCTATTTTTCAGTTCTTTTGGCTGTCCAACTTTCCACGATCTAACTTAAATCGTATGTGTTGAGGTTTAAAGTTTATATCTGTGCTAGAGATAATCTCTAGTTTCGAAAATGATTAGTAAGATTTTTTCCAAATTTGATAAAATCATCCAACATTAGACATTGCTATAGACTATCGGAAATTTGGAAGTGGAATGAGAGAATGACATTTTTGTGGTTGTGAAATATTTCATAGTAATATGTACTTTCCTACACAGAAATGTTGTCTCTACAGAAAATGAATGGGTTAAAGTATGCCATAAACATAGAACAGAATATGAAATTTTTTAAGTATAAAATATTATTTTAAAATATTTGTGTAAAAGATTGAAATTTATAATATATCATGATCTAGAAAAAATACATGTACAGATAAGATGTTTATAAAATTGTTCAATGCTATTAGTGAATGAATAGATATTAAGCAGAAAGAGATAATTTAATAAACTTTCTGTAGAACAGAATATTTGAAGTTCTAATGATTGTAAGAGTTTATTTGCTCAGAACTATGTTATGGGCCATGTGTTTTTTGAGATATCTTTGGGAGACATGCACTGAATTTATGAATTAGTTTTTCCACTTTTATCATCTATTATAAGCAAGACTAATACCTTATTAATGAGGATTCAAAATCCAATCTAGAGATATGATCTGGTATCCATTATTCAACCTTACAATTGAAGGCAGCAGATGAGTTTGCTTCTGCAAAGCATTATGTAAGTTGAGGATTATATTGTGATTTGTGGTCTTAATTTATCATTATAATAATCTTTGGATCATCTGATTGTAGATGGTCTCATGAAGCAGGCAGCAAAATGCAACACAGTTTTGATGGTAGTTAAATTAAAAACAAAACAAGTACATTCGAACAGCTTTTTAGGTTTACTATGTGCTGATGATTATTCTATTCCTGCAAATTCAAAGGAATGATGAATGAATGTTCAAAAAAGTAAGATGGTATAGTTACTAGTGGCAGGAACAAAATTTTTTTTATTATTTTTGGCTAGAGGTTATTGGTTTGAAAATGCAAATCAGTGAAATATTTGGATAGTTTCTGGTAAAAAAGATTGACTTGGATATTGAGATGCACACTGATCCCATTGTGATGCTGTTGCATTTAGAATGTGAAATGATAAAGTATTTCATCAAAACCACCATTATTACATCAACTAATTTAGAAGTATGTGGCAATGTTAACCTTTTAAGTTTATTGTATGCAAGCAAGACATCGACTTTCTATCAATATAATATAGTCATTTTATTTATGGATATTTTGAAAATATATCAAGATTGTAAGAGATGTTTTTTTAATTTCCTGGATGTGATACTACTGAATGTACTATTGTAAGTGTATAGTTTCATTGTACTGAATATATAAAGTGAATAAATGTTAAGCAGACTATTTTAATGAGAAGTTTGTGGTAAAGTGGAGCATAGTATTTATAGTACAAATAGATCCCTTCTAAATTATAAAGATTACGTAAAGACAATTCAAAGATGTATGATAATGGGCTTTTGTTAACACTAATTATCACATGGCTTGAGAGTTCATAAGAAGTTTGATTGCTGGAAATGCCATATCTGGAAACAATCTGTGGACTTACAGTCCAGAATCTGACACTATCATTACATGAAGTCTTGCAGTCTTTGAAAAGATATATCTGAGAATAGAATATATAGGAGAATTACAATTAGATGAAATCTTGAAATACTTCAGAAGAAAAAGTTATAGAAAGAGATTAAAAGATAGCATCACAAAATATTAAATAAACATTAAAGATCCATTTTGTGGTATATGGAATTGTATTTTAGGTTCATAGATTGGTGTATAGTTACTACAAAACTCACCTTTTTTAGGAATCAAGAAAGAATGATGATTATGTGATGGAATGTGTCAGTAGCATTCATCATCTTTAGAGCTTTAAACTTCTTTTAGATATGTTATAACTTTTGAAGATGGCTTGAAGTAAAAAGAATATCGTTTTTTGTTTTTTTTTTAAATTTTGTCAATTAGAATAGTATTGTTTGTCTTCCAAGTTCTGAAAACATGATGATATTAATGGATATTATATAATATAGACAGATTTTCATAACTAGGTTTTGCAATTGGCTTTTTTCAATGTTTGCATTGCTCTTTATTTACTAGCTACCATTTGGTTTTTCCTATCATTCCAAGGTGATGGCTCAAAATTCAAACATCACAATGTTGAATTCAAGTCAACTTGCTCACAAGCTGCCTAAGATGAATTAGCAGATCACATTTTAAGTATAGTGATTGCAGTAACTAAATGTATTTGAGCTTATAAGCTTGTTAGTTAGCTCGAGTTCAATCATAAATCTATAAATTATGTTAGGGTTAAAAGTAGTTACTAAGTGAGTGTGATTGAATCTTAATGACTTCTATTCAAAGAAGGTTGATTTTTGATTAGTGTATAATTGTATGTTATATAAATTTCATGTGTTTTCAATAGCAGTTATTTTCACTGTATTCTAAAAATATCTTCTGAAAGCTTGATTAAAGGATACCAAATAGAATAATGTAATAATATCCTCATACACAGATCAGTTTTTGGCTCTGCTTAATCAATGAGGACTAGGATTCAAAACGGGGTAGTAATGTATTTGTACATGCAATAAACACTTTTACTTTTTTGTAGATTTCAAGCTAATAACTTGAAATCCTACCCTCCCCCCCCACAAGCCCTCACAAAGATGTAAGCCAAAAAGCAGTCTGGAGACTGAAATATTAGTGATATGCCATCTAATGGACATTGATTTAGTCAAGCTTACAGTAATTAGGTTTAGAATAAGGTAAGGAGAACTGTTCTAGGAAGTATATTAGAAAGACCCATGATATAATCATTGGTAGTAATTAATCTTAATCAAAGGATAGGAAAACATCCTATAATAATTGGCATAAAGCTGAAGTCTGTAAATTATATAAATGATTTAGTCATCTGTGTAACTATGTAAGTGAGTTGGTTTGGGTTCAAAATCTTAAGAGTTGTTCTGGATTTTAGGCTATTAATTTAAATAGAAGAGGAATAAAAGGTGGCTGGTAATTACATAAGTGCATTAATTCTAGCTGTCAATAGTATTTCTCATTGATAAAGGCAAATGATGGTGATGGGAATATTACAACACAATGCAATCTGGTATTCATTAATAATTCAGTTTATAGTAGATGGTTTTAAAGTGAAGCAATGACCTTTCGAGTAATACTTTTTATATCTAGAGAAAACTCGTATGTAATGCTTTTTATATTATTCTATTTTAATGGGTGACAATGATATTTTAATATCAGACTTATTTTTTGCTGCTCCTGCCTGTAAATGTTAATATGGAATCATTTTAGGATGTGTTGTAATATTATTTTGATCTAATGACTTTAATTTGAAAAACTTGTGTTTTGCCTTTTGACAATGTATGTGAGTTCATTAAAATTTTGTAATGTATATATTCTAATTAATAATTTGTATTAGACATTCATTAATTTAGAGATTATCCACTTGATGAATGTTTGTAATATAATTTTCAATATACCACTCTCATGTAAGATAGGGACTGATTTCTATCTGCCCTTGTGGAGAAATGCAATCACAAACATATGATTAAAGACATGTGAAAAAGATGTGTGACCTTTAAGATGCTCATTTTGGGCTAAATGAGCACTCATCAGATAACCCAGACTACAATCTCACACATATTTTTATCTTTTTCCTATGTATTGATTTCTATTTTAACATATCATACCATTTTTTAAACACTTTACTAGTACTCCTTATTTATAACAAAACTAACAATTTCGACTGTCCTGCAATCATCACTCAACTCTAGTTGAGATGACTGCAGGATAGTCAAAACTTAGTTTTGATTTTAAAAAAGAGTATTGATAGTGTTTAAGAAAGTGGTAAATGGTATGATACATATCTTTATATCAGTATATATAGATAGACAATTACTACAGTTTAATTGATAAATGACAACCTTACTGGCTTTACAACTTTGACACACTAACCACCTAATGGAAATATGTTAATAATTTTTATTAGTCATTCATTAGACTAAACATTATTCACTTAATGAATATTTCTGTAGTGCAATTTCATTATGCAACTCTCACCCAAGGTAGGGCTTGTTGGCTATCTGCCCTTAACACCTTTTTCACATCTTTCATGTTTCATATGTTTGTGATTACACCTTTCTACAAGATGTTAAAAGCTGATAGAAATCAGTCCTTACCTAATGTGATATTATTCATTATATACATTCTAATTTTGATATAGGGAAAATGGGATCTTTGCTTTATCTTTTTGATGATTTGGGAGGATTTACTAAGTAATATTGTACTAAACTGCAAATTAGAATGAATTTATTTTATTGATGTATATTGATTATTTAAAACATTTTTTAATGAATTTATTTTATTGATATATATATATTGACTATTTAAAACATTTTTTACTTATTTTCCTAGATATTGTAGCAAATTAATTGTCTTAACATTCAATTTCTGTACAACAATTATACAGTTTATTGTGCCTTCCCTCTCCCCTGTCAGTATTATATCTACACTAAAAGTGCTGTGGTCATTATGTTGATGTATTGTTTTTTATATATTTTAAATGCCCGTATGTTATTTTTTATTGTATATACAGGTATGCAGTAAAGATTCATATAAAAAGAGAAAAGATTATGGTTGTTAATGTCAAAAGTCTATTAGTATCTAAATACAAACTTTTTGTACAGAAATTTAAAAAAAAGAGAGAAAATTTTTATAGCCATATTGATTGAACACTTCTTTAAATGATTATGAAGTATTTTTATAAAGCAGGAGAGGATTATAACCCAATAAATGGAAGACATTAAATTATCTTCAGCTTTATCTATTGCAGTGGATGAGTCTTGTGAAATCAAGGGCACAGCCCAGATTTCTTTTTACATGTGGTATATATCATCTGAAGGTCTAGGAGAATTTTTTAGTATTATTGCCATTCAAGAGCCAAACACAAGAAGAGGACATAGTAAGTGCTGTTATCGAATGCATGGAAGAAAACCATATCATACTTGATAAAATTGTCAATTGCAACTAATAGGGCAAAAATTTTGTACGATGGGATCAAGAAAGGGTTTGTTTCAATTTTAAAAGAAAATAATCATGAAGTGATTACTTTCCATTGTATACTTCATCAGGAAGCACTTTGTGCACAAGTATTTCCAGAAGTCATTAAAGTTATGGAGTTCCTAATTAATGTTATTAATTTTAGTGTAGCAAGAGAACTTAACCATCGATAATTTAAAGAGTTGCTATGTTAAATGGAGAGTGATTATTCAGATCTTCAATATAACAGGGTTTGATGTTAAAAAGACTAAAGTAATGTTTAATCGATTTGCTCAAAATATGGAAATAAAGATTGATTATGATGAATTAGAAGAAGTTAAGAGTTACAAATACCTTGGTCAGATTATTAATACAGATGGAAACATAATGGAGAAAATTAATCATAGAATTAAACTTGGTTGGAGTGCTTTTGGTAGAAATAACTTGATACTAAAAGGAAATATGCCTATGTGTTTGAAAAGAAAGGTTTTTAACAAATGTGTTTTACCAGTTCTTACTTATGGATCTGAGACTTGGACACTTAATAGAAAAGCAATACAGAGACTTCAGACCACTCAAAGAAGTATGGAAAGATGTATGTTGGGAGTAACAAGAAGAGATCGAAAACGCAATGTATGGGTAAGAGAACAAACAGGTGTTACTGACCTCATTCAAAAAATTAAAAGATTGAAGTGGAGTTGGGCTGGACATATTGCTAGAAGAGGTGATAATAGATGGACAATTGAAAGTTTAAACTGGATTCCAAGAGACCCAGAAGGATACCACATGTAAGATGGATGGATGAAATAAGAAAGTGTGCAGGGGTGATGTGGAGAAGAGAAGCTAAAGATCGGAGATGGATTAAACTTGGCTCTCCTGCAGTGGATTGATAATGGTTGATAATGATGATGATGATGGCTTTCCAGAGACATGTCAAAACATTTTGCATAAATGAAATCAAATTATTTATTGATAACAAGGGCGTTCAATATTTAAAATTAACAGAAGATCAGTAGTTTCAAAAATTGTATTTCATGGTGGATGTTACATCACAATTGAATGAACTCAATCATAAATTATAAGGTAGGGGAAATACTGCATTTTCAATCGTAGAAGAAATTATTTTGTCTGAAAAGAAATTAATTCTATTTGCTGAAGATTTAGAAGGGAACTTTAGTTCATTTCCCAAACTTGTCTCAATATTGTCGACAAAATAATGTACTCAATAATAAAAAAATATTTTAAGACAATTTTAAACATGGGAGAATATTTTCTTCAAGAATTTCAGGAATTTTGAAACAATAAAGCAACTCTAGCTTTTACTATGAATTTTCTTAATGCCAATGTGAGAGATTTAAAATTTTTACCATTTAATATTGATGCAGGCTAATTTTGAAGTACAATTGCTGGACTTGACAAGTAAAGATTTATGAAGCTCCAAATTTGCTATGGAAGAATTGAAAAAAGAAAAATGTAGTCTGCTTTCACAGAATCAGCAGAGTGCTATAAAAAAACCCACAGAAGGCAGACTGATTTTCACTACTTGGAATAGCCTTTCAGATTCATATCATGAGTTGAAAAAATTTCCATTTGTATTCTCAGTATCTTTGGATCTACATACTTATGTGAACAATCATTTTCTAACATGAAATTTACTAAATGTAAATTGAGGAATCAAATTACTGATGCCAACTTGACATCAAGCTTTAAATTAAAAACCACTAGTCACCATCTGGACATACAGAAACTTTCTAAGGAAATGCAAGCTCATTATTCACACTGATTAAAACCAATGGTAGCAATTTTCCATGTTATTTAATCTACATTTAATAAAGATGTAATTAATATTAGATTACACATATTAAATATTTAATATTTTTATATTAAATATATAAAAATGTTACAGAGAATGAAAAAAAAAATTAATTAATGAAAAGGAGTATAAGTTATTATATCCAACAGCATTTGAACATCCTATGGTATTTGAAAATATAAAAATATATAAAGAAGATATGCCTGTATGATTAATATTGGATTTTAATTGTTATATATTAAAGGAACTATGTAATCTAATTTATAAAAAAATTGCTGATAATATGGGATATGGAAAATATTCTATAAAAAATTCTGAAGAAGTACTAAATGGATTTAAATCTGTTAAACTAAATAGGAATAATAATTTGGCATCATTTGATATAGAGAAGATGTTTCAAAGTGTATCTAGGAATGAAAGTATAAACATTGTAGTTAATAAAATCAAAAATCAGAAAATAATTTCAAGAGAATGGATAAAAATTATAGAAGTTTTAAATATGATTAATAAATCTTTATATATAAAATATAATAATGAATTTTGGAATATAGAAAAAGGATGGATTATGGGCTGTTCAATAAGTAGTATTATGGAAGCAAGTATAGATTTGATGGAACAAGATGTAATTGATAAATATATTGAAAATGGAGAAATTATAAAGTATTTTAGGTATGTTGATGATATTATAATTGTATGAAATGGAAGAAGTATAATGAAGGCATTTAATGAGTTAAATAAAAATAAGTTTAAAATTAAATTTACTATAAAGAAAATAGTATAAAATATTTAGATTTATTTGTAGAAAAGGATGAAAATGGAGAAATTAACATAAAGCACTATATAAAAATATAAGAAGATTGATACATCCAAAATCTTATCAACTTTGGGGTCAAAAAATGGATGTATTAATAGGAATAAAAGGAAAAAAATAATAGACTTACATTAAATCATAAGGAAGCAAAAGAACAAAAATTAAAAACCCTAGAATATATTGAATATGGATATAATAGTAAAGTTGTAAGAAATATATTAACTAATAAAATTGAATATAAAAAGTTATTAATAAAAATCAAAGAAAGAATAAAAAATGGATTTCTATTCCATATTCAAATAGAATATATAAAATTTGAAATAATAGAAATGAAAAAATGAATAATATTGGTATTTGATGGAAAAATAGTAAATCATTAAAAAAATTAGTAAGTAATTAATTAAAATATAATGAATGATAAAGTAGGAATAATTTATAAAATTATTTGTAAAAGATATATGATGATGTATATAGGTCAGTCAGCAAAAAGTAAAATAGAAAGGGGTAAGAAACATGATAGAGCTATAAAAAGGAAGATATTGAGTCAGATCCATATTGCCATTTTTTGGAAACAGACCATATTATGAAATGTGAGGAAAATATTGAACTTATCAGATATTGTAATAATTACAAAGGAAGAAAAGTATATGAAACATTATATATACAAGAAAATAAACAGAAATGTATTAATTTGGTACAAGGATCAGTAAAGTTATGTGTGTATGGTCATTAAATAATAATTGGAAAATTTAAAAACACTTTTTTTAAGTTAAATTTGAACAATAGATGATATGCTAAATTAATATATAAATCACCTGGTTTTGTAACATCTTGAAAAGATTCATTTTGAACGAAAATTAATTAGATGTATAAATTGAATATTTTTATTTATTATTAAATATAGTTGTCTATGTTGTTTATTTTTATTCAATAATGGAAAGTAACATATATATATATATGAACGGAATCATCATTATTATTAGTTTGTTGTAAACTGTGACTGTTCAAACTCAGAAATGACTACAAATTCAACTATGAAACAAAAATATGTTCACAAATATAACATATGGCATATTGCTACAGGTGTAGACAATAGATGACAAATTGAGATCTTAAACTAAATATCAAAAAATGATAAAAGACCTAGAAAGTGGCCATATACAAGATGGATAGATACTTAGAATGATACTAATAAGAAATGGAGAACTACTTATATTTATCAGTCTTTTGCCTTTAAGTTTAAGATAAAGAAACATGATAGTCTTTCTTCATAGTTGCCTAATTGTTCTTAAATGAACTGTCAGTTGAGTTTTCTTGAATGCAGAATAGATATATATGTGAATGATTTTTTAAATAAATATGTACAATCATGATGAATTAAATTACAGTCATTACCAGAAGACAGAAAAGTTGCCAGACAATGCAGTAGTTGGTGGCTGGAGGTAGAGAGTGGTGAGAATCTATTGATTGCAGAACTAGACTCCCATTTGTAATAACTCTTTATATAGATACATATAACTATAAATCATTGACAAGTGAAGGAAAATTATACATATTAAAATAATTGTTTAATTACATGGTGTATTGTTAGATTTTGTGAAATTAGTTAAAAAGATGAAGAGACGATTTAAAAATGACTATCATTTAAAAATGAAGATGTACTCTACTACAAAGGATAAATATTTAAAATACCAGTGGAGTAGGATTTACGATAATATAACAAGTGGGGAAAAAAATATAAATTAATGGTGAATCAGACAGAGTAGAAGATTGATTATTCAATTCAATGGAAGCTGTCTGTAGTTCAGGTTTATGTCCCAACAAGTACTTTTTATGATGAAGAAGTAGAGGATTTTTATGTGGTTATGCAAAAGTCTTTTGATTGGATCAAACAATATCTTAAAATTATCACTGGAGAATTTCATATTAAAATCAATTGAATGATGAAGGTGTTGTAGGCAGATTTTGTTAGGGTGACAGAAATGAGAGAAAACAGCTGTCCTGTTTGTGAAAAAGAAATCTATATATTATGAATTCGTCATTTGAGAAAAATGCAGAAAGTGTACATGGAAGCATGCAAATGAAAGTACAGCATATATGGGTAGATTTTGAGTAACAAAAGGTATGCCTTTCAAGATTGTAAAATCTTTATAAATTCAACACAGGAAATAATTGACAATTAGTGATGATATTAATACTAAGAAGACATAGGTTATTATGGAAAACAGTGTTCAAAATTGATATTATTAACTTTCAGAAACATTCTAATAAATTTTAATCAGAACTTCCAAATCGTTTTTAAATATTAACAGATTTTAAAGATGGTTCAGATTAGAATAAATTTAAGAGGAATATAACTGATGCACTTTTAAAGATTGCAACATAGTTGGTACAAAAAAGTAGCAATTTATCAATAAATTTTTAACCGAGACAAGAGACTGTATTAATTAAGGAAGAAATATGAAAATTTATAAAAAAAAGATCCATTAAGAAGATATAAATACAGCTAGAATTTTGTGAATGAGGTTAAAAAGAGATGATAAGAATAATGTAAGAAAATATAATTGTGAATTAGTACGAAAAATAATAGAAGCAAATAAAAGTCTCAAAGTGTACTGGAATGAAACTTATTTCTACAATAAAAATAAAACTACTAATAAAAAGAGACATAACTTTGTGAAATGTGTAGAAGAGCTTTATTAAGAATCATATAGCAAAACTAATTATCTCTATAATTACTACATTTTCTGAATAGTTCCATATTCTAAATGAAGAAGTCAAAAATGCAAGAAACAAGATTTTAAAGAAAATGAAAGTGATAACTTAAGAGATCTTATAATTTGTATATATATAAAAATCTCCCAATAAGCGCAAACATTGACTTTGTTTTGACATGGGAATTGCTTTTCAAACTAACCCTTAATAACACTAGTATAATTTAAGGTTCATTATAAAAATGTTTCAAAATACAAGATCTATAATTATATAATGTGTAAATAAGATTTTCTATTTTATTAAAATCTGTAACAAATTTTAACATATTTTTATAGACGTTTATTATTTACTAAATATATATTGTGCTGGTTCGAAAACCCGGTAATGGTCTTGCATGGTTAGACTCTCACACGCACCGAGCATGAAGTGACATATGCTACAGAATGGGAAATCGATAATAATTCTCTAAAATATTTTTGATTAAATATGAGTAAATACTTCAAAGAAATTATTAGAGGAAGTAGATTGAACCTAAAATTAGGCCCATCCACACCTTCCTTGTTAAATTGTTTCATTAGCCGATTAATTATATGTTGACTAATTAAGGAGTCCTTACACACCTTTAAGAGTACTGAATGTTTTCTTCAGTCTCTAGCGCCACTCCCGTTCAAGATTATACTTATTCCTTTTCTTTCCCAAAAGAGTGTGTAAAATGTGACTAGTCATTAACGAATATTAATATTTCGAGACGTTCGGACTAAAATAAAAGAAACAATCCAACTCCCCGGTAAGTTATCCCTGTCTAGCTCACTTTATATTCTATAAATCTCAGGTTAACTACGTGGATTAGCATTTTGATTAAAGAATCTATATATCTGTACTAATAACTTAATAATTATTTTAAAACTAAGTCAAAAAGACTTATAAACGATTTTAATTACGAAAGTGAATATTTATTATCCCCAGATTATTATATTTACCCTCCACTAATGCATATATATAACTCCAATATATATAAAAAATATTTAAATTATATTTACCCTCCACCGATGCATATATGTGACCCCAATATATATAATAAAAAAAAATATCTAAAAGATTACACAATGGGTGTGACCTATATTCCTTCCCACTTTAGAGTAATAAATCCATATAACAAAGTATGCAGTAAATATATATATATAAAAAAATACATCAAGCAATTCTAATATTATATATATATCACAAAAACTTTACAAAAAACATAAATGAGAGAAAAAAATATAATAGAATATAAAATATATATATATAACAAACTATACATGCTCCTCTGAACTTGTTCTTGTATTCAATTCGACCTTCCTGGACCACACGGCTACTTCATAGGGCAGATGAGGCTTCCATTCACCGATATACTTTGAGTCTTTCTTGTCATCAGGGTTTGCTATTTTTTCTAAGGCATCTTCGGACTTGATAGCCAAACAGGTGGTGTACTACGGCTGAAAGTCTACTCCATGGTAGGATAATAACCCGGAACGTACAATAGGGCCATCTTTCAAATTATCGGATCTGTAAGTATACTTCTCCCGTATATATGTATATCGCACGCGGCTGATTAGGACAAGTAGATCATAAATAAATTGCAGTTCTCCAACTATGATTCGTCTTTCGTTTTTCTTTTTTTTTTCTATTTAAACGTATCGAGAATTCATGTTGTTGATCATTTTCCAAACTCCACTTAACGATCCTTGCTCGAATGCTAATTTTCAAATTCTTTTCTGGGAAATAACCAAGTGATTATAATTTTAACAGACCCAGTTCATTTTCTCCTTTCTCTCTGTCGGATTGTTTTTCACCAATCTATACTGTTCCATTTTTTTAGACTAGCGGGAGACAAGATTTAACTTTCTAAACTTTTGCCATTGGAATGCTTTGGCAAGCTAGCATTAACTGATCCACACTCTTTAGCAGGCTAATCTCAACTTGTCCGCACTCTTTAGCAGGCTAATCTCAACTGGTCCGCACGCTTTAGCAAGCTAGTACTCGACTGACTCAAAGCCCCTAGTAAGCAGCACATATAGCCCAATTAGTCCAATTGTCATACCCCCTCTACGAGCTATTGCATCAGCTAATAATAAATTTAATTATACCTTCATATACTTTTCTACATTCTTTTACCTTTTTATTTATTAAAGTACACTTTTGCAAGCTTCCATATTGAGTACTTACCACCCATTGTGCTTACATTCCTTTTTTAGATAAAATCAACCTTTTCTATTTTATCTTTATTCACGATCAACCGAAAATTCTTTTATACAAAACATTTTCTTCGGTTGAAAGTAGATTGTAATTAGCAAAAAGGTTTTTTCCTTTTACAAATTTAATTAATTAATTTCAAACCCTCTCATTCTAACAATTAGAAAATATAAATTCCAATAAATGCAAAAATTTTTAACTATTTAGAATTTTCTTTTCTTTTTCAGGAAAAATAATAAAAAATAAAAATACATTTCTATATATGTGTGTTCGAACATTTATAAGTAGTAAAATACAACAAAAAAAAACTGTTCTACACATAAACAAATATTACAACTTATTTTCCCCCTTTTTTTTTTTTAGACAGGTTTGCTAGTCGAATAAATTATTAAAACATATATACACTGCATACACTTGTACTGTGGGTATAATAAGAATATAATATAGCCCAAACCCATTTATTTATGTACTATATCCGTACCTCCCACTTCCCATCTGAATTATAATTTAATAAATCGTATTAAAATTATAATTTTCATGTGATACATGTAAGCTGTGCTGAATCTTCAGCAAACAGCCATTTTGTGCATGGCCGTTATACACGGACTGGCACAATATATATATACAGACCAAAAATTTTTATGGTTGTGTATGTTATTTCTGTTATAAATAACAATAAATATAAAACGTTTTACATTTTTTTAAATTTATTCAACATACACTTAAGAAGCACCACAACCTCTTCCACCGCACTGAAAAAAAATTAATATTCAACAGCAAAATCCATTTCAAGAATAACTGCATTCAATACTGAAAAGCAATTTAGTCTATCAGACATAAAAAATATTTCTTTGAAAACATGCAACTAAATGTTAATTCTACTTCACATAAATATATTTTATAACATTAATTTTATCACATTTAATCAATATTCTCTGAATATTAGGAGGAAAATAACTCAGCATGATGTATTTGTAGATATTTTTATTTAAAGGGAATCTACATTTATATGATTAAAAATAAATTACCTGCTTCACAAAATAAACCCACAATGCACATAAAAAAAGCAATGCGCATTTTCAATATTAGCTATAGGTAGATGGATGATGTTAACAAAGGAAGTTTTAATGTACATACCATTATAATGGTCAGGGTGAGAAGTTAAAAAATAGTCCTACTCTATCTGCCGCCAGTGTGCCATCTAGGCCAATTGAACCTAGAATAGGCAGATACACGCTGTTAAACTTTTATATATGTATTTTTCTCTGACCGTTAGCCCAAGTCACTAGCTCAGTGGAGACGCAGAGATAATAATATATAACTTGTTTAATTTGTATCTTAAATATAAAAAAATAAAAGCCATTGCCAGTAATTAACACACAAACCACATTTATTAACACACATAATCATTTAAAATTTGAGGAATAACATTTATTATTTTAGATTTTAATATTAACTTTTAATTTAAATTATTATTTTAAAATTTTAAACCATCCGTACAAATGAATTTAATATTTTTTTTAAGATTGTCGAGTATGAATAGATTGCATTTGAAAAGAAAATATTCTATCCCTTATTTAACCTTAGGCCAAAAATTCGCAGTCAAACCGGCGACAATTCATCTGATACATTGATGTATTCAATGCAACATGAAATACAACAGCACAAAATACCATACTGTGAGGAATGTACATCTGAACAGCATGGTTAGAGAAGATATTGACTCTTGTCCAATCAGGAATACTACATCTGTATGGCAAGAAGAACAATAAAAAAAACTCCATAGGAAGGGACTGCATTTTCCGTCTTACTATTCCCTTCCATAGGCAAAACGGGGGTGTGCGGCATATAATGGAGATCCTGCACGTAGTGAACCTCATACTACATTTACTAATTATACCAATATATCCAATCCATTGACCTAATTTAACTACGAAACAAATAACCTAAAGTTACCCTCCCCTAATTAATTAATATAACTTTACAAATCTATATAGCCATTCATGCCCAACTTAAATTTAACATTTATATAAGTTTGCACAGATGAATTTTATAAGTTTGTTTTTTAATGTTGAGCATAGATCGACTACATAGATTACACGCTCAAAAACATTTCAAAATAAACATAAATGATTAAAATATAAAGTTATTGATGTAATTGCAGAGGGAATTCACAAGAAACCCAATGGCATTCATCATAAGATGCCGCATTGACACCAATAACTAAAGACATCCGAATAAATACATTTTAGATATTCAACGTAAGATATCATTATTTACCGAATGACTATATATTTTAATCAAATATGAAAACAAAAACATAATTAAATGTGAACGAATCTATGCAAGCATCAATGTCCAACTTAAATTTAATGCATTTAAATAATTTATACAAATAAATATTAATAGAAATAATAATAAAAAAATGGAAATGATTTTTAGCAAACCTAAATGTATAAAAATTAACATTAATAATTGATTTGGAAACTTTAAATCAGATAAAAGTTCTTTTTAAAATTTAGGTTAGTTGTATATTAAAAGCTTGAATGAAAGTTCTTAATTATTTTTTATAGTTCATGTCTTACAGAAGAAGAATCCCATTTCCTGGTGCCAATTCCCATGATGTCTCTTTTTAGAAGTCTGGTCTGTTATTCTGGAGGCCTTAGCTGGTTCAATCCTGGTATTACAGTCCTTTCATTTTTAAATGAGAGAGGGTGACAAGTGCATCTTATTACACCTCTCAAAAACAAGCAAGCTGGAACTGTTCTTAATTTCAATATTTTCCTTTTATAGTACTCCTCCAGATTCATTGAACATCGTTTCTTGTTGCAATAATTTCCATTATGGTCCGGGCCTTCATTGCTGCTTCTATATTGGACATCTAATTTATTTTTTGTTTCCTTATCTATATTTCATCTGACTTTTTATATATAAGAGCCCCAAGAGCTAGTTTGCTTTTCAATTAATTTATAAAACAATCATTTCCATTTACAAAAATATTTTATCTTTAGATCTTGTACTTTTTTCTAAAAAAGTACGTTCAAATACTTTTTTTTATTTATTTAAAAAAGAAATAATTTTTAAAGTTTTGCATCTATGTGAATATATATACGCATACATGTTTAACAACTCTTTAATTTTTTTAGCTTTTATTTATGAACTTAAGAAAAAATTTTATTTTAATTTTAAATTAATGTAACAGCATATACCGTTACACTGTAGATGGGAATTTTATAAGAACTTAAAGAATTACATTATAGAAACATTTTTAATATTATAAAGACTCAAGACTAACCAATCAAATTGGTCATTTGGAAGTAGAATTGTATATTTTGAGATCTGAATATAAATGAAAATATTTTTTGCTTTTCATTTCATTAAGCATGTGCCTGATATGACATTTTAAAATTTTTCTGAAGATCCAAGCAATATAATTTTTATCACCCCCCACCACCAATGAATTTTATTTTGTCATTTTTTTTACTGCAAGTTTAAAATAAATAATTATTTTTGTTTAATAAGATTATAAAAAGCTCCTATGTGACATTATTTCAAAACTATTTTCCAAAAATTAAAATTTCATTATCTTAAAAAAAAAATAATTTATGCTAGCAATTGCCCATATATATGAATCCATGTGTGTGCATATAAATTATGTATATTTACTTGCAGTTTTTTCAATTATATAGAAGGCTTTGATGTTCTTTCTCAATATAAAAGATGCCATAACCTTTTCAATTTTTTACAAAATACATTTACTAACTTTTAAATATTAACTATGATAAAAAATAATTTAATTTCTTACAAACTAAATTCAAAATGAAGGCTATATATATATATAATTAAAACCATTTTAAGCCTCATCTCATTCTTGAGCATTTATGAAAAGGAAAACCATTGTTATTCCCTGATATAATCATATTAATTGAAGTTCCTTACGTAATTTAATTAAGTGAAGATAGTAAAATTCAATTGATCTAATGTCAGACAATTTTTTTTTTGCTTTTAATAGTAGCAGGTATTGGGATAATTTACACAAAGCATCTGAGTTTTGTTAATTGAAAGAAATTTCCTCTAGGACAGACAACAAATTATGGGAAGTTTTTTTTGATGTATATTTAGACGCATATAAATTCAAATAAATTTTAACTAATTATTGCCATACCATAAAGATTTTACAAAGACATCAAAATCATTCTTTGATGGATTATAATTAGTCAAACATCAAGACTTACAAATTCAATAGTGGCTCCACCCAAATCAACATCTCTCTTTTTATCAGAAAGACGAGCTGAAAAAAATGTATGTATTGAAACAGTCAGTTTTATCCACCTGCCTGTTTTGTGTATTTTACCCCCACACCTATCCATATACCAGGTTTAAACCCTCTCAGATTGCCTGTTTAAATAACCTCAAATTCTATATATGCAAAATCATGTATATATATATATATGCGAGCGATAAGTCTGTAATCTAATAGTATATGTATATATTACAGATATGTATCCATTTTATAAATATTTCTAGTTTAAGAAATATTTTAGTTTAAATTATTTAGCCAATTTTATTGTTATGCTATTGAAATTGCATATGTGTATAAGCCATTTCCATTGTTATTCTGCAGGTATGATAATAAAATTAGTTTTCTACTAATTTTCAAAGTAACTTAATTTTTTTGTAAACAACTTTTAAATTAGGTCACACAAAAGTCCTAAAATAGCATGAACTTGATTTTATAAATATAAAATGTTAATAACACAATTTGCAGAATTTTATAGCATTGTCACCTAAACAGCAAGAGGAAAAAAGAAAAAAGTAGACGTTTTATAATAGCGTGTTGAAACCGCCTGAGGGTGTTATTTCTATGCTATCACTCAGAAATATGCCATTTAGGTGGCCGCCTACTACTATCGAATGGTCTATTTCTAATGTGTAAGTGTAGAGATAGGCCATATGTATGTGGTGGTGGCTGTAGTCTACTTTCTATGCTAATGCACAGAAACATGAGTTTATTAATCTGGTGCAGAAGCTATCATGTCAGCTTACAGCTCAGATTTGTGTTATGCATTTTTGATGTATGATCAATTTTCACTTTTGAGTAGATTATTGTGTGACAGTGGCTGGAATTCCGAATATCAAAAGTATTTTAATATTCATTAAGACCTTCTCCCCCTTTATCTGCCATGTTTTATGAATGTCTACTAACAATTATGAGCATTGTCTCATGCTTCCATAGCCCACATTTCCTGCTCAAAAACTTCGGCAAGTATAGGTGCGAGCACGATTTCCATAAGTCCAAGTTACGTTTTTGCGAGAACAACTGCAAGTTTCATCAAATGTCTGATATAAAGTTTCTGAAGATCAAAGTTTGGGATTTGCCTTGCTCCCAAACTGACGCCATCACCTTTCTACAGCAGTATGGGGTAGTGGCATCTGTGAAAAAGTATGCGTGTGGAGAAGAGATGACATTATACCATTGTGGAAGCTACCACTTCAAATGCAAGTGCGGACGTCAGTGTTCGATTCACCAAGAGACATGGCTGGAGAGATCACAGCTCGATTTTGTGATGATAGTAGGTCTCCTGTACCATTGGAGCCATGAGGAGCTGTCAGTGTCAAGGGCTGTCTCTGACTTAAATCTGTCTCCAGGCTCCCTTATGCACTGGACCAATGGACTCTGTGAGCTCTGTCGCAGGAGCTTAAGGTCTTGGCTGTGCTGTCAAATTGGCAGTCCGGGCTCAATTGTTGAAGTTGATGAGACCTTGTTTAGCCAGTGAAAGAACCACCAGGGCAGGGTCCTTCCACAACAGTGGATCTTTGGTGGAGTGTGCCATGAAACCAGCGATTGCTTCATTGTGGCTGTTCCCTGTTGATCTGCAGCCACTCTTCTTCATTCGATTCGGGAAAACGTCAAACCTGGATTAACTACTTTCTCTAACTACTGGAAGGGTTATCAAACCAAAGAGCTTGAAGCTGCAGGTTTCAAACACCTGACAGTAAAACACAGGTACAACTTTGTGGAGCCCAGCATAGGTGCGCACACACAGAACATCGAGCACCTGTGGAGTCTGCTGAAATGGTGTAACAAGAAACAGCGTGGCACAGCCAGATGCTCACTGGATACCTACCTGGCTGAGTTTATGTGGCGGCATGTGCACAGGGGGGAAGACATCTTTCAGGCCCTATTATTAGAGCTTCGAGTTGTTTCCTGAATAGCCAAATAAGTTTGTTTCAATTGAATATATTTGACCATTTAATGTTTTTGTAATATAACCAAAAAAAGTTATTCAACCTTCGTTAATTAACTTGTTAAGAATTCAAAGCCCCCCCAAAAAGTTATTAAAAATATATTGATTTCACCGTTAAATGAAAATATTTATTTGTAATTAAAAAAAATTGATTTGGTAGATGAAAATAAGTAATTTAAAGAATAAAAACTAATTAATTTTTAAATTTCATTTTAATTTACGTATTTTTTTTTTAGATTTATTTGATTTTTTTTTTTGCTTACTTTTAATGTCATAAACAAACAAAAAAAAGCCAGGCTCCGGCAACATTATATTTATCTTTATTTACAAACAAACCATGCCCTCATATGGTTTCAACATGCTATTATAAAACAAAATATAAATTAGTTATCGTAATTAAAAATGTTTTTCTAAAGTAAATAAATGGGTTTTTCTACTAGTTGTAGCTATTAAATATATTTTTCTAAAATAAATAAATGTGGACAAGCTTGCAAAATTAAACAGGTGGCCAGAGTTAGAAAAATATAAATACATAAAGTTTTGTTGTCAAGGATCAATCATATATATAACAAGTGAATTGTAAACAGAACCCATGTTCATTTCACCTTTAAAATGACAGGGTAGAGCAGGCAATCGCTCACCGCCTCTCTCCTTGTGATGAATGGAAAAAAACTTTAGTCCAATAAAATATAATGCCGTACAGCAGCGAAGCAGCCCCTGAAAAAACCTCAATCAACTTTAAATCACTGTCAAAAGGGTAAACTTATTATCCTCCCAAGTGCCCAGAATTAATTGCAATGAAGACACAGACTGGTAAATTGATATATTTTCACTCAGAGCTCTGTTCATAAACTGTGACTTTTCAATTTTTAGTTTAAAAGCTAGCTATTTATTAAACCTACCTTTCCAAACACCTTTCCTAAAATCTGCAAGGAAAACTGTTAAATGCTAATGTTTAAATCTTGTCTGATTGTAAAACTTGTGATACTGAATTCTCTTTTAAAATATAAAACTAAAAATCTATTTTAAACTGAATGTATAATTTTCTGCAGTCTTTTATGCCTATTTCTAATCTATCCAATTTATTCTATAAATTTTATCATTTTAATACTATATGTATTTAATATGCCAAATAACTCAAAACCACGAGTATTCATAAGTATAATTTTAGCTTATCAATCTGGGAAGATAATTTCATATCTTCACTATAATAAATATTAAATAATTGAATTGTTATTTTTCTCACTTGCTGTTTCGAGATATTATTATTTTACTGATTAATTTTTGGGTATTAATATTACAATAATCAGTCATTCTCTAGTTAAAATTGTAGTTTGCTTAATTCTAGTTATGAATTATAATTATTTATATATATAACTCGTACATCATAGGAACTAGCCACAGAGATATTCTCAAAGCATATTTTAATGTTTTATTCGTAATTACCCCACAAATATGCTTTGTTCTCCTTAGATTTATATATGTTGAGACGCAGGTGATAATCTTAAACTAGGTTACTAATTAATTTAGTCCCTAAATAGTATATTTTAAATACTAAATTTGAGAACTGGGTTGTATAGATATGCAAATAGACACTATCTATTTTTAAGGCATGCTAATATAATTTTACGTACCTGCGTTATATATGTATAAGTTGCAGATGTGTCCTTACTAAGTACGCAACATACAATTATCTGCTTGCTGCATGATTCTTGATGAGTTGCTGGTGGAGGTCACACTTATCCACTTAGTTCAGGTAAAGCACACACTTTTAGAACTAGAGCACAAAGACCTAGATTATTCATAATTAATGCTTATCTGACTCCCTGAACTACTAATGTTCCTGTTCACAGCAAGCTGAGTGGTTGTAGGGCAACCGAGTCTTTAAGACTGAAGCCCATGAATAATGACCCATTTGCACCTTCTAGCTTTATTAATATTTTAATAGGTGCATTAGAGTATATAGGTAAACCTATAATAAACCAGCTTTCTCTCCCTTTATATTAAATGCTTAGTTAGCATTAGTGTATATCCTAATCTAGGTTAACACGCTAACCTATGTATCTCTGAGCTTGATTATATGCTCAACTTAACTATATATATATATATATAGACACCATAGGAGCGCTAATTTGGCTATAAAGTTTCATATGATTCAGCAGACTACACAAGAGCTAGAAATTTGGCATATTAATATAGGCATAAACTCCAATACCACATTACACTTTATTGAACACTTAAAATGATTCAATATGTAACATTAATCTCATTAGTTGTGCAATGCCTGTGAGTGTAATCTCTCATATTCACATTACATAATTTTGTATATATTTAGTTTTACTATCTTTTATTATATTTATTAAATTAATAATATTTAAAATATAACTTGTTTCTATATCTTTATTGTCCCCCGAGTTCATTTTATCCAACTCTAGATTTAATTGCACATACATCATTATATCTATATGTAGGTCATTCTATTAGATTCCATAATTAATTACTTAGTCCAGGGGTGGGCAAATAGTGGCCTGCTAAGAGTTTTTATGCGGCCCGCCAAGACAATCAGAAAAATCCACCTTGAACTGAGATTTCTTTCCCGTGCATGACCGAAGAAGATTTGTCTCATATTTTTCACTAGGATGGCATGTCAATACACATGTGCAGTGCTTTTCCAGTTGATCTGGTTAATTTCAATTTTGTCTTTGGAAATTTCCAACTTTAGTGAAACTTATGTCTGAAAAAATGTAAAATCGGTGATGAATGTCATGTGTTTAATGAAGAATGGACAAACAAATATTTCTTTGGTAATATGGGGAATAGAGCAGTGTGTTTATTGAGTCATGAAAAAAAGGTGTGGCCCTCCACTAACCTTACCTTCCACAATGTGGCCCCCAATGTCGCCCTCAAGCCAAAACAATTGCCCACTCCTGACTTCGTCATATATGTGTATATCTGACCAAATCAGTGTTAAGTTAAATTAGTTAATTTAAGTCTTTTTGTTTTACCATGGGTGACTTCTGAACCGAGGTTAAATTGAATGTTTGTGTAAATTGAGAAATGTCATCCATAGGGTATTAGATCATTGAGCAGGGGTGAAAGGATTGAATGTTGACCGGATTCTGGATCCCAATATCCAGATTCAATCAGCTTTAGTGTATTTTGCCTATGCTCTAGATTTTGTTACATGGAGAGATAATTCTTACCGTTACAGTACAGATTTACAAATGAAGCAATTTATTACAGAGTAAAGCCTCCACAACAGTACCCACAAAGAGAAACAGTGAAGAAGTCATTACTTCTGTCTAGACAGTAATTGTTTGTCAACGAAACTTAATCTCCATTTACCAACCTATAATTGGATGCATGGCTAGATTAAACTATTAACTGATTGTATTTGAACTCTAAATATAGTTATAAGAATATGAATATATATATACATAATTAAATACTACAAAAAAATGACAAAAGGGAAATCAGATTCATTTTATTTTAATAAAATAGAAAAAAAATGTGTCACTGGTTCACAAATATGAACGGGGGGGGGGGCAAAATCTACCTACAAAAATAATCCTACAGTTTAAAGAATAGAAATTTATTAATTATGGCGAATATGTTTTTTGTAAACTTTATACAATATTTTGGTTCAAAATGACAACTATTTTTTTTTATGCATGAATATACATTAATATTATATATATATAAAGTTTTTATTGTGAATGAACAATAACACTTTTTTATGCATATTATGCAATTCAAATGCTTTTTTATACCATTCAGACCTTCCAATATTTAAGAAAAAAAAGTCAATTTTGTCACATCAAAATAATATATTCATATAACACAATATCTGAAGCATGCTAAGGATTATTATAATGATAAAATTAGATGAAAAAATATTAAGATATCTATACTCATTTAACATTTACATGATAAAAACTTTCAAAGTAAAAAAAAAATAGTATGTCTATATTGGAAGAAATCTCCAACACTAAATGAGAGTCTCAACCAATATTAAAAATAAAAATATATAACAGTAAAAAATTATGGTGTCATTGAGTTAACTGATCCATTGTTGCATAATAGTTAATCACCATATGCAGAAGAATTCAGATTTAAAACTCTAACAAGTTCTCAATAAGATTTTTTTGACATAAAATGTGCTTGAATAAATTAAACAATATCCTTATTTATTGTGAAAGAAAATTGAAAAAATTGAAAAAGAAAATGGATATATGGAAGTGCCTAAATGAAGGTATAGCAGACAGATTTTATTTTTAATAAAATATTTATTTCAAAATAATAATAGATTTAATAAATTAATCATAAAGTGATCTGATGAAATACTAGAGGTGAATTTAATTCTACTAATAAGAAAAAGTCAACAAAAGACAATCCTAATCTGAAATACAATAAATTTATACTAGAATTTTATCAATTTTGTAAATACTATCAACAAAAAACATAACATGCTTTCATTAAATCAGATAACAAGATCAAAATAAATAATGACAAAATACATTTGAGAAATAACAAAAGAAGCAAATGCTGTTTTCAAAAATAAAAATGGTTTTGATTATGAGAAGAAAAATAAACTAAAATAGCCCATAATCATAATATGCCATGCAATTAAATCTATGACAAATGCAAACCCACTATAAAAATTAAGAATCAGCTATTTTAAAAGCGTCAAAACAAAGCACTTAAAATATATATAATTTCCAAAGAACTAAAAAGGTTAACATAAGTAATGGTAAATGGCAGAATGATTCTATTCTTCTAAAACATTTTACAGCAGCCTTACTAGCAATACATTGTGGATTGAATTAAGAAACAACAGAAGAAATAAAATAACTGAAGGTCTCTTAAGTTTGTGGATTTTGCTAGTGACATTATGCTAACACTTCAGAACTGCCAGATAATATTACAAAAATTAGGATTACTTATTGACTACTGAGATTAATGAATTAAAACTTATCAATTATATCTGGAAGATTGCAAGATTGATTAAGAGAAGTTAAATTGGAATAAGTCTGGGTGCCCATCTTGCAGCACCGTAGCTGACAATAATTAATAACAAAGTATAGAAAGCACATAAATAATATTAATACCATCTATATTCTTTATTATCTTTTGCAATGCTTTTTTACAATCTACTATTGATGGCTTCGATTGCCCCAGCAATGTAAATCTTCTTCAGAACTAGAACAAACCCAATACAAATATACATACATGAACATAATTTTACATATATTCTAGCTTATAATTATTATTTATATACCCACATATCTTAATATGCCTCACTATATAATTATTACATTTTATATAATATACATTTTACTCTTTTTTATATTCTATATTTACTAATTAATACTTCCTATAATCATAAGCATATTATCTTTATTTCATTTATTTTTTACTTTACTCTTATTAATCTTTTAAATATTTAACTCTAATATTATATATTCATACTTTTATATTTTACATTATTATTATTCATTATGGGATTGTAAAAAAGCATTCTAAGAAGTAATAAAAAATTTAGATGGTATTAATATTATATGGATTTAGCAATGCAATAAGATAAGGTTATAATACACATAAATAATTGCTTCTGAAAATCCCCCCCCTCCCCCAACTTCTAAAAATTTATAGTTATAACATAAATTTAATTATTCCTTTATTCTCAATGTTCTTTGCAAATAAAATCAAACCAGGATGCCTTTAAGAATTTTAAAGTCCTGTAAGTAGTGCAATTATTAGAAAAATAAACAATTAATTGAAGACATACAAAATAATGGCTATTATCAATATTTAACGAAAATTTTACATGCAGCAGACAATATATCATGGGATTTTAATGAGCACATTTACAAATAGTTAGTTTTTATGATTATAGACCATATCCAATTTGAGAAGTTTTCTTTTTTTTGTAAAGTGTAAATAAATTCTAATCTAAATTCAGATATATGATCACTAATTTTTTTTTAATTGAAAAAATGAGAATAGTAAAATTTGTAAAAATTTTGTTCACCTCATTAATTTCCATTTTTCTTATGTTTAAATGCTAATAGTATATAGATATTTGAAATATCATTGACAGTAAAATATATTGTTGCATTTTGTTATATATATGTATACATACATGCTTACATAGAAGAAAACATGAAAAAGCTGCTAATATAGAAAATCATTGTGCCAAATTTCTACACATATTTTAAATGTTTAAAATAAATTGATTTGTGAACAATAATTCTGTTAAATGTTTGTAAATATTACACACATTGAATTTCACTTTTTTTTTCATGTATGTAGGTGCATGCACATACGTGATCATATTTCTCACCATTTAATTATTTATGTACAATCAATTAACTTATTAATCATTAGTATGCTGTTGATGCTATTATTACATTTAAATAGAAATCAGTTCATTATTTGTTTACAAACTGGATAGAAACCCAAAAAACATCAAATAATGCCAGCTTATGCAATACTTAGCCATAACAACCATTGTAAGTTTGAGTAATCAACAAATACTAGGCGGCAGTGTTTATTAAATCCATATCTCCAGCTTAGTTTCTGGTCTTCATTGTAAGAATGTGATTTTTTAGATCTAATACCTCTTTCATCTAGCAGCCATTTCCGACTTTTTATTGAGCTACCACTAAACATCACATAATCACAATTTCTTATGCTTGCTCATAACTTATTAAAACAGGCAAAACTCTCTATACACTAGTGCCATTCAGTGTGAGCCAAAGTAATCAATGGATGCCAGAAAGCTTGTGCAAAAACCCCCTATCTAGTGCCTACTCATCCAATATCCCCAGACTAGTTTCTAGCTTATGACTTTCATTAGTGAGGAGCCTAGGATCTGAGAGCACTGCATCTAGATCTTAGGATCGAATGCAATCCTCCAGCAGCCACCTTTTATTTCTACTTAACTACAAAACTATGAGCAAGCATAAGAAATGGTGATCATGTGATGTTTATTGGAAAAACATCTTAATATTTTGAATATTAAGTCTACTTGCTAACATATAAATCTAATGCCAGTTGTGAACTATATATTTGGTGACTTCAATTTCTTTGGCTAAGACTGGTATAAAATAAAAATCACAAAACTTTGCTCTAGAATGATTTATAATAGTTCTAAAACCGGTGTCAGATCTATATAAATAGAGTTAAATGATTAAAAAAAATTAAGAACTTTTTGAATCTCAAGTTAGTACACAAATAATAATAAAAGAGTTTATAAAAGATAGCTGCTAGATATTAAGATATTATGACCGAAAGATCTGGGTGTAGTAGAATCAGATGACAAAAGTCACAAGTCAAAAGCTAATTTGCTAAAATAAATAGAATACTGGATAAGGATTTAATAAGCACTAATAACAAACATACATCAGATAGCAGCAATGGATTATAATATAGTTTGTTTTTTGATTTGAATTTTCATGTACTGTGATCTCAATACTATCAAATCATAATATTTTGAATACATTCCAAAGAATAACCTCTGCCTCTGCAAAATCGACTGTACTATATTCTTTAGCTAGACATTGAATTCATTTTCCAAAATGATTATAATTTCAATAAAACATGGATTATTGCTTCTTATAAAAAGTATCAATTAATAATACCTCCCTCTTGACTGTTGTTTTTTAGCTTGCAGATGTATTTTTCTGCACTATGCACTAGTTTTCACTAGGCACCAATCTGTTTATATTCAGATGTATCTGCAATTTTCCAAACTACACATATTTAAATATTACACTTAATATTTTTGTGTTATCTAAATAATGCCCATATCTAATGTGTTTGGGGGGGGGGGGATTCAGGCTGCGATTAGAATGTTCAGCATCTGATTGCAAAAATAGTTAAGAGCATGCCTTTACAAAAAAAAATCATCAGAAAAGATACATTCGTATGCTAATATGTAGAGGATATTAAAATAAATATTTACACATTTTATTTAGAACAACTTTATTTAAAGTTAATAACTGAAACACACAGGCTTATTATACACCTGTGTCTATATATGTAATATATAGGGTATATGAGCAGACTTTCACACAACCCATCACTCTCCACAATATCTGCCCATCCCTTATATATGTATTAAAATGGATTATGTCCTGTAAAAGAGGGGTCAGATTGACCTTAGGTCAACATGGATGTGACAAGAAGTTCGGCCTTAGGGTGGCCTTTGTGCATTGCATCATCAGATTTTCAATTGGATGGACAGTTGAAGAGTTGGAGTGAGAAGTAGATTGAAGTCTGTCCATTGAAGTATGAGGATTGGCTATCTTAATATATATCTGAGCACTTATAGCATATTTGTAAAGATGGTAATCTGGACCAACTGATGATTGCTGGTTTAGCATGAAATACATATATTGGTGATTATTTATCTTTTCAACATATAGATGTTCAAATGTATCAGTGTTATGAGATAGTGTGGATGTGCTCATATACCCTATATATTACATATAAAGACACAGGTATATAATAAGCCTGTGTGTTTCAGTTATTACATAGTAGAGAAATGTCTGCCCATCTCTTATATATGTATTAAATGGATTAAGTCCTGTATATGAGGGATCAGATTGACCTTAGGTCAACATGGGTGTGACAAGAACCTCGGCCTTAGGGTGGCCTTTGAGCATTCCATCATCAGTTGGAGTGAGGAGTAGATTGAAGCCTGTCCATTGAAGTATGAAGATTGGCTATCTTAATATATATCTGAGCATTTATAGCATATATGTGTAGAGATAGTAATCTGGACCAACTGATGATTGCTGGTTTAGCATGAAATACGTATATTGATGATTAAGTAATTTACCTGTGCTTTACGCAAAAAAGTGAACCTTGCAAAGTATTATTAAAACTTATATGGCTAAGCGCTTTCAGAGAACTTAAGTCTCCATATTCATAGCCTACATTAATTGAAGTAAAGCAGTGATTTATGCAAAATTTATTCAAATTTTCTTTCATAATGACCATTTTCTGGAGATTGTAAAGCACGATTCCTTTCAGTTTATTGCAAAGTTGTCATCTGCAATAAAGTATGCCTCCTTAATTTTTCATTTTACATCATTACATTCAGTGCAAAGTGCCTTTGCCATAGTGGGTTCAAACACATGGTCTGTTGTTCTTTGGTGCTCGACAAATATTGATTTGTACTCATTTTGCATAAATTTTGCATAAATCACTGCTAAACTTCAATTAATGTAGGCTATGAATATGGAGACTTAAGTTCTCCAAAAGCACTTAGCCATGTAACTTTTAATAATACTTTGCAAGCTTCACTTTTTTGCGTAAAGCATAGGTAAATTACTTATTACTCAAAGGTGAAGTATAAAACTAGTATTTTATATTGGTGATTATTTATCTTTTCAACATATATGTATTCAAGTGTATCAGTGTTAAGAAATAGTGTGGAGAGTGGTGGTTCATTTGAAAGTCTGTGCTCATATACCCTATATATTTTATTTAAAGTAATAATTAATAATTTATAAAGTGCATAAATATTAAGGCTATAACCATAATAAGACTATGCGCCCAGATGCGCATAGTTTATAAACAAACAACTTCATTTATACACATTTTATTTTTATTGATTTTGTACTAAATAAATTTAGAAAAGATGGGCATGCAGAATTAGAATAATGCATGTGAAGCACCCATATTTTCAATTAATGCAAAATTCAGACAAGACTTTATCATGAAAAATTTCATCATAAATATCTTATTTAAATTTAGTATTTGCCATGGTATCATTTTATTCAGACAATAAGAAAGTACATTAAATCCACTCTTTTCCTAAGTGCAGATAAAACTATAATGAATTTTATAATCAGTGAATATAGTTTAGTAGGTTTTTTTATTTATTAAACATTATACATTTACAGGTGAACAATTTGGAAGCAATCCCTTGACATAAACATTTTATTTTAAATAACAAATAAGAAATAATTTAATTTAGTGAGCAAAAAGAACATAAGCTGCAAGATAGGATTGGCTCAGACAACCATCATTAATAGTAAAAATAAATTTACAAAAGAAATTAAGTGTTACTCATGTAGACACTAAAGCAATTATATAGCACAACAGCCTTTTGCAGAAATGAAAAAACTTTAAGAATGAAATATCAGAAAAGTATCTGAACCTTTTATATTAATTATGACACTTAATAAATGATATGTAAAATATTTCTTTAATGATTAGATTCCATTCTTATCTCTATTACATTTGTTGAAAATCCAAAATATTAAATAAAATTCCATTTCAACTTTCGCGATATTTCACTTAGCTTATTCTAAAATCGATGGTTATAAATTTTTTAATAATGAGAAACAGTGAGAAATTATATTTCCACTAAATCTATTCTTCCCAAATTTATGGCAGAAATTAACATTAGAAGAATGATAACTCAATTCACTAGTTTGAAGGGTACTTTGGTATTAGAGCTGCGACACAGAGCATGTATTATATCAATTGCGTCTGTTCCCATTCATATCAATCCAAACTTTGTAATCTTGTGATCTGACCAAAATATTGTACATGACTTTTTTTTGGCAAAAAAAAAAAAAAAACGTGTACATGAATCTTGTACATGGTATTTTGGCTAGATTTACAAAGTTATAGGAAGGTTGATATGAATGTCAACAGGCGCAGTAGGTCTAACACATTATCCATGTTGCAGGCCTAAAAATAAATAACAGTAAAAACATAATATAATTTTAAACAAGACATTCAAATGTGTATGACTTGGACACTGACAACTTTTAAGAACATTTGAAATCAAAAAAAAAAAATGTGATTTGCGATCTTAGTGAAATAACAGCATTACACAAAAAAATTGTTAATTTAAATATGCATTAAACAAACAGTAAATGATTTTAGTTTTTAAATAATATTTATAAAAAGACATTAACTATACATACAAGTTCCACAGTAACAACTTTTAAGAATGACGTTAAAAAAAAGTGATTTGCGATCGAAATCATGCCATTACACAAAAAACCTGTTACTAAACAGTAAATGATTTTGGTTTTTAAATAATATTAATAAAAACATACTAAGTATACACATACAATATTTACCGTGATATATATATATATAAGTACATTAAGTCATTTTGGCATTATTTCCATCAAACATTGTAAAAAAAAAAATTGTAAACAAATATTTTTAAATGGAATGAGGTATAAAGCAATCCTCACCTAGCAATTCTATTAAAATTTAAATTAAAAAAACTCGCCATTCCATTGGAATGGTTCTTAATATCCAAAGAATATCTACCTATTTAATATTTCTCTAGAGATTATTGATAATACTGTAAATACAAATAAATGCATTATTTTTAGTTTTATTATTAAGTTTCTCTACAAAAATTTATTGTTCTTGAAGGCTACAGCCTCAATAAATATTACATAAGTAATCAATGTGCGTTTAAATAAATTTATAATTATACATATTTTGAAAAATGATATAATAATTCTTAACACATTAAGGCAATTACGATTTCTTTTTTAAGAAATGGAATGTGCTCTAATTTCTTCATAAAACTCATTGGTTCAATGAATAAACCAGATTATATCTTTTATCATTTTTTAAAAATTAAGCTTTAAAAAGCTTAATATATTTGTGTGTGCACGTATGTTCAATTCTTTCTTATTTGAAGTAAATAAATATTTTAACATTAAATCTTTGTGCTAAAGAGAAGTCTTTCCCCACCAATTCTAAATATAATATTACTAATTTATTAGAACTAATTATATCTAATAAAAATGAAATTCAAATTCATATAGCTTTGCTAATTTGTTCCTACTCTTAGCAAATCCATTCTTTAATAGTGGGTATTATATATTATATTCTATATGATAATCTCTCGCAGTAAATACCAGGATATTACATGAATATCGCTGCTAACTTAATTGCAGCTATTTGAGAAATCACTAATATTATATGTTAAATGTGCATGAGTGCTAGATGTATAAATAGTAATTGAATATATAATAATAATACTTATTGTTACATAGTAATTTTTTCTTTCTTTATAGTAACAGATAAATATAAATTTAAAAATAAATATATGATTAAGCAGTTTCTGCTTAGCTAAAAATCAATCTATGATTTGTTCAAATTTTTAAATAAAATTTATTCAGATGTAATCATATTCACCAATTCCTGAAAAATTTTAATGTTGAGCATAAGTTGTTAAAATAATGTGTCTTTTTGAAAAGATTGTAATTAAAATTTAATTTAGGTAGACTATATGCAACCAATACAGATTTGATTATGTTTTTATAAATCCAAGTTTACAAATTTTATTAATACAATTATTTTATTTCCATGAAGAGATCTCTAAGACAACTAACTTAGCACGCACATATTCACCAGAGGTGATAAAGCTGAGAAACTGTTATAATTATGGTTATATTTAGCATATGCTTGTACTTCAGTGCATACCCACATTTCCAAACTAGTTTCTGACTATTGATTTTCATTAAACATAAAACTTATATCATTAAAATGTATAATTCTTAATCTAGTATTAGTCTTATGTAACTGTATAAGGAAATTAGTTTAGTTCAATATTTTAGGCTTTTCAATGACAAATGCCAATAGACAAACATTAATAAATCATTATTTAAACTTGTTATAAATGGCTATGAATTCGAATAAATAACGAATTATCTGTTCTAAATAAATATTATTAGTAAATTATAATAATAAAAATAATTCTAAAACAAATAACTGCAACAAATTTCCTATGTTATTATTAATTTTAATTTTTTACAATCTTAATTTTATTTCTATTCCAGAGAAAAAATAAAGTGATGAATTCTACTTATACATTAAGATCCACACATCAAATAAAAATCAGGATTATTGTATAAATAAATATGATGAACATACTATACATTATAAATTTGCTTATATATCTGTATTATATAATTACATGCACTACATCTATATCCTTCTCAATCTGACATTCCTCTAGACCAGGCGTGTCAAACTCATTCAAACAATGGGCCATTTTATGCTACTGGTAAGATTCTCATGGGCCACATCATACAAATTTTCTTAAAATTGTATTTTGAAGTGAGAATGCAGAAATATAGGTGGGGTAATTAAAGCATATTATGTAGTTTAGTGAATTCAGTTCAATAATATACAATTGATATAGTATTGCTTTTATTTAAACATTTATTTTATCTGATTTAAAACTACAATTTATTTTTACCGGAAACTTGCCAGCGTTTTCCTCCTCCTAGTTTTCCAATATCTGGATTCAAAGACTGAGAACAAACAATTTTCATTATGGCAGATAGATGTTTATCAGTTAATCTTGATCTGTAAGCTGCTTTATTTAATTTCATGCATGAAAATAATTACTCACATAAGTATGTACTTAAAAAAAAAGCATAAAATTTGTGCAGCAAATTTTTTAATTTCCAGGTATCTTTTACCTAAAGAGGAATATATTTTGGGAATTCCTACTTCTTGATATTTGGTTTTTAAAATTGAATCATTCTGCAAATCAATTAATTCCAGTTGTATCGAAGTCGGAGCTTTTTCAACTTCAAAGGCAAATGGTCTTGTGAAAAGAGAAAAAATTTCTTCTAACTCCTTGAAATCATCAAAATGTTTATCAAATTCGTCTTTTATTTTTTCAATTTTTGCAGAGTGTTGTGAAAACGAGCAACTTTGATTTTGTGCTTTTAACTGCTGACGCGTAGAAAAATACGTCAAAACATTCTTTTGCAAATGATTTTTAAACAAATTCAGTTTTTGTGCAAGCTTGCAACATCATCGCATATATTTGTTATCAATTGATCTTTGCCTTGCAATGTAATATTAAGATTATTCAGATGGCCTGTAATATCTATTAAAAATGCTAGGTCTTGTACCCACAATGGATTTTTTATAATTGATATATTTTCGTTGTTTTCATCTTTCATTTCAAAAAATAATATTATTTCCTCCAAGAGCAGATAGAAGCTCTTTATTAAGACATTGTGGCAGGACAACCACCGAGCTTCTGTGTAATAAGGAAGATCTTCAAATTCGGATTTTAAATCTTTAAGAAATAAAGTAAATTGGCGATGGTTAAGTGCTCTTGATCGAATAAAGTTGACTATCTTTGTAACTGTTTTAAGTACTTGGTCCATTTTAAATAATTTTAAACAAAGAACTTGTTGGTGAATGAGGCAATGAAAAGCTTTGATTTTCAGCTTATCTGGATATTCATCTTGTAATTTCCTTGCCAGTCGTGACACAAAACCTTTAGTTTCACCTGTCGTCAATTTAGCGCCATCAGTTGTAACAGAAACAAGCTTGTCAAGAGGCAAGTTAAGATTTTCTAAAATGCTCCTTATGGCATCAAAAATATCTTCACCAGTTGTTGTTCTGTGAAGAAGGGTGAATTTCAACAATTCTTCGGTGATCCTCATGTTATTATCGCAACCATGAAAAAAAACTGCAACTTGTGCAACATCTCTTATATCCGTGCTTTCATCAATCGCAATTGAAAAGAACTGAATTTAGGTAGATATTTCCTGTAGTTGCGAAGTGATGTCATCTGCCATTTCAGTAATTCTATCTGCCACCGTATTTCTTGATAATGAGATGTCTTGAAATGCCTGTACTTTTTCTGGACAAATTCGGCAGTTTTTATCATACATTCCTTGATTAAAGAACCATTGGTGAATGATTTTGAATAATTAATTAATTAATTGTAATACCTTCACTGGTGAAGGTGACAAGCCAGAAACTAGTCTGGGGATATTGGCTGAGTAGGTAGTAAATGGGGATTTTATGCACAAGCCTTCTGGCATCCATTGATTACTTTAGCTTGCAGAGTGGCAATACTGTATGGAGAGTTTTTGATTGTTTTAATAACAGTTATAAGCAAGAATAAGAAATGCTTATCACTTGATGTTTATTGGCTTAAAACAAAATTCCTTACTGATCTTAAGTAGTTGTCATTAATTAAACAAGGTAAACTATATAATAATACATCTCTTAATGCTAATATGGCACATTGTTATCAGGAAATTAATAACAATAGAAATAGATGCAAAAAAGATGAGCAGAGAAATGTGGCTCAATAGATGAATAACTATGAAATAAAATTATATATTCCATATAGCAAGTAGGATTATTTCAAAAGCATACCTAGGTATCCTAAAATCTATACCCCCCTTACTATTTAGTAAGCTTTAGGCTTACCAAATGTTATAAATGCTAACTCTTACTGTAACAAGTTAAAAATTTAACTCTGCTGTTTCTTTATTTTGTTTATATTATTAATAATATCTAGACTGGATAGCAGACATAGCATTTCATTTTTAGAGGAACATAATTAATTGTAATACCTTAGACAAATCCATTATATATAAAATAAGTCTGCATAAGAGTTGTTTAGCATTAAAATTGATAATGTAAATTAATATTGAGATATAGAATAAATTAGGATACTGAAAAGAATTGCATTTGATTTTGTCCCATTATCTCAATTCATTTTTATGCATAGAATATTAAATATATATAATAAAATATATATGCTGCTCTAAATATAAATAACTAAATAGTTATTGTTTAGAAAGTCATCTCACTTTTGAGCACCAAGATGACAGATCTAAATTACATAGTGTATACCTTACTAATTCATAGTGATACAAGTCCCTATGACATAGAAGAATATATTGGAAAAAAAAAAAGTTTTTAGAAAGAAAAAAAAAAGCAAATCCTATTAGTATTTATAAAAAAAAAAGATTAATTTTTAAAACTCTGTAAAGATAACTGTTTTGATTATATGTGTATATAGAGTATTCTTATATATTGTGACAGGCACTCTTGGAGTGGTCATGCACAAGGTGGCTGTAGCTAAATCTACAACACATCATCTGTATATAAAGTGTTACTGTATATCAATTTAAACTATATTCTATCCCCATTACAACAATAAATTAAGTACGAATTATATAAACATACTGTGAAATGAATGATGATGGTCTATGCTATATTTACCTACACACAAGAATAAATTGAACATTAAAAACTATGATTTGTAAATTTATAATATTATATATATATACGAGTGGTGTTTTTATATTTTTTTGTACCTTTATTTTTAACCATTGCAAATTTTCTAATTTACATCTCTGCTAACTTATTTATGTTTTGGAACATATATATATATAGATATAAAAATATAAACAAATATTATAGACAACTATATTTGAAATATGATATATATATATATATCAAAATACAGTAAAATTTACATAAATTATATTATAAATTAAATGTATAGTCAAGTACTTCTAAAAATAATATAATTTATGTAAATTTTACTGTATTTTGATATATATATTGTAACGATATATAAATATGCTGTTACATTAAATTGAAATAAAAACTTTTAAGTTCGCAAATAAAAATAAATGTATTAAAAAAACTAAACGCTAAAATTAAAATGTTAGTTAAACGTATATATATTCGCACAGATGCAAAACTTTAAAAATATTTTTGTTTTATAAATAAGAAAAGTATTTGAACATATTTTTTTATAAAAAAATACAAGATTTAAATATAAAAATATTTTAATAAAGAAATAACATAAGTAAAAATAAAAACAGGTATTAATTAATTCCTGTAATCGGTAAATGGAAATGATTGTTTATTAATTGAAAAGCAAGCTAGCCTTGGGGCTCTTGTGTAATTAAAAAGTCAGTTGAAAACTAGATAACCGAATAAAGAGTAATTAGCTTGACCAATGGAAGCACCAAGCCTCAGCCTGGACCCTAATGAAAATGATGGATTAGTGACGTTTTCTTGGTTGAATTTGTGTGGATACTATAAAAAGAGAAATACAGTTTTCCTGACAGTTTCCAACTTGATTTGGTGAGAAGAACGGTAAGACGCATTTGTTGTTCTCTCTCACTTATTTAAAAAATGAAAAGATTGTGATACCATGAAACAGCTAATGCCACCTCCAGAACATTAGATCGATCTTCCAATGGAGACATCGCCGGAATTAAAAACAAGAACCTGGACTCTTCTACCGTAAGCTATATGAACTGAACAAATGTTAAAATCATAAAATTAATTAAGAACTTTCATCAAGAGTTGAGAAGTTTAATAAACAAGATAACCTAAATTTTTGTAAGTTTTCAGATCAATTAATAATGTTTAATTTTATATGTTTTGCGTTTGATAAAAATCATTTCCATTTTTTTTTATTGTATAAATTATTTAAATGCATGAAATTTAAGTTGGGTATAGACGTTGCATAGATTCGTTAGCAGTTAATTATGTTGCTGTTTCATATTCGATTGGAATATATAGGTCATTGATGTCATTGCGGCATCTTATGATGAATGCTATTGGGTTTCTTGTATTCCCTCTGCAATTGATGTTATCAATGACTTTGTATTTTGATCGTTTAGGTTTATTTTGAAATGTTTTTGACCGTGGAATCTGTGCAGCCGATCTATACTCAACATTATAAAACAAATTTTATAAAATTTATCTGTGCGAACGTATCTAAATGTTAAATTTAAGTCGGGTGTGAATGGCTATATAGTTTTGTAAAGTTATATTAAGGGAGGGTAATCTTAGGTTATTCGTTTCGTAGTTGAATTAGGTCAATGGATTGGATATATTTGTGTAATTAGTAGATGTATGAGTTTCATTATGTGCAGAATCGCTGTATACACCGCACCAACCCTTTGCCTATGGATGGGATTGTAAGTCGGCAAAAAGGACCACGGTCCCTTCCTATGGAGCTTTTATTTTATTGTTCTTCTTGCCATACAGATGTAACATTCCTGTATTGGTCAAGAGTCAATGTCTTCTCTAACTATACTGTTCAGATGTCCATTCCTGACAGTTTAGTATATATGTACTGTTGTATTTTCATGCTACATTGAATACATAAATGTATCAGATGGATTGACGCTGGTTTGACTGCAAACTTTTGGCCTAAGGTTAAATAAGGGAAAGAATATTTTTTCAAATGCAGATCTATGTAGTCTATTCATACTCGACCCTCTAAATAAAATATTAAACTCATTGCAATCTATTTAAATGTAAAATTAAAAGTTAATATAAAAATCTAAAATGTTAAATTTATTCCTCAAAATTTAAATGATTCAAAATTTATATGTGCGTAAATAAATGTTTGTTTGTTATTTACTGGCAGTGGCTTTTATTTTTTTATATATACAAATTAAACAAGTTATTTCTTATCTCTGCATCTCCATGAGCTAGTGACAATGGGCTAACGGTCTAAATATTTAAATAAAGTGGAATCTTAACAGCGCGTATCTGCCTACTTTATAAATTTTTCTAGGTTCAATGCTTAGATGGCGCCCTTGTAGTGCAGATTACGGCAAGATTCGATCTTCACTTTCTTTTGGATCGTTATAATATATTGATTTGTATATTACATATATTGTGGATAAAATACAGATATCAAACTTTATATATATATTCTAACAAAAAAGAATTACCTTAAATATAAATTACGAATTTCCTATATGTAAGTTTATGAAAGATGCATTTCTTAAGTATAAATTTATGAAAGATAACTTTTCAATTACGAAAGATGACTTTGAGTTAAGTATCAATTAAATATAATAATTTCTCAAGTACAATAAGTATAATCTCCTTCATGCGACCGCGTTACAAGCCAATTGTAACTAAATGAAAATCAATTTTAACAAATGAAAAGTTATTCTTTGTTTTGTTAACTTTATAAAAACTTATTAAATTAACATGAAACGCATTTTGCAATCTCTCGATCAGTCATCCACATTGTATTTCAAATAGAACTAAAACGATTGGGAGAGTTTACAAATATCACATATATTATTGGATAGTTTAAGCTAATTATCACTTTATTCTAGCCAATGAGAATTTTTTATTCAAACGGTCGCACATCCACGTTATGGATTGATTGTACTATATTCAAATCTATATGACATTTAAACACTAGCAGCTAAATTGCATGTCAATTATAACATTTTGAAGATGGATCGATGGATGCTTCATCATTCCCAGCTACACTATTTCTAAAGCCTACTGGGATGATGATGATGGTACAGAACATCTATAATTTTAATTGCCAGGGCACCAAATTGTAACTTTAATAAAATATAAAGATTAAATTTCAATTCAACACTCTTAGTAATAATATTTCATGAATGGGTTAATACATAATCGATTTAGAGAATGCATTAAAATCGACAATATTAATATCTATAGGAATTCTTGGTTATTCTCAGTGCACTCCCATTCACTATGATTAAAGCTACAATTAAATTTTATTCTAATTACAAAGTTCTATATCCATCTCCCCCTTCCTGATCCACCCCTCTATCAACTTCACATCCATATGTCTATTACTCTATTATTTATTTGACTATTAAAATTTACATTTTTGCTAGCTCATTTCCCCTTATAATCTCTTCTCAGGGTTTTTAGAATAATTAGGTGTGGAAATCGAATAAGCTGCAACAGATTATTGGTGATAAACACTCCTCTCTTGATTGCCTCCAAGGTGATCTCGGTTGTCTTTAATGCAGTTTAATATCTACTTACATTAAAGCTCGGAATATTTTAAGCTTATTAAAATCTTTTAGAAATACATTATAAAGATATTCACTATTATAACAAAATTATAAAGAAGTGCATCTAGAGAGGGTTTGAATACAACAGATGGGGAAAGGATTTTATGCCCACCCCACTGCACGTGCTATCACTCAATAACTATCTCTATTCACAGTTTATACTTCAATAATATTAAATTTTGGTAATTTTAAGTATCTGAAATTAACCTTTTAAATTATTTTACTGAATATTAGTTACGTACATGATAATTCAAATATTAATAATAATATATTGACATATGATTAGATTGGAAATATCTAGATAATAATAACCCACAAAACATTGAGACATACGCAAATTTTATTTAAAACAAATAAATTTTATTTGACAAACTACAATTCAATACAGAAACATACATTATATTTACGGTTTCATTTTATCTTAAATATAGTAAATGCCAATTTCTTCCCGTGTTCAATGCTTTCTCTTTTATTACTAATTTGTTTTATAGCTAATTTCTCCCCTAATTAAATTTAATAATTTTATTTAACAAATTTAAAATTAATATTCTTTCGCAAATTTCTTAATCTTATCCTATCTTACTGATCAAACATTCTCTTGCCCTACTCTTTACAACAGAGATATCTTAAGAATAGTGAGACTAAGTCATTGTAAATAAATCGGCATCTATATCAATCATCATCAGAGTGCACACACTCTATACTCATGTTCTTATGACATAATAATATTCAACAATATTATCTTTCCAGCGAAGTTCTCAGCTGGTCATAAATATTTATTAAATAATTTTATATACGCATTGCTTACGATTCGTAGGTTTTATTTAACCCTTAATTTCACATTTATTAACTTAACTACTTTTGGCTCGAATGATAAATTAAATCTACAAAACAATATTTAAGTACACCAATCACACATACATTATCTGCATTCATTCTGACCTTAAATTGAATTTGCAACCTTGTATCTGACACTTATAATAATGCTTACCATGGCTATCTCTCATACACTCGTAAGGAATATCAAACATTAACATGAGGCAGGCAGTGACCCGAATAAGAGAGAACCTTTTCACTAAGGTTGAGATATGCTAGGATTTTTTATCGCTAGTCATACAAAAAAACTTAGGTATACTTATTACCTCTGGCCAATAATAAAGAAACCTTATGGTGTAGAGAATAATCAAGTGGGGAAACTTTTCCCCTATATTCAAATACTTTATAAACATAGCATAAATATCTTAGTGAGATAGACTTCACTGGCTTTGTGGAGACTTTTGTCTATCCACATACATACAGGTCGAAACATTCAATTCTGCAAGTAAAACTTTCACATCTTTAATATTCTTGGAATTAGTGCACTGGAATATGAGCCCATAAATTTTCCAAACATAAATCCGCTTGTTTCTGGCCTTAAATCTATGATAATAATAATAAACAATAAGAAATGCGCATTAAAATTTTAAAACTATTCCCATGCACTTTTTATAAGAAAATTAAGATGTTCTATCTCAATAGACACAATTTTATAATTCTAAGCATTTGATAATAACTTCTGATACTAATAATAATATCTCTAAGTGGTTTTTTTTTAAAAAAAAAATTGTTTGTAAAGCATTTTAAATAAGGCATATCAGAATGACATGATATCAATTTTACCTACCCCCAAAATGACAATGATAGCAAAAGCATTTAAATAACAGATACAAAATCATCAGATAACAAAATCACCTACCCCCAAAATAACAAAATTATAATTACAACATGAATTAATTTAAAATGGATATACATACTCAAACATAAAGAAAGAAATTCTCTTATATATATATATATATATATTTATTTAATGTCCCACATAATAGCAAATAATTAAGAAAAAAATTATACTTATATAGAGTTCTTTGGCAAGTGTCCTTCCAAGTTCCAGTTTCCATTTCTTCTTTTTCCTTTCCTCCTTAATCGGTTTATAAGAGCACATGAGTCCATGTATCAAAAAGTTCTTTTGATTGGGTTTGATTCCTTTGCCACTGAAAGAGTTCTTCATTTTTAATTTTATGCAGATTACAGTTAAACTTTTTATTTTTATGCAGATTACAGTTAAACTTTTTAATTTTATGCAGATTAAAGTTAAATAGCATTCATTTAACTTTTTCACCATATAAGTCCATTTCTAATTGTCCTTTTTCATCTTTGAATTCATTTTATATATTTAAATTGACATATATAAATCAAACTTCTGGGTTTTAAATTTTACTATTTGCTGATACAAACCATGACCACTGGTTAATTTCTGGAGATTAAAAATGTGTGCCATCTTACAATTTATTCAATACACATTGTCTTTTCTTAATATAATGTTAAATTGAGCAAAGTGATTCTTAAGAGACAAAAAGTAACAATAAATGATTTTTAAATTTTATAGCACAATTTCTCTCTAAGTCAATCAAAGAAAAACTTGCAACAGAAAGTTTCAAATATAAAAGCACCTCCCTTCTGCTAACAGAGATTTTATAAAGATATTCCATCTGGTCATTTTCTTTACTTAATTAATTGACTTGTTCCCTTTTTCTCTGATTAATTTTAACCCTTTGTTCTCTTAGAAAACCATGCCCCATCCACATCTGTATTTTAACAGATGACCAACCATTAATTTTACAATTCAACAGCTATAATTGCCAATTAATTTTTGGACATTTCACAGCCCATCCCCATTAATTGTATACTTAAACTCCTTGGTGAAAATTGGTATCATTTAAAGGCTCTGATAATTGACTGAGTAATATAACACGTGAAACTCACATTAAAAGTAAATAACAGAAAAGCTTTCTTACTTTTTCCATTTTACTTTTTAAATAATGAAACAAAATATACTTTTCAGCCCAGTTTCGAACTCAGACTTTGAAATAAATTTGGCTGCTAATATTAAACTTATTAGATTTAATTTCTTATTTAAAGATTTTTTTACAACATGGCAAGGAATGATTATTAATTGTGAATTTTACAATTAAGATCCACAATGAGATTATATACACACACTGTAGGTATATAATTTTTTAATTAACCGATTTAATACTTTAATCCTTAATGATAATCCTTAATTATTATAATTATATTATTATTTTTTCATTTACTTTCATGAACTATTTATTTCTCATTTAGTATAAAATAATGTCCATTCATCATCACTATCTAACGTAGTTTTAATAGTCACACATCTCCTCCCTTTTCCCAGTTAACTTATCAACAAATGTATAAATCTTGCTTTTCTACATATATTTTTAATATTATCTTGACCCATAAATTAAAATAAAATAATCCTTTGGTTATAAAGATATGAATAATAAATTTTCAGACTGCTTACCAAGTCAAACATATGCAATCCTTATAAATATGGGTTTGAACTCGGTCCTGGCTAAAAAAATTTCTTATTAAAGGAAAAAAAATATATAAATTATGAGGAAAATTTGGATTGAACCTTCTTTTCCACAGTTAACTTAAAAAAATGGAGACCTGGACAAATCTAAGGGCTACAATATATATATATTGTAACAGTATATAAATATACCGTTACATTAATTTAAAATAAAAACTTTAAATTCGCAAATAAAAATAAATTTATTAAAAGCTAAAATTAAAGAGTTGCTAAACATATATATATTGGCACAGATGCAAAACTTTAAAAGTATTTCTTTTTTTTTAATAAATAAAAAAGTGCTTGAACGTATTTTTTTATTAAAAAAAGTACAAGATGTAAAGATAAAATATTTTTGTGATTTATATATAATCTCAGTAAATGGAAATTATTGTTTATTAATTATCAAAAAGCAAACTAGCCCTTGGGGCTTTTATATAATTAAAAAGTCAAAGGAAAGATATAGATATGAGAATAAAAAGAATTAGCTTGACCAATGGAAGCACCAAGCTTCAGCTTGGACCATAATGAAAATGATGGATTAGTGATGTTTTGTTCGTTGAATCCAGAAGATGATTATTAAAAAAAAAATGAAATTAAGGACAGTGCCAGATAGTTCCAGTTTGATTGTTTTTGAGAGATGTGATAGGACGCACATATCACCCTCTATTTTAAAAAATGAAATGACTGTGATACCAGAATTGAACCAGCTAAGGCTACCTCCAGGACATCAGACCAGTCTTCCAGTGGGGACATCATGGGAATTGGCACCAAGAACCATGATCTTCCACTGTAAGCTATTGAACTGAACAATTTTAAAATTTAAAAGTAATTAAGAACTTTCATCAAGATTTGACAAGTTTAATAAACAAGCTAAATCTAATTTTTGTAAAATGAACTATAATCTGACATTTCCAAATCAATTATTGTTTAAGTTTGTTTTTTTTCCATTTAAGTTTGCCAAAAATCATTTCCATTTTTATTTTTTTTTATTTTTATAAATTATTTAAATGCATTAAATTTAAGTTGGGCATAGATGCTTGCATGGATTAGTTCACATTTAATTATGTTTTTGTTTTCATATTTGATTAAAATATATAGACATTCGGTAAATAATGATATCTTACATTGAATATCTAAAATGTATCTATTTGGATGTCTTTTTAGTTATTGGTGTCAATGCGGCATCTTATGATGAATGCCAATGGGTTTCTTGTGAAATTCTTCTGCAATTGCATCAATGACTTTATATTTTGATCATTTATGTTTATTTTGAGATGTTTTTGAGCATGTAATCTATGTAGTCGATCTATGCTCAACATTAAAAAACAAACTTTTATAAATTTATCTGTGCGAATTTATATAATTGTTAAATTTAAGTTGTGCATGAATGGCTATATAGATTTGTAAAGTTATATTAATTAATTAGGGGAGGGTAATCTTAGGTTATTTGTTTCATAGTTAAATTAGGTCAATGGATTAGATATATTGGTCTAATTAGTAGATGTAGTATTGAGGTTCGCTGCGGGCAGGATCGATTTATATGCTGCATACCCCCTTTTTGCCTATGGAAGGGATAGTAAGACAAAAATGCAGTCCTTTCCTATGGAGTTTTTTTTTATTGTTCTTCTTGCCAACAGATGTAGCATTCCTGTTTGGTTGAGAGTCAATACCTTCTCTAACTATACTGTTCAGATGTACAATCCTGACAGTGTAGTATTTTTTGTGCTGTCATATTTTCATGCTACATTGAATACATCAATGTATCAGATGGATTGACGCTGGTTTGACTGTGAGCATTTGGCCTAAGGTTAAATAAGGGATAGAATATTTTCTTTTCAAATGCAAATCTATGTAGTTTATTCATACTCGACAATCTTAAAATAGTTATAAAATTCATCTGTGTGGATGATTTAAAATCCTAAAATAATAATTTAAATTAAAAGTTAATATTAAAATCTAAATAATAAATATTATTCCTCAAATTTAAAATGATTATATATGTGCGTAAATAAATATTGTTTCTGTGTTAATTACTGGCAGTGGCTTTTATTTTTTTATATTTAAGATATAAATTAAAGTTATATATTATTATCTCTGCGTCTCCACTGAGCTAGTGACTTGGGCTAATGGTCTAAATATAAAATAAAGCAGGATCTTAACAGCGCATATCTGCCTACTATATAAATTGTTTAGGTTCGATTGGCCTAGATGGTGCCCTGTTTGGCAGATTACAGTAAGACTGGACAACTTCCAAATCATCCCAGACCAATATTATATATATATATATATTATACCCTCACTATCAAGTAAAAGAAACATAAATAAAAATAATAATAATGCTCTGGCTAAACTTTCCATCTTGATATAACAGAATCGAGTATTCATAATGTCTTACAATGATTTTGACAACTAGACTAGCTCATATTGATAATAACAATATATGGTTCGATTTAAATAAATAAATAATATAATAATCATGAGATATTTGAATGAAAGGTAAAGCAGTAGTACTACATTGGCATATATCCCAAAGGATACAATCTTAATGGCATAAGAACAATATTTCTTCTTTTATTTCAAATAATAATATAAACTATAGCATTCTTAAGACTTTCAAATATTATAAATAATCAAATATAATATTACTAACTGAAACACACAGGTTTATTATATACCTGTGTCTATATATGTAATATATAGGGTATATGAGCACAGACTTCCACATGCCCCACCACTCTCCACACTATTTAACACTAATACACTTGAACACATATATGTTGAAAAGATAAATAATCACCAATATACGTATTTCATGCTAAACCAGCAATCTCTATACATATATGTTATAAGTGCTCAGATATATATTAAGATAGCCAATCCTCATACTTTAATGGACAGACTTTAATCTACTCCACACTCTAACTCTTCAACCGTCCATCCAATTGAAAATCTGATGATGAAATGCTCAAAGACCACCCTGAGGCTGAGATTCTTGTCACACCCATATTGACCTAAGGTCAATCTGACCCCTCATATACAGGACATAATCCATTTAATACATATACAAGGGATGGGCAGATATCTCTACTATGTAATAACTGAAACACACAGGCTTATATACCTGTGTCTATATATGTAATATATAGAGTATATGAGCACAGACTTTCACATGCTCCACCACTCTCCACACTATCTCATAACACTGATACACTTGAACACATACATGTTGAAAAGATTAATAATCACCAATATACGTATTTCATGCTAAACCAGCAATCATCAGTTGGTCCAGATTACCAACTCTACACATATATGCTACAAGTGCTCAGATATATATTAAGATAGCCAATCCTCATACTTTAATGGACAGGCTTCAATCTACTCCACACTCTAACTCTTCAACCGTCCATCCAATTGAAAATCTGATGATGAAATGCTCAATGGCCACCCTGAGGCTGACATTCTTGTCACACTTATGTTGACCTAAGGTCAATCTGACCCCTCATGTACAGGATATAATCCATTTATACATTTAATACATGTACAAGGGATGGGCAGAGATCTCTATGTAATAACTGAAACACACAGGCTTATTATATACCTGTGTCTATATATGTAATATATATATGTCTATATATGTAAAGTTTATTAATTTGTGCTAGCCTTCAGAATGTAGATTGCTAAATATTACAACAATAAAGAGACACCCATATGCTCTCAATAAGTTAATTTATATTGCTTTTTAGCATACACATAAATCTCTGGTCTGAAGCTATTATGTTTTATCTTACTGTAATTCAGGTTTACCTGTTAAAAGATTATAATTAATTAAGTAATGGCAAGAATGATATCTAAAGCATATTATAAGTAATTAGTTAAGTCCAAAATATCCTTTTTTTTAGTTTATTATCCTAAACCATATGGATTAATTAATAAACTAGATCATTTTAATTAATCCTTTTTGGCATGTTTTAAGTATGCTAATTTATGAATTGGCAGATGGTAGTTTTGCAGATTGAAACTCTAGATTTTGCGCTTTATTAATTTTAATATTTGATATTTGGAAAGTGTTGCATACCTTTATGAAGCACGTGTTATATGCCTTGCTATAAATATGTTTCTTATTAAAATGGACTTTGGTTTTAAAAATCTCCACATTATTCTTAGTTTGGACAGCTCTCTCTCTAAAGTGGGCTTTTGTTTTAAGAGCCACCCCATTATCTCCTTTAGAACTAGAACATGAGGGTCCAGATTGTTTATTAAGTTGCTCCACTCAACCAAACCAAATGCTCTTATATTTGATGATAGCAAGTCATACTGTCCATGGGAACCAAGTACTTGGTACTGAATCCCATGAGCAATTGCACATTCAAGCCACAACCCTTATTTAGTTTATGTAGCAGCATAGTCTCGGAAGTTACATTACAAATCACTGAGTTGTTTTCTTTTATATTATTCAGTTCAACATTGATCTGAATTCCAGATCTAGTTTATATAAACAATCTACATAGGAAGCACATTTATTGATCATTATGTAATATTAATAAGTTTATTTATTAGTTGCAATTCTTGTAAAATTTAACTCTTGGTAAACCTGGTAGGGATAGCAGAGCATAACTAAAGCATGATTATAGATGTAGATTAAATATTAATTTGTAATTATGTTAAAATTACATGATTAAGTACAATTTACTTGAAAACCTGTAGTTCAGCTATTGAAGCTACACATATATTGTAGCAGTCAATTTTAGCCCAAGATCAAGCTCTACTGTTCTACCACTTAATCCATATTTCATCCTGTTTTTTTCATCACATGTATATAAACTATACGTATGTTTCTGAGAAGCGTCTATAAAAATTTATAGATATAAATCTCAAATAAAAATTTTCTTTAAATCTTAATTTTTGTGGATGTGACTCATACATATATTAACAGAGCTTTTATATAGATAAAAGCACAAACAAATAATGAAAATAATTTTGTATTTTTCCCCTTAAATATATGTTATTTATTTTATAAATATTTTTCTTCATATAACTACATAAAAATTCAAGATGGAAGATGCAATTACCGACTGGCCAAGAATAATTAAAGGGGTGGGAACATTACTTTGTTTCATGATTAAAAAGGAATTTTTAAATTAAAATAAAATTTAAAACAAAGCTAATTGATTTTAGTTAGCTGTTAACATTTTTTATCAAATCTATTTCCAATCTGGAAATTGATTTGAATTTATTTTTAGACAGTTATCTTGTGATTGCATCTGCAATAACAAAAGAAAGAATATTTCTGTAAATTAAAGTTTAATTAAAAACATTCTTTGCATAACTGAAAACTGATATAAATAGGCCCAAAAATCTATTGGGTCAGAATTCGGTCAATAGTCGCTAACCGACATCATGTCTTTTGATTTTTAAAATGGTTTTTGGGTAGAGCAAGCTAAGCCACTATTCCCTCCATCTTCAGCTCCACTCTTTGCCATGCAGAATGTAGCTCAAGTGTGCCCATGCCATCAAAGAACCAGTGAGGCCAAAAGACATGTTAAATCAAAGAATGCCACCTGCCACAGAAGACTCGTGCCTACTTTATTCCATACAATCCTCAGGTAACAAGTCTAAAGCCATTACAATTTTCTTATATAAATCCTATCTTTTTAAATTAATGTTTTTCTGTATATTTTGAATCTCTTTTAACTTGCTAATCAGTGAGTATGTTAAATTAATAGTTATTTTCTTTATATCAATTTTCTTCTATCAAATTAATACTACTATGAAATATTTCATCCAACTCATGCTTCTTACTTTTTTTATAATTTAGTGCGGTTATAATTTATTTTAAATGATATTTTATAGTTTTCACTAAACTTTTATTTGTGCCAATCAAACCCGGTCTTACCAACTTAGAAGTGGGGGGGGGGGGGATTAATTAGTTCTTGTTAGTTATTTCTAAATAGCTCGTAAGATTGAGTTTGTATTTTAAATAAATATATGCTTTTAAAAAAAATATTTGATCATAAATTTATACAAAATGTATAAATACATTGCAATCTGGGGTGGATATTGGTGTCCGTTAAATATATTCATTTTTTTTATTGATCATCATCGCCAAAAGGCTGGCGACATTCTATTTTATTTGCACTTTTAAGTGCATGAATTTTAGTTTTTTTATATGTTAAACAAAATAGGATTGATTCAAGAAGGGGGGGGGCAATGCACGCTTCATTAATAATCATTTTAACTTCTGATGAATGATAATTATTTTAATATATTATGTATTTGTTAAACCATTTAAGGCTTTATTTAGTATTTAAATCTAATGTTTTTTATAGTCTTCTAATAGTGTTGCTGGCATATGTCAAATTATTAATAAGCCACATAGAGCTTTGATCTGATTCACCTGTACCTCATTCCAGGGAGTCATGATCATCTTTGTTCGTCATTCTTCTCCAAGTATATATTTATATACTGCTTTGATTCGCCTGTACCTCATTCCAGAGATTCGAAGCCTTCCATCATTTTTTTGTTTTCATTCATAACAGGGGTCTATGTTTACCTCTGGAACATGCAGGTTAGTGTAGAAGCTCTGTATGGCTTTACCATGATCCGGACCCAGAGCAATTTCCTACCGACCGTTCCTTTGGTACTCTCAGCATGAAGCTGGAGTCCCACCTTAATAATCAGAGAATGACCTTTTCTTGGCCAAAGCTGCCATTTTTCTCTCTTTCACTGACAATGCTAGCACTGCAATTTCTTATAGTTAGTTTTTCTTTTGGCCTGTTTAACAAAATAAACTGTAATGATGTGTAATAATGAAACGTTTTTCTCTTTGTAATATTTTTAGTTGGAGTTTAGATCCAACCTCTCATGAAGCTGCCCTCCCCTTTATTGAAATAATCAATTCCCGTATTGATAGAGTTTCGCCATATTTTCTAGTTAAATGTCGAAAATGTTTAATAAATAAATGTTTTAAGTATATTTTGATCACAATGTAGCCTCATTTTAGTATTGTAAATAAATTGTATAAATGAAAATAAAGTTATGTATCCAATGCCAAGGGATCCTATTAAAGCCATCCAAACAGCGAAACTCTATTGTCATATCTTGATAAGTGTTTTAATGTATAAACTTCCACCAACCATCCAGATAAATCTATTTTTGTAACATTGAATAAAATGATTTTTAAATATACGTTCATTATTGTAACTGCCGCACTAAATTCATATCTGTCTAAATAAAAATAATTGTACCAAGTTTTTTAAATGTTTGTAATAAAAACAAAGTTTTTAAAGCATGAAGTTGATCTTATATATATAAAACTCATCTTGAATTTTGTCCAAATAAATACTTATATTTTAAACTTGAATCAAGTTGTTCAAATCTCATTAATATATTTATGTATACTTTTAACTTATATCTCAGGTTCACTCAATCTCTCATCATCATCATCAGCTGCGTTCTTATGCAAAATGATGTAGCACCGGGCCGGGATAGAATGAATTTATGTGGTATCACCGGAAGTGGTATCCGTAGTGTTATAGATTTGGGGAGTGGACAAATAGGTTAGAATTCATGATTACACCTGACCTGTGTATCTCAGGCATGATTGGAATCGGGGTACTTTTGCTTAGATTCTAAATTTTGTTGGATGGACATACATTTTTGACCGGTACAATATACCTATTAAATATATATATGCTTGCTTCACCATTCATTGTGGTTTAACTAAAGACCCTGAGTCTAACCATAGTGAATGTAGGCTAAATTTAAATGAAATAGAAACTGTAAAGCATATTCAAAAAATTTCATGAAATAAAGTTAAAAAGATTTTTTATTTTAGATAAAATAAAATTCCTAGTATTGCAGAACTCATTAGAGAAAAAGATTAGTTAGGAATAATTAATTAAAATTTTTTTTAATTAAAAATGAGATAATGGAACAATGGCATTGGAATGTATGATGGCCAACAAGTTGGATATAAATTGAGAGCTTGTCTTTTGTTCTCTCTTGTACCCATGAAAGCTCTGCTGCATGGATTGTAAGCTGCTATAAAAAAAACTTACCTGTAGTTCAAATGGCTGAGTAGATTTTTTCTCTCTCTTTCTCTGCCATTTCCTGGAGTCAGAATGCTGTAGTAAAGAAATGTTGAGTGCCAGAAAAATCTTGCCTGACCAATGCCTGCTGCTATTAATGGATACCCAGGATGGAAAGTCAATAAAAATAGAAAGATGAATGAAATCCTAATAAGATTTCAGTACCAGCTGTCAACTGGAATATTGCTATGGTTATCTAACTAAAGACATCCGCATTTCAAAAATTACTGGCAACATAAATTTTGTATTAGTATTCGATTCACTTTATAATATTATAATCAATGAAAAATGTATATGTACATTTAGTTTATATATGTGTGTGTGATTTAAGCTTTCTTAATATATATATTGTGCCATTACAATTTAGTCATTAGCTAAATTTGTAGTAATGTGCCTGAAAGAAGATGCTGAACAAAAATCATCATCACATTTTCATAAAAAAATGTAAGCTGTAGGGCATCCAAGTTTAAGCCCTACAAGATCAAGTTTTAAAAGCTTGAGACAGAAAAAGAGTGGGACAGCAATTATATTCTTTATTTGTTTGTGTGTTGATAGAAAACTCAAAAAGAGTAATACACACATTTAGATTTTTCAATATTTAAATTTTTGTTAAAAAGTAAAGTAATAACACATATATAATAGGCAGTGTGTTATAAAAGCTATTTAGTTAGTCATTTTTAAATTACACATATTAATTTTCTTTAAAACTAACCTACACTTGCTAAATTTTAATATCTTATTCTATACTTCTGTTTTGCTTTTCTATAATTGTAATTTGAATTTAAAAGCTAAGGATTTAATTTTAAATATTAGGGTTATAATTACTAAGCTAGCAATTAGATTATTTAAGGTCAGTTTATACATGATTTGAATGATGGAGTGGGTGTTACATCACATAAATATATCTACATTTATTAAATATTGAGAGAAAAAGAAGAAAATCTGTTATATTGTTTTTTTTTCTTACTCAACAATTTTTTTGTATTATAAGGGTTGTTTTTCTGTTAAAAAACTTAGAGACGATGTGAAAAGTCTAATTTTAAAAATGTCTCTTCTTAAGATCAAAAGAAAGAAGCTCAAATTTGAGATGTTACATAGGTCTAAAAAAGGATTAAGACTATTTTTTTCCTTCAAAACAAAAGTTTGTCTAAAAATCAGGATAGTGAGATTTTTAGTACTATTGAGCTAAAAAATCATTTGGTTGAAAATAAGTTAAATCTAATTAAAAGAGGTGGCCAAAAATAGAAAAAAAAATTGGATATAAAAGCAGTCTGAAAAATCAGTTGATATTATAGAGAATTCTAAAAATATTGAAACTAAAAGGACAAGCGTTTTTTTTTTTTTGCTCTACAAAAATATCAATCAAAAATCTTTTTTTTTTGTTATTAATTTTTTTTTTTTTGAGGATTGAAGATATAAGAATGGCGGGGTAAGAAAATTAATATATGTCTTGTCTGTTGACCAGACCATCCAGCCAGCGCATCATATAAAGAAAAAAAAAGGAAATGTCTTGTCTGAAATTATAATATTCTACACCTTACTAACTGAGAGAAATAAGATGTCTTTTAAATAGAAAGAAGAAAACATTCACCTGCATTTGAAGGTGATCAGGAAAATCTTCTGATAAATATTAAATCATCAAGTCCAATTAATTGTTCCAGTAAGTGAGTTTAAACCCAAAAAAATTTATAAACGTGAAAACAACTGCTGTACTTCATCCACTAAAAGAATCATGCTTGACAGGAAGAGAAGAAGAGTTACTATAGTGATTTCTAAATTGTCCACTAAAGCAAATAACCTCAATGAAATCATCATCATCAAATAATTATACACCTCAAGAAAGAGATTGTTCCAAAGAAACACGGAAATTGTAGCTGCAAAATATAGACATTAAACAAGATAAATTTGACTCATTGGAAGTCCTACAAAGAATAGAACTGGTAATATAATTTTTTTTATATATTTTCTTTATGATATCAAAGACTTAGTAAAATTTTAGCAACAGAGTGGTATCTATTTTGTTTAAAGAACTTTTAAAACCACCAAGATCAATTGAAAACAAGAATTTCTTAACAATAAACATAAACTTCTTTAATGATTTTATATGTACTAAAATTATGATTGTCTATATTAACCTAAAGTTATTAATGTGTAACATTTTTTTTTATTATTATGATTTTGTTTTAGATAATATTTTTGTTATTATGGGGATAAAACATGCACATACATAATAGAATAATACTTGTTGCATATATGTAATTGTGTGTGAATGTAAAATAATAGTTAGAGATATTAGATTTTTGTTTTAAGTTAAAGTATAGCATTTCAGAGGGTAGAAGGGAGGGGTAGAAAATAATTTAAAACTTGTTCTGTAAATCTTGCTCCTTCACTTCTACTAACATTTTTTTATCATTCTGCTTTACACGTTAGATTATAAAGTATGTGTGACAATGAGTGAATATTTTTTTTATGAAATACATTTCTTGTGGATGGAAAATTTTAACAAATCGGTTACCCAATTTAATATACATTACATCTTTGACGGAAGAAGGGGGAAGAACTGGAAATTAATCGGAAGATTGCAATATAATCAATTATTATTATTATTCATATAAATTTTCATGTTTATCTGTGGATTTTCATGTAGATATTAGTAATGCATTAATAAATGTTAATTTGTTTTATTAAACGAGGCGTATGTATTTCATTGAGAGTATTTTTTTATTGGTTGTGATCATTCATCATCAATAGTTAAATATTGGTTATTTAAGATATGATTAAATATGCTAAATTTAAGCAATAATTATGAATTTCTTTAAGAATTAGGTTTTATGTTTAGGCTTAGTCCTAAAGCTGTGGTTGAAACCATTATCATTATCATTATCGTCATCATCATCACGTTTTGGTTAATGAGCTAAATAAATGTTCAAAGGCTATACATAAATATTGATTTCATAGTATTCAGTGATTTCTGAATAATTATCATAATCACCAGCACATCATCTATTTCATGCAAGGATGAGTGAATTGCCATCCTAAATTAATAATATAATCTGAGCTAGTAAAACTTATAAAAAAAATATTGAAACACATTTATTATGTTAAACTCTAAGAAATGATTTATGTCTAATAAATTTTATATACTCCACTTTAGTTTAAGGATGTTTTATGCTTACCTAAATATTAGTGCATACAATGCTATGGCTCTAAGAGCAAAATCCTCCATTTTTATTAAAAATAAAGTACCAAAACGGGATTCAAACCCGGTACATGTGAAAAGGTTATAAGATATAACTGTGTCTAGATTCAGATAATCTAGTGGCACCCTGCGAGACCATATTCACTTGGTATTTGTTTAAATATGTACTTGACATCAAACCAAGAAATGAAAGTGGATAAAATCTACTGTCTGTATACTTGAGAAGACATTTTATTGAGTTACTCGTGTACTCACCCACTTGATACTAGTTCCTGAGTTAAAATAACATTCTTAATAATTTGTTTATAGTTTATACTTGTTAATTGAGAATACAATGCCTAGCTAACTAGGGTTTGAAATAGGCCAGACACCTTAAATAACTGGTCTCCAGGCATTATTGTTACATGATTATTGATATTATGATATCTTTAGAAATCTAATTATAGAAATATGTTTCATTTAATCCAATGACCCTTAATATGATTGATAACTCAGTCTGATCTTTTGTTTAATAGCCACTACTCAGGTTAAATAATTATTTTCTTTTGATCTAAAATAAAAGCTACAACAATTTTTCGTTTATTAAGTTATAATATTTGAATATTTGAGATTACAATGAATATTTGGATTTTTGATATTTTAACAGTTGATCATCTTTAAATTTAGTTATTATATATATACGTAATTATATAATTGAATATTTGTAAATACAGTTACTTAATAATTAAAAAATACTTTATCCACTTAGGAGCGCTTTCGATTATCCCAGTAATCTGTTTCAACTAAAGCTTTGAAATGCTAACTTTCCCACAATTCCGTGATCTTAACATTTGCATTATAAGAGCCTTAAAAGTCAATCTCAAGATAATTACGTTAATTTGTCGAATATGGATCTCGATTTTCAACAAAAACATATATTAAATCTTGGTGCAAAATATATTGGCGGTCAGTGGAAAGACAGTGATCTAGAATTAAAATCTTCAGTTGAAAATTCATTAAGCAGAATTAAATCTGATTTAAAAATTTGTAATGATTTAGTAAAAAAAGTAAAAGAAAAAAAGTTTAATTATAAAACGGATTACGATTGGAATGTACAAATATCTAAATTTAAAAAATTTACATCTGCGAATAATTTAATTTGTATAAAAGAGGACAAAGGCCTTAGGATGTGTTTGTTATTAAAATCTGATTATGAAGACAAAGTCATTACTCAAATGAAGAATCTTAACTTTATTAAAGTTGATAAAGTAAATATAGAAAACTTACGTATTCAATTTATTAATAACATTTTTAAAAAAGCCAAAAATAAAGCGATTGATAACAGTACTTATTATAAAATTTACCCTTCTGCTGCAATATGTCCTAAGATTTTTTCAAATATAAAACTGCATAAAGAAAACGAACCATTGCGTTTAATGATTGATTTTAGAGGGGCGTTTTATTATGAAACTTGTTGTTTAATTGAGAAAATGCTACAAGAAATTCTTGGTTTTGGTAAATATACAATAAGTTCTTCATTTGATTTTGTTAATAAAATCCATAATGTTAAGATCGATGTGAATGACGTTATATGTACTTTAGATGTTAGTGAAATGTATGGATCAATTGATCGATTGGCATCTATCGAAATTATTTCCAACGCATTAAGTTTAAAAAATGTTAACGTAAAAATAATAAAGTTTATAAATGAAACATTAAATTTTAATGATAAAAATATTTATGCAGTTTTTAATAAGGATTTTTATAAAATGTGTAACAGATGGCCAATGGGATTACCTACTGTTGCCCAAATATGTAATTTTATAATTTCTACATATGAAGAAAATATTTTGAAAAATGAATATTATCAAAAAAATATTACTGCATATTATCGATATGTTGATGATGTTTTTGTATGTGGTAAACCAAATACAATTAATGAGTTATTTAAGGAATTAAATTGTTTGAAAGGCCTAAGATGGATAAAAACAGATGAAGATTTAATGTGTGTTCAGTTTCTTGATCTTAAAATAACTAGAAATCAATGCATGCTGGATGACTGTATGACCATTAAACCTATAGTAAAAAGAGGTTATATTCCATATAAATCAAAAGTGTCAATGTCACACAAAATGGCAGGTTTGAAGTCCTTTTTATTTAGAAATAATAGTCTTTGCAAATATTCATCAGATAAAGGCAAAAATATTGAAATATATTCAAATGAACTGTTAAATGTTGGCTACAGTTATAATCACATATATAATGTTATTAGAGATTTTAATATAAAATATAAAAATAAAAATTTCAATAATAATATTGATTCTCCTGCTAATAAAAAAATATGGATATCAATCCCATATATTTCAAATTATCAAGTAAAGTTTATAAGAAAAATTTATAAAGATATATGTGATGTTGCATTTTACACACCTCCTACATTAAACAAATTAATAAATAACTCCAAAGATAAAACCTCATTTATAAATAAAAATTGTGTCATTTATAAATGGATATGTAGGTGTGGTGATGGATATATAGGTGAATCTAGATGTACGTTGGAAAAAAGAACTAAAGAACACTTGCTATTATTAAAGCATGTTCAGAAATTAAAAGAAAATTGCGTAGTAGATAATAATATTTCAGCATCTGTTTTTTACGACCATAATAAATCATGTATTTATGGTTTTGACTTCAATTTTAACAGTGTAAAAATATTGCAAATTAAAAAAAATACCAATAAAAGAAGCTATGCTAATATACAAATATAAACATGACTTGATTAACAGGCAAGCAGCAAACATTAAGATCATGGAATTGTGGGAAAGTTAGCATTTCAAAGCTTTATTTGAAACAGATTACTGGGATAATCGAAAGCGCTCCTAAGTGGATAAAATATTTTTTAATTATTAAGTTACTGTATTAACAAATATTCAGTTATATAATTATGTATATTGCTTTAAAAATACAGACATTGAATCATAATATTATTACACACACACACACACATATATATATATATATATATCAACCCACTATAGGGTTTAATAGAACATTGATCCAAATGAGCAAATACAACCCAAAACAACTTGGATATCAAAATGACTATATGTACATTAGTTACATTAACAGCAAGTTTCTTGACCCATTATTCTAGAATTTTTTAATCTTTGATGTTATTGAATTCATTCATCAGATAATGTGGCACAACCTGGTAAAACTTTTCCTTCTAATAACTCTAAACTAGCACCTCCACCAGTGCTCACATGACTGACTGCTTTTTCCTTGTCCCACTTTGCTACACAAACAGCTGCCTCACCACCACTGATAATGGTGATGCAGCCTTGTTTAGTAGCTGCAACAACTGACTCAAGCATAGTTTGAGTTCCTTTAGAGAAATTTTCAAATTCAAATACACCTGTAGGTCCATTCCAGATAATTGTTTTAGCTCACCTAATTGCTTTATCAAATTACTTTATAGACTCGGGTCCAATATCTAATCCCATGCATCCTGAAGGAATTCATCCTGAGAGAATTGCAGTACCAACTTGTGTATTTTCTGCAAATTTGTCACCAGTAATAAAATCAACTGGAAGATGGATTTTAACATTATTCTTTTCAGTCTTTGCTATCAATTTTTTTTACAAAATTTGAACCTTCATCATCAAACAATGAGTTTCCAATCTCCATGTTATTAAGAACTTTGAGAAAAGTAAATGCCATGCCACCTCCAATGATCATTTCATTAATTTTATCAAAAAGGTTCTCAATCAGCTGAATTTTATCCTTAACCTTGGCACTGCCTAAAATTTTTAAATAAGGTCTAACAGGTTTCTCCATTGCTTTCATAAAGAATTCAAATTCTTTCTTCAACAAGAAGCCTGATGCTTGCTGAGATAATTCAACTCCAACCACAGAACTGTGTGCTCTGTGAGATGTTCCAAATGCATCATTAACATAAACATCTCCTAATTTCTCAGGGATGATCTGAAAGTTTTAATCTCTTCTTCAGATGCTTTTACCTTTTGGTTTTCAGCATTGACACATTTTTCTTCTTCAGCTACATGAAATCATAAATTTTCTAATAAAATTATTGATCCTCATGTGGGGTTAGCATAAGCTGCTTTAACTTCTGGACCCACACAATCTTTTAAAAATATAACATTTCTTTTCATAATTTCCATTAATTTTTCTGATACAAGCCTCATAATGTATTTTGGGTTTGGGAAGCCATCTGGTGGTCCTAAGTGACTCATAAGAACAACACTTTTAGCATCTTGATTTAATGCATAGTTGATACTATCCAAAGCAGCATAAATTCTGGTAGCATCAGTCACACTTCCATCTTTCATTGGAACATTAAAATTCACTGTCATAAGTACACATTTATTTTTTTCTCAATTTGTCAAAGCATCAGCCAGGAAGTGAACCTGCGACAACTGTCTGCAAGCAACTGTGCTGACCCCTCAGCTAGCAATGCTTGACTACATGTTTATTTTTGAGATCTAGTTTATCAATGCATAATTTGTTAAATTCCATTGTGAAAAATAAAGAAATTAAATTGAATTAAAGGTCACTATTGACTCTACACACTTCAAGATTTGAAAAAAATATATATTAAATATTATATATTATTAAATATTATATTAAATGTTACTTTGGTAGTCACATATTTACCTTGCTATGACATCATGACGGTCAACATTGCTTCTACGCACTCAATTTTATAATTGAGCGTGTATTGGCTTGTCCTGTGGATAGGCAGAATCATTGGAGGCCCCCCGCCCATTCCAGTGCTATGTGCTGATTTTTCTAATTTTCAGTCAAAAAATGAGACACGTTGTAAACATAAACTTCAGGCGTGGAAACAATGTTGACCGTCATGACATCATAACAAAATAATGTTTAACATTTTTTTTGATTGCTTTTCTCGTATAATAGCTACTCATCTAGATCCTTAGATAAGATAATTTGACACTCTGGTTTGGTCACTTTTTGTACAAATCTAAAAATAGAATGATAAAATGTTCCTGTCATTTGCTTTTTTAAAATATTATTTTACCTCAGTGAGAAGCACAAGGGTCATTCTAAATTAGATTTTTTTTATTTGTTATAAAAGAATTCAATAGATGGTTTTCATTTCAGCTTACTTAAAGAAAAGACAAAATAACTGTAACTAAACTCAGCTTATAATTTTGGTAGTTTAGTATTTTTCTTGCTATGATGAATTACGCTTAACATGTTTTTTTGCCGGTAAGATTTCATCAAAGATTAGATAAACGATATCATGGCAACAAAGACACTGGCAATACTGATTTTTTGATCGAAGTGTTCCGCGAGATTTAAAAAGTTGAGAGACCTTGGGGGAATTTTGTCATTTCTCTGTCTTTTGCAGTTTTGATATCTACGTGAGCACAGTGATTTTTTAGATCATATTTTCATATATTTCATATCTAATATGGACATTATATTACTAAATAGAGTGAATTTTTAACTGTGGATTGGATGATATTATAGTAATTTCCACTGTCGTTATTTGTAAGTAATTTTCATTTTGTTTCTTAATAATTAAATATAGTAGCTTTTAAGACATCTATTACCATTACAGGTTATTTTTTAATTTGTAAATTTCATAATTTTATGTACTACCTTTTCGGTTATTTTTTATTTTGCTTCTTTTGGGTTGTCTTTTTTCCATTTTTTCTGATAAATTATTCTTATTTTCATTAAAAAAAGACTACACTTTTAATTTCATAATTTTATCTAATCCATTTTAATTAGGACATTTTATGTTCACCATTTTCATTGTATGGCAGATTCGCACTATATCAGAAAAAGTGTTTGTTATTATCTTTAATTTTAAAATTACATATTTTTTATAATTTTTTTTGCAATTATTTTGTATTCAATTTGAATTTATATTTTTAGTAAATTACTATTAATTTATGTATTTTTTTGGTGCATGTAATTATTTTGCTTTTTCCAACGAATGACAAACATGGTGCTGTCCAGTTTTTTCCCTACGAGATGGCTTTTTTTTTTTTACATCTGCCATTTCCACTGTATAACAGATTGACACTATATCGGAAAAAGTGTTTTTTTTTTGTCTTCAATTTTAAAATTATAAATATTTTTTATAAATTTTTTGTCAATTATTTTGTAGTCAATTTGAATTTATAATAATTTTAGTAAATTACTATTAATTTTTTGTATTTTTTGGGCGTACGTAATTAATCTTTAACGTAACATCTCCACATGATTTCTGAACACATTTTATCGATTAACATTGTCTGGAAATCACTAGGAGACGTTATCTTAAAGATTGGAAGATTAGAGTAGTACGTCTTTTTGGTAATACGTCATAGCAAGAAAAATACTAAAGTACCAAAATTTTTTTTTAAATTTTGCTTTTTCTTCTGAATTATAAACATTTATGCGTATATATGTAGTCATTTAATTAAACATATATATATTTTAGGTGGGAGAGGGAGAGAATGTTTATATAATTAAGAAACTCTAAAGACGTTCTCATTAACAAGGTGGGTAGAGTTGGTTAGATAGAGTTCTCGTATCATTTTATTAAGCCACTATTATTCATATATATAAACGATTTTATAAAGATCAATAATATAAAGGGATTTCTTTTAATCTACTACGTTTTACCTCAGTCTTGTAAGAGCTTTGTAGCATTAGAATTTAGATATCAGTATTTAATTCAGGACTAGATTGTTTTTTTAAGTGGATTGTTATTCTGTTTTAATCTTTCTTGTGTTACTTGGGGAGTTATTGAATTGTGTCTTACTTCTATCTCCATATTGGTGGGATTATCTTACGGATGTCTCGGTATAAGAATCCGGAAATCTTTATATGTTAAACATATTAGTGACTGGACATAAGCATTATGCTCCATTTCTGAAGTCCGATCATGCTCTGCAAATGAGTTCCTTCTTACCCTACTATGTTTTAGGGTTGGAGCACTATCCAGCCTCATTTCATACTACACTCCTCATATGGAGAAATATATTTGGAAAATTTCTTGCCAAGAAAAAAAGAAAAATGAATCACTGAGAAACACATTTAGTTAACAAATGTGTCTTATTAAGCCTAACTATCTTCATGCTCAAAACACTACACAGAAAACCTGATGATGTTGGTGATGTAAAAAAAAAGAAAGAGTGGTTCAAATTTCAGTTGCAGGCTATGTTTTCACAATAGCTCAAAGAACATCTATTTAACTAGCATTTCCATAATTTGTTTTTTTTGTTGGTTCCATGCCACCTCTGAGTGATTCCTTTTCTCTCTCTCTTCCAAAAGTCATTCTTTCTATGCCAAGTAAATGTGATATAATTTGTGAACTAAAACTGATGTTTACTGCCTATCTGTAGATAGTGTGTCCATATGTGGTCTCATATAGACAGAGAGGTTATTGACAGCCTCTTTAAATATCAATTTTGTGATTTCTTTTTTAGATAATAAATTTCTTTTCTTCTTTTTGTGAACAATAAATCTTAGTATTATTAATACATCCACATACCACTTATTATTTGTAAATTCCCAATTAGAGTCTTGTCTTTCTTTGACCACTGGGCATACATTAAGAATAAATTCTAGTGAGGTTTGGGGAGTAAGTCGCTTAGTAGCAATCTGGAATAGGTGAGGTTCGAACTCCCTCTACCTGCATTTGTAGGTTAGGTTAAAGCAGCTCTACTTTTCATACCGTTACACTATTCACTCATATCACCTGCAAGTGGAGCATCCAAAGTGCTTTATTGTCATTGTTTTTATTTATTTTGCTATAATTAAATGATACTAAAATTATTGAGGTCTGTTGTCTTATTTACTTCAATTCATATTGAATCACTGTCCAAATTTATATGTATTTGGGTTTTATATTGTGTATTATCTGACATCCATAAGTGTAGAGGTTGCTTTCATTATATCCCTTTGAGTCTTATGATCACCATTTGCCATTGCTGGCATGCGAACTAAAGGAGTCAGAGTATAGCTTTATATATGTCAGTCATAGGGTAGTAAATCATGGAGTGTTGGTGGAGCAGTCTAGGTGTGGCCTCATTCGAGGTCTCGACCCATCATCCAGATCAGCCTTGGGATAATTTGCCAAAACTCTGGATTTTGTTGTGTGAATGGAGAAATATGACTGTTACAGTATCCTATAAGCTATATTCCCCTTACTATTATTTTAGTAAGTTTCAGGCTTACAAAATGTTATAAACACTAGTTCTTACTGTAACAAGTTAAAATTTAACCTTCCTGCTTTATTTGATATTTATTTGTATTATTAATAATATCTAGACTGGATCACAGACATAGCAGTTCACTTTTAGAGGAACATCGTTAATTTTAATAACTTAGACAAATTCATTAATGCTTGCAATATATATAAAATAAATCTGTAAGTCAAGTGTTGTTAGCCGAGAGGTCAGCGCAGCAGCCTTGCAAGCAAGCAGTTGGTTGCAAACATTGTGGGTTCATCTCCCAGCTGATGCTATGACATATGGGAAAAAAATTGATAATATAAATAAATATTGAGATACTAGAATAAATTAGGATACTGAAAATAATTGCATTTGATCAGAGTATTTTTGTCCCATTATCTCCATTCATTTTCATGCATAGAATATTCATATATATAATAAAATATATGCTGCTCTAAATATAAATAACTAAATAGTTATTAATAACTAAATAGTTATTGTTTGGAAAGTCATCTCACTTTTTAGCACCAAGGTAACATCTCTAATCTAGATGCTTCAGCTCTCAAATCCATTTTTTCCTACCGATATACCTAAATTACAAGTGTACACCTTATTAATTCATAATGATACAAGTCCCTATGACATAGAAGAATATATTGAAATTTTTTTTTTTTAAAAAAAAGCAAATCCTATTAGTATTTATAAAAAAAAAGATTAATTTTTAAATCTCTGTAAAGATTACCGTTTTGATTATATTTGTATATAGAGTATTCTTATATATTGTGACAGCCACTCTTAGAGTGAGCATGAACAAGGTGGCTGTAGCTAAAGCTACAATGCATCATCTATATATAGTGTTACTGTATATCAATTTAAACTATATTCTATCCCTATTACAACAATAAATTAAGTATGAATTATATAAACATATTGTGAAATGAATGATGATGGTCTCTGCATATATTTTACCTACACACAAGAATAAATTGAACATTAAAAGCTATGATTTGTAATTTTATATGTAACTCTTAATGTTAAATATACGAATGGTATTTTTATATTTTTGGGGACTTTTATTTTTAACCATCTGCAAATTTGCATCTCTGCTATGTTTACATGTTGGGACATATATATATTGTACCGGTCAAAAATGTTTGTCGATCCAACAAGATTTAGAATCTAAGCAAAAGTATTCCGAATCCAATCATGCCTGAGATACACAGGTCAAGAGCAATCATGAATTCTAACCTATTTGCCCATTCTCCAAATCTATAACACTAAGGACAACATTCTATGGTGATACTACATAAATTAATTATTTCCAGGCCTGGTGCTACATCGTTTTGCGTAAGAACTTAGCTGATGATGATGATGAGAGATTGAGTGAACCTAAGATATTAAATTACGAGCATATTTAAGAGCATATTTTTATTTAAATATAATTAAATATAAATATTAATAAGGAGATTTGAACAACTGGATTAAGTTTAAAATATAAATATTTATTTTGAACAGAATTATATATGAGTTTTAGATTTATAATTAACTCTATGCTTATAAAACTTTATCTTCATTACAAACCTTAAAGAATTTTGTTACGATTATTTTGATTTTGACAAATATTAATTTAGTGCAGTGGTTACAGAAAATGGTTTTATCCGGGTGGTTTGGTGGACAGTTATACACAAAAATATATTTATAAAGTTACAGTAGTTTTGCTGATTTATAATAATTAAAACAAGGATACATTTTTGATCGGCAGAATAAACATTATTTATTTTATATTTTCAGCAGTTAATGGTATATTATAGCAAAAACTCAATAATTGCAGGAAATGTTTATTTCAATAAAGAGGGAGGGCAGCTTCATGAGAAGTTGGATTTAAACTCCAACAAATAAAGGTAAAACATTTTTTTTTCACATATCACTATGATTTTCTTTGCTAAGCAGGCTGGAAACTAACTGTAAGAAATAGCAGTGCTAGCATATTATCAGCAAGAGGAAATGGCACATTTGGCCAGAATAAGGTCATTCTCTAAATTTCTTTAACGATGGTACATGCCAGCTTTATGCTAAAGCAGTATAGGAAGAAAAGGTAGGTAGGAAGATTCTAGGGTCCGGGCTGCGACGCATCCATATATTGCTTCATCTACTCTAACCTGAAGGTTCTAGAAGTAAAAATTGACTTCTTTTTATGACGAGGATACGAATGATGAAGTTTGAATTCCTGGAATGAGGTGCAGGCGATTCAAAGCAGTATATATTATATATACTTGGAGAAGAATGACTAACGGAATGATCATGATTCCCTGGAGTGAGGTACAGGTGAATCAGATCGAAGCCTTATGCGGCTTATGAATAATTGGACATATGCTAGCAACGCTATCATAATAATATAAAATCAATAAATATAACTATTAAAGAAAAGTCTTAAATGGTTTAACAAATACGTAATGACCTACTTAATCTAAAGTGATTGATTATAAATTAAACTAACATTAATGAAGCATGATTTACTCCCCCTTCTTGAATCAATATTTTAACATATTAAACAAAAATTAAAATTCACACACTTAATAGTGCAAACTCCAAACAAATTTAAGTCACCAGACTTGTTGGCGATGATGACCAATAAGAACTTAAAAAAACTAATGGACACCGATATCCACCCCGGATTGCAAAAGTATTTACACATTTTGTATAAATTTTAATAGAACATTTATTTAAAAAAGGTATTCATTTAAAATATAAACCCAATCTTACGAGATATTTAAAATAAATAAAAAGAACTCATTAATCCCCCCCCCTTCTAAATTCGTAAGATCAGGTTTAATTAGCATTTATGAAGAAACTTAAGTGAGAAAATATAAAATATTATTAAAATTAAATCATAACCGCACTAAATTATAAAAATAATAAGAAGCGTGAGTTGGGTGACAAATTAATTATATAGCAGAGAATTGATATAAAAAAGTAACAGAGCTTTTAAAAACAGTAAACATGAAAATGTTAGTTTACAACTTAAATTACTACAATAAAATGGGTTAAGGCGATTATATAGTCTTTGAGCTGGTTACTTCAGGATTCCGTGAAGTGTTGATGCATCTCTTGTGGCAGGCGGCATTATTGGAGCTACATCTCGGGACAAGTTAGGCTGAAGATGGTGGGCAAGCAGCTTGCCTCTCAAAATTTCACTGGATGTGAAGTTATCCAGCAACGATTGACCAAACTCTCTGACCCAATAGATTTTTAGCCCTATTTATGTCAGTTTTTAGCCCCTCAGGGAATGTTTGTTTTAATTAAGATTTCCTGACTCTAATTTACAAAAATATTTTACCTATTGTTAGTGGAGATGCAATCACTAGATAACTGTCCAAAATAAATTCAAATCAATTTCCAGATTGGAAATAGATTTGATAAGAATGTTAGCAGCTAACTAAAGTCAATTACCTTTTTTTTTTTAAGTATCATAGCATCGGCCAGGACGCGAACCCGCAACCTGGGTAACTGCCTGCAAGCGCAAGGCAGTCACGCTGACCTCTCGACCACCAATGCAAGACTAAAATCAATTAGCTTTGTTTTAAATTTTACTTTAATTTAACAATTCCTTTTTTAATTATGAAACAAAGTAATGATCCCGCCCCTTTAATTATTCCTGGACAGTCAGTGATTGAATCTTCCATCTTGAAATTTTATGTAGTTTTATAAAGAAAAATATTAAAAAAATAAATAACATATAATTAAGGAAAAAAATACAAAATTATTTACAAGATTTGTTTGTGCTTTTATATATTGGAAATAGATGTATGTAATAAAATAGAAAACGAAACGATATCATTCTTTAATAAATTAATTTTTTAAGCTCTTATATTTAATTACTTGAACTAAAATATACCGTAATTGTTGTACTCTGCAATACATAGCTAATTTATAATTCTAGGTTACTTAGCTTATGCCTTTATGATGATCAAGCATTTGATGTGAATACAAAACTAACATATGATATGTGCTGCTGCTTCGGTATAAATACATTAGTCAGCTGTTCGGCATACCAGCGTAGCAATCCTATCTGCAGATCTGTTTTTCTTTGAATTACTAAAAGCGGTTAGCTAGTTTCTTTATCGGATTAATTGTGTTAAAAATTTAGGTTGTTTCAGCACACTAACTCATTCAAGCCATAAATGGCTGCTATATCCAAGAGTTTATATCTTGAAACTAGTCAGACAGCATGAAAATAACGACAATGCATTTTGTTATATAGTATTTTTAATTTATAAATCAAACGTGAAAACAATAATGTTCCCCATATAAGTTAATGCTGATTACATTTCAGTTTGGAAAACTACTAAAAGTTCTACAATTTTACACAGTTATTGTATTGTTTAGTGCTGTGAAGCTTTGGTGAGCTTAGACCATTTCTAACCGTTACGGCCTTATACAGCTTTCTTCTTTTGTCCACCTCTCCTCTATCTTAATTGCTCCGGTGCTGGGAGAGTCGGAGACTAGAGAGAGAAAAAGCATCAGATCCGTGCCTTTTATAGCTGCACTCTATCATTTATCGAACGCATAGATTCGTTCAAGAAGCGAGAGTCGATAGCAGCGCTCTCTTTGCATTTCAAATACTAGGTGGCGATTACGTTTCTGGCGAGCGTATTTTACGCAAACAGGTGGTTTGCAATTTTTTAAGTTTTAAAAATTTAAATCTACAGCTGTTTTCATTACAGAAAAATGCCACTTTAACGCATTAAATCAAATAAGCGAGAGATTGATGATCGAGAGGAAGAAGAGATTTCAAGAAAGGTGAGGAACTGGGTTGTTTTTGTGTGAAGTGAACAATTAAGATTACGATTGCCCGATTTACAAAGAAACTGTTGGTGCTTAACAGAATTACAGTATTAAAGCGACATTATAGCATAATCCACGAAAAACAATTTTAGGTGTTTTGAAGACTAAAATAAGAGAAGAAAAATTAAAAACAATGAAGGTTCGTTAAGTAGCCAACAAGAGAGTGCTTTACAAAATTTACAATAAAGTAGTGAGATCAGTTAACAAGGGAGCTGGTTGTGAAATAATATTTATTAGCAAAACCATTCAGTTGTTATTCTATCTGATGGTTTCTTTAATCATAGAACACACAAAAAGCTTCAGTTTAATTGTCTTCATCCTCAGTTTTTGCTTAATTAAGCGTTTATGATCATCTCAATATCAATAGTACTTTAGCATGATAGAAATTAGTGATTTGTATATGTGATGACATCATTCTCTTCGCTGTAAATCATAGTACACCCAATTTAAAAACCCCTGAAATTTTTTCTTAATCTTCATAATGATTATGCGGCAACGGATATAAGAGGTCGTTATCAAAAGCGTTTATTTCATTTTTTCGTAGCTTTCAATACAATACCATTGATGAGACCACTCAAGACTGTTAAATTTTCATCCCCCTTCTACTTTAAACAACAACTTGGTGAAGACATCTTTTGACGCCGTATGGGAGTACCTTTTTATAAAATCCATACTGTTAATTAATATTAGCGTTTTTCTGTTTTTTCTGTTAGTAATCCGATGTGGTACAACCTGGCGACAGGTGAAATCTTAGAAGTATTGAGCTACTGACTGATAAAAGGGAAATTATAATGATTGATTATCCAGATAAATCCGTGAAAATCAAAGTTTTTCTTTATTGGCTTTTCTTCATTCACCAAATAAGTTCTTTGTTTAAAATTTTATTAGTGCTGATCTATTTATACGGCAAAATAGCATAAAGATAGTCAACTTTATCTGATCGAGCACCAACCATCTTTAATTTATTTTGCTCTTGAAGATTTAGAATCCAATTCGAAGAACTTCCTATTTAAATATAAGTTCATTGGTTGTCCTACAGCAAAATGTCTTAAAGAGCTTTTATCCGATTTTGATGAAATAATATTATTTTGAAAATTTGAAAGTATTTAAAATAACGAAAAAGAAAATATATCAATTATAAGATCCGTTGTGGTACAAGACCTAGCATTTTTAATAGATATTACAGGCCATCTGAATAATCTTAATATTACATTGCAAGGCAAAGATCAATTGATAACGAATATGTATGATGCAGTTGCAAGCTTAACAAAAGCTGAATTTGTTTTAAAAATCATTTTGCAAAGAAACGTTTGTATCATTTTCCTACATAGGCAGTTAAAGCACAAAATCAAAGTTGCTCGTTTTCACATCCTCTTAAAATTGAAAAAACAAAGACGAAGATTCGATAACGTTTGATGATTCAGGAGTTAGAAGAAATTTTTTCTCTTTGCGGGACCATTTGACTTTGCGATGAAAAAGCTCTGCGACTTAATTACACAACTGGAATTAATTGATTTCAGGAATGATTCGATTTTAAGAAGCAATATGAGAAGAAGTAGGAACTCCGAAAATTTATTCTGTTAAGGTGAAAGATGCCGAAATTAAAATTTGTACAAATTTTAAACTTTTTGGAAGTACATGCTTATATAAGTATTACCATGCATGAAATTAAATAAAACAGCTTACCAGATCAAGATTAACTGATAAACATCTATGCCATAATAGAGAATTGTGACTACTGATCTTTGAATCCAGATATTGAAAAACTAGTAAGAGGAAAAGCGGCACAACGGTTTCCAGTAAAAACAATAAATTGTAGTTTTATAAATATGCTGATCAGATAAAATAAATGTTTAAACAAAAGCAATACTATGTCAATTGTATGTTATTGAAGTGAATTCACTAAACTTACATAATAATGCTTTAATTACCTATCTATGTTCTATTCACTTTCAAAATACAATTTTAAGAAAATTTGTGTGATGTGGCCGAGAATCTTACCAGTAGCATAAAG